>JABWTJ010000090.1:1800000-2027500 GCA_016801875.1 Solanum sitiens
TTCTTGTGACATTACTGGATTTCGACAAAGCGGGCAAGTAGAATGAGATTGAAACCACATATCAATGCAATCTACATGAAATCCATGATTGCATTTAGGCAAAAGTCTCGCCATTTCACCTTCAGAAACATCGCAAAGACAAACAGCACATTCCAATCCATCTTTGAATTCTTCTGGATCGAATAAAACTACAGGAATTGTTTTTAGAAGAACAGGGTCAAGCCCCCTGTTGAGAACAGACGTAACATTAACTTCATGACCTGGAGAAAAGTCGAAACGGCGCCGCCGCCGCCGCTGCCGTGTGGCGGCATTGCGGTGGTTGTCCGCTTGCCGGCGTTGATTCCAGAACCATTTTGAGTAAAGGTGGAGAAAAAAGACTAACATCAATACAAGAAAGAGAACTATGACAGCTACCACTAGTATTTTCCCTGTGAGCTCAATCATACTTGGATCATCTAGTTTACCATTGTTCTGCAAAACATCCGCCATTTTTAGAAAAACTAATTTTTTTTTAGCTAATCTAAAAAGTTGAATCCAATTCTGGATTTACCAAATACTCAAGGATACTCGACACTCTAACAAATGAGCTATTAATATTCTTCTTCTTTGTGTTATTCGATCTGCAAACTCTGAAAATTGTTCAAAATTTGAGATTCAAATAGGATACAACACTGAAAGTAAAATCCTCTCAAAGGCATTCGATCAAAACACGCAAATGTAAGAGTTTTAAGATTCAGAACAAACCCAGAAATGAAAAAGAAAAAAAAAGTAGAAAGAGAAAAGATGAAGATGGAAATATGTTAGATAGTGTTATATATGTATAGAGTTGATGTATGAAGAAGACAAAAAATTGGTCTAATTAGGAGAGGGAGAAAAAGTGTAGAAGAAGAAGAAGAAAAGAGTATAAGGAAATGACAGTTGAAGGTATATTTTAATGGAAGATTAGAGTCAAAGAAGAGGGAAAAAAGAGACTCACCATGGCTGCTAAGGCGTCTAAAACGACGAATAACATTTCAAACATCAAATAAATACCACTACCTTATAACACCACGGTCCAGACAGGAGTGGGCATGTTATGCACTTTGGATAACGTCTTAATTATATTATACTAAACATTTTATACAAATTAAAATATTCAAAAACAAAAAGTAAAATTGATTCTTTTTGTTAATTAATTAGCATCAATATTCATGTATACAATCAATTTTATATGTGAATACATATTTCAATATAATTTTTGATATTTCAATATTTTCTTTATAAATATCGAATATCAAAAAAATAAAATACATGTCAATTACATAAAATGAAATCGTGATGTCAAAATTCGATTGAATATGGTAATTCAACATGTAGTGTATCATGTCCATTCTTAACTTTGACCATAATTTTGAACATTTTTATTTTTATTTTTATTTTTTCGCTCCTGTATTTATTTTGAAATTTGGAAAAAATTGAGGAAAAAATGATCACTAACAAAAAATAAAATAATCAATACTATCTTATTCGAGGCTTTTAATTAAAAATCGATTTTTTTTATTTATCTCTCACTATTAACAGTAATAGTTAGGTTTGAATGTTTAACGACTTCCAACAACCATCAACAAAACCAGAAATTGTGACAAGATTCCCTTTCTACTTCTGTTTCAAATGAAATTTGGGAGACTTAAGGGATCGTTTGGTTGCTGGATCATGAAAATAATTTTCCTATAAAATTTGATATTAAATTATTTCTTGAGCAACTGATTTTGTATGGCCATTCAAAAATTGACTAGGAGAAAATATTAATTTAGGTGTAAAAATAAAGATATTTTATGTGACAATTTACTTAGATACTTCCGAACTGATTCATAATATATTAGATAAGACAAATATATTTATTTATTTAACTTTATATAAATATAAGTATATGTTTATATACACTTAAAATTGGAAGAAATATATCTCAACGTAAATCAAATTAAAGAGCACGTTTATACTTCGCATTTTTAAAAGTCAAATACTCCATTCTTTTTCATCAAATAATTCTTTTATCTGAAAAATGTTAGTTAAACTGCTGTTTTTCAATGTGTACTTATATTTCAAGTTGAAATATTGACTAACGACTCTTTTGTAGAAAAATAATTCTAGTTACATGAACCTCATAAGTTCCTTGTTCAAAAATGTCAGAAATCAGTTTTAACATGTTGTTGACCAAAGAGTGAAGCAAATGTACTATTTTATCCTACTTCAAAAAATTAATTTACTAATTATTGTCACCTCTTTTAATTAACTCTTATTTTGACTTGACTCACAACATAGTACATTTCTGTTAAAAGAGCCATTGCCCCACACCAAAGCTTTTGCAAAGAGTGAGGAGCCATTCTTGTGCTACATGAGACAATTGACATTTCTTTTCTAAAAGTATCAGAAAAATACTTTAATATCGATTGAAATTGGTATTATATTATTTAACTTTATGAAGGATTTTTTGTTTTCTTTACTATTTAATAGTATATTTTTAAAGGTATATATATATTCACGTGAACACGTTACTATTTATAATTATGTAATATTTATGATGTCCACGTGAACATATATATACCTTTAAAATATACTGTTAAATAGTGCACGAAATAAAAGGTCATTTCTAAAATTCGATATTGTTACAACAGTTTTAAACAAAGTTCAAATATATTTCGATCAGTTGTTTTCCCCATTTCTTTAATTGTTCAAATTTCACCATATAAATAGATCGATTTTTTATGTATATACTTATCTTGTCTAATTAGTGGTAAAATTAGATTTTTTTTTTAAAAAAAAAAATTCAAAATTTTAGTATATATCTCTAAAAAGTACTTTATTTTTTTTCCCGAAAATTCATAGCACTATGTGATAACATTCTCATCGTACAATAGCTCAGAGAAGATATAAACCCCACTAGACAAGCCTCATGTTAGGAGTTTATGGCTGAGTTGCACATGGAGGCTGGATTCAATCTCAGGACTTCCATATAATAAACTCACCTCCCAATCACTCAATCATGTCCTTGCGGGCTCTAAAAAAAGTTATTATCAACCTTATATGTAATATTATGTTCTATATGTACAAATTTTTCAAGGATGTCTGATTGATCATTCTTGGATCAATATAGTTATGCCACTGCTTATTTCAATTTCTCCTTATGTATTTATATCTTTATATTTTAACTATTCCTCTTAATAAAAGTTATGATTCCGCTAATAAATATCATATTACAAATTTGCGCCGAATTAACATCCAACGTTATGTGTGGCATGATGTTTGTATGGAAGAGAAAGTCAAATAGAAATCCTTGTCCATCACTATATTTATGCTTTTTAATATGATTTGTTTTCCACCAAATATATAGTTATGGACAACATGATTGTGTTTATTTAGAACTATAATAATTTTTCCCTCCTAACACCAAACCCACTCATTTCCCTTTTTGCCTCTTCCTATATCTATGTTAGGCTTAATTCCTTCTTATGTAGTATGGGACTTTTACCTTTTTTTCCCAATAAATTTAAGGAAAAGGAACTCCCACTATATGTATGAATTAGAGACATCAAGTTTGATGTTTTCTTTCATGGGCAAGAGTGGAGATAGTATATTGTTAATTAAGTTTAGAAAAGATAGATTATTGAGTTGTGAGTAAATTATTTAAATATGCTATATTTTAAAAATGAAATATACTTTTTTCGTCCAATTTTAATTGTCATAATATCTATTTTCAGAGTCAAACTATAAAAACTTTGACTAACATTTTAAGATGCAATTTTTCATTATTATACTAATATGCGAAAAATTGCAATTTTTAGTACTTTTCATATAGATTTTGAATATCAAAATTTTTTGTTTAAAATATCGAATTAATGTAACTTAATTTAATTTTGAAAATAGCCAAATTAACTATTGAAAAGCGCAACATGACAAATAAATATGGACGGAGGGAGTATAAAATAGGGCAAAAGTTATTGAGTTATGTCCTGACAAACGATCTTATGTGTGCTTAATAACTCGAGATACATTTAGGAATTAAAATTGTATAAATTACTTATTTGAAGTTATCATGCGATATTTTTACAAGATCAAGTATTCATAAATAATTAATACTAATTAAATGTTAATATATGTGTATGTATTTAAGATACGTACAAATAGTATTATGATTACAAAAATTCGTTAGACAATCAACAATCTCTTTCTTATCCTTCTACTTTTAAGGTTAAAAGGCAAAAATATTTTTTTTACCTATTATATTTTCAATTAATTACTTTGAAAAAGGTAAAACTTTTTAAAAATCTTAAATTATTAATTCGTCCACTTTATAATTAACAGGAATAAAATAATAAAATTATTATTTCAATTATTATTTTTTAATAAGTGTATCAGTTAGAAAGTGATCAAATAATTAGGGACAAATAAAATACGTAACATAAGAAATATATAATGGTTTGTCCTTGGTGCAAATGAAGTAAATGCACTTGTAATAGTAGGTCCAATATATGTGACTATTAGACACAAAATTCTTGGAGGCCCAACATAATTAGGTACAAAATTCAGTACACATTCGGTTTGCAATGTAAACAGAAATCTGTGCACAAAATTATTATTTTTCTTTAAAGCAGTCTATTTTAAAAAAAACTTTAGATATACGTAAATTGAAAGTTATGAAAATTTACATCAAACACGTAACTAGATTACGTCTGATTTCAGATATATTTAATTGATGTGTGGCCTTGTAAAGGTCAAACATTAAATATCTTTATCTGAAGTTCGATATGATTTGATAAGATTAAAATTCAAACATGTTTACTGATGCTTGATCTTGTTAGCTAGTGCTAACTTCCAAAAATTTCTTATTAAAATTATAATCTTGATTAAGAACCAAGTATGTACGTTTAGTCGTTTAGTTAATACTAATGTTAATCTTTGGTTACAAATATTGCAAATGAAGCGTGCATATAGAATTCAAAGGAGAATAAATATGCCTGCACTTCGGTTCGTCAATGAAGTGAACAGATAAAATTAAAAGAGAAGTGTATATGAAAATGGGCTAAATTTCAGTTACGTATGAATTTTGAGGTTCAAAATCAAATCGTAATCGATAAGTTAATTATAAAATTGGCTGATTGATATTGGGTTAAATGCACAAGTACACCCTTAACATATGTTCGAAATTCCAAAGACACACATATACTATACTAAGGTTCTATTACCCCTGAATTTATTTTATAAGTAATTTTCTACTCCTTTCCGGCTTACGTGGCACTAACTTAAAAAAAATAATCAAACAGCGTTGAGCCCACAAGATAGTGCCACGTAGGCCGAAAAGGGGTAAAAAATTATTAATAAAAATAAGTTCAGGGGATAATAGAACCTTAATATAATATAAGTGTGTCTCTGAGATTTTGGGCATAGGTTGAGTGGATATTTGTGCATATCCCTTATTAAATAAACGGTTGGAGAACATATTAAATTTTTATGATTAACAGCTTGTTGGTGTGAGGACGAATTATTCAATTTCGTTATCGAGTAAACGGTTAACCCGTTAAGTGTTAGCACACTTATATTTTATTCTAAGTATATTAGCCTCATTTAATAATTTACCATGATATACAAGAGTAATTATGTATTTTTACTTTGTTAGTCCTAACTGATCTGATAATTTCACAATTTGGACTCATTTAGGGCTTTATTTTAATAGATTTATGGTCCTCAAATGCATATCTAGTGCCAAATAGTTGATGGAAATCCTAGATTTTCAGGTATTTGGACTGAGGAACAAAGCATGGACACTAGCGAGCAAAAAAGAACAAGACAGCTGAAAGAACGAAGAAAAGAAAGCCTGAGGATCGCCTTATCTATTGGGCGAGTCACCGAACGGCCATAGACTCTCGTAATGTTCGAGTGTGTCAAACCCTGAAGAAAAAAATCAAGTAGGCGATAAAAAGGAGCAGTCGGCGAGTGGCTGAACGATTCCGCAATGCAGTGACTTATCGCCCAAAGTTACAGAACTTAAAGTTGTTAAAGTCCAAAGCAGAAAGGCGTTGGAATTGTCCAAAGGTGGATCGTCGAGTGGATGAGCGATCTCGACTAACTGCGCCAAATGGTCTTACGCAACACAATCTTTGGCGACTATAAATACTTGTTTAAATTTTTAGGTTAGTATCGTTTTCTCAATCTTAGTTTTTGTTGAATAATAATATTATTCAGTTTTAAAGTTTGAGAGTTTAAAGACAATATTTTCTTAGTTTCGAAGACTTGAAGATTTCTAATTTCAAAAAATTAGAAGTGGGTGTTGAAGATTCTTCATCTTAGACCCTTGTAAAGACAATATTAATCTTACTCAGTTGATGGAAACACAATTTGATAACGATTTCTTATTTTTACTGTGTCTAGCTAAAACTCCAGTTCTTGGGGTGTGATTATGTGATTATGGGTTAATTTAGCTGATGGGTATTGTTATTTGATAGTGTAAATGTTGTTTTAAAGTGATTTCATTCAGTAATTATGGCTTAATCTAAAGGGTTGTAGTTGCAAATGCAATTCTATATTCGTGCTTTTGGCTTGCTCGAGAGAGAGGTTTTAAAACCAAGATTACTGAATTGATGGTCTGTGGGTATTGGGTTGTCATGAATTCAGCTTGAGAGAATGAATCCTTAACCTTTTTCCACACATTCAGCTCGAGAGAGTGAATGGACTAAAGCGAAGACTGTTTTTAATTGCTGCTTATTGGTGTTCGAGAGAAACCAATTTGATTCGGGATAAATTGCTAGAGAGAGAGAGAGAGTTTATCCCCATTAAAGTCTAGCTTATTTACTGATTTACAACTATTCACTATTAATTGCAATTACCCGGTTGTTTATCTTAGCCCATAATCCTATCACATTCCAAGAATCTCGTCTCAATATTCATATTTTCATGTTATTTGTTGTTTTAGTTGATACTTAATATAAAAAGAGCAACTTACAAAAATAACTATATTTATAGGGCTCTTAAAGTTCAATAACTATATCATTTATAAAAATGACTACAATTTATATCTTTTTCTAGCTGTATTTCTTTATATATTTTCATTTTTCTATTTATACACAAATACAATTTTAATTAGAATGAAATAAATAAGAAAAATGTATTAATTATGTACAGTTAGAATATGAATACTTTGAATTCAAATTAGTATCTATATTTATAAAACTAAAAGTTTATATATATATATATCAATGATACAAGTATTTATAAAAACTTAATATATTAATATATCAAACAAGGTAAAGTATGACAATTAGCATATGAACAGGGCTATTTGAATACATTATTATTAAACCAGATAGATAAATTGGACAATATAGAAATAAGAAAAATGAAAAATATTAAAATGTGTAAGTATTAAAGTGTGTAAGAATTTGCTATATTATGTAATTTTTCCTTTATAGAGCTTATAAAAAATTAAAATGTTGAGCTGCATAATTATAACTAAAAATAAATTGATTAAATAATTTACTTAATATAATATAATATATAGGGAAAAGGATCAAAAATACCCTTCAACTTTGATTTATTGTTTAAATTTATCCTCGCCGTTAAAATAAAGTTAATTTTATCCCTCGCCGTTAAAATAAAGTTAATTTTACCCCTCGCCATTAAAATAAAGTTAATTTTACCCCTCCTGTTACTAATTTCACTAAATTTACCCCTCATAGATGGATTGACTCAAATTGATCCGAATTTTAAAAATAAAACCTATTCCTTATTTTAATCCAATAACCCGATCATTTAAAATAATCCGATCCCATTCTCCCAAATCTCCTATATCCATTTATCCATTCTCCCAAATCTCCATTAAATATGTCAAAGAGGTAAATTTGGATCAATCCTTCTAATGAAGGGTAAATTTGGTGAAATTAGTAACAAGAGGGATAAAATTAATATTATTTTAACGGATAGGAATAAAATTAACTTTATTTTAATGACGAGAATAAATTTAAACAATAAATCAAAATTAAAAAATATTTTTGATCCTTTTCCCTAATATATATTTGCTTATACGCATAATTTTCCTATCATCATATTTCTTACTGAAATTTGTTTTTTAGTGGAGTATTAATTGCATGAACCAAACGACTGGTAACCAAACACCTCCTCCTAGCTTCACGAATCACGGAGATGCCTATTGTTCACTTTACACTTGCACCCCTAACCACACACACGTTGCTCCGACTCCCTCTTCTTCTTCTCCGATCACATTCCGGCAGTCTCAGTTCCATCGGAAAGCTGCTACAACTGTTAGATACACACTTCGCACTGTTTCTGTACGGCAGGATTGTCAAGGAAAATTCTCGAAAATTGCCAATGCGCATTTGATTTCCCGTCATGATGATGGAGAGAGATCCCTCCAACGAAGAAGAGGATCAAGAGAACCTGATCGCGCAGAGACAATGCGGAAACAACCTTTCCGAATTCCCGGAGCGTACGGCATTTCAAATTGACGACGAAATTGCGAATACTCGCCCCTCCGATCCCAGCTGCAGTAAGTGCTGCTGTTTCTCAACAATTATTTTTGCTGTCTTCGTAATCATCCTTCGCTTCAGCACCGGCGTTAATAACGTCTCTAAAACCGGCGTAATGAATAATGACTCCGTCAATCTTATGCTAGAGTCCGAGTTGCGGGCTCTGTCTCTGCTTAGACAGCAACAATTAGGGCTCTTCAAGCTGTGGAACAACACACTGATTGATAATTCCTTGAATGCTACTGCCGCTAACAACAGTAATTTTGTTTCAACGTCCTTATTTTCTTCTGTTCTTTCTGAAGAATTGAAATTTGATTTGATCAGTCAGATTTCACTGAATAAGCAAATTCAGCAAGCACTCTTGTCGTCTCATCAATTAATTAACTTGTTAAATGCATCCGATAATGCTACCGATCCTAGTCTGGACGATTATGGTGGTTTGCATAGGTGTAGGAAGATGGATTATAAATTATCTGACAGGAGAACAATTGAGTGGAAACCGAGGTCGGATAAGTATCTGTTTGCAATATGTGCATCAGGACAGATGTCAAACCATTTAATTTGTTTGGAAAAGCATATGTTTTTTGCTGCTCTGCTTAACCGCATTATGATCATTCCTAGCTCACGAGTAGATTATGAATTTCGTCGAGTGTTAGATATTGATCATATCAACAAATGCTTGGGGAGGAAAGTGGTTGTAACTTTTGAGGAATTTGCAAAAAGTCAAAAGGGTCATATGCACATAGATAAGTTCATTTGCTATTTCTCTCAACCACAGCCTTGTTTTCTGGATGATGAGCATCTTAAGAAGTTGAAGTCATTAGGGGTTTCCATGAATAAGCTCGAAGCTGCTTGGGATGAGGATATTAAGAACCCGAAGCCAAGGACTGTTCAAGACATTATGTCAAAGTTTTCTTTGGATGATGCTGTTATTGCAATTGGTGATGTATTTTTTGCCAATGTGGAAAAGAAATGGGTAATGCAACCTGGTGGCCCCATTTCGCACAAATGCAAGACACTCGTTGAACCAAGTCGTCTTATATTGCTCACTGCCCAGCGTTTCATCCAAACTTTCTTGGGAAAGAACTTTATTGCTCTTCATTTCCGCAGACATGGTTTTTTAAAGTTCTGGTATGTTTGTTTCTCATCTGTGTGATTTATTGTGACAGTTCCTTGCCTCTGACTTTACTTATCTATTTGACAGCAATGCCAAAAAACCTAGTTGCTTCTACCCTGTTCCTCAAGCTGCAGATTGTATTAATCGTGTGGTTGAAAGGGCCACTGCCCCAGTAATTTATCTTTCCACAGATGCCGCAGAAAGTGAAACTGGTATACTTCAATCACTTGTTGTTGTCAATGGCAAAACTGTGCCACTTGTTAGAAGGCCTGCTCAGAATTCAGCTGAGAAATGGGATGCTTTATTGTACAGACATGGCCTCGAAGGAGATCGTCAGGTGAGTTAGAGTATAGCCCCTGGAAATGCATCTGATTGATATTCATGCAAAATACTGATACCAGTTTATATATCAATTGCTAGAGAAAACCAGTTGATCAGTTTAATATCTGAACTTCTTTGTACTATTAATCTGACCCAGCCTTTTATCTTAATCTTTATTTATCAAGTAGCAAATTGACTCATTGGAATCGACCTTGGTCTTGATTGAAGTTAAATAGACATCCTATTAAACATAGGGAAGGCTACAGTGAGTTTGATCTAATTTTCTTGAGTTGTTTCAGCCTAACATTGGAAAATGATTGATCAACTCCACATTGCAATTGCATTGGCTTCAACTTTAGACAGATCAAGTTAGTTTCAGTGGTAGTTTGGGTTCAGCTAAAACGTAGAAGGTGAAAGTAAATTTCAAGTAAGTCATACACTAATCAATCAAAAATGAGAGTAGACCCAATCTGATTCTTTTGATTCCATTTATTTGCTAGCCATCCTAGCCTTCATTGTAATGGTTGCTTCCGTAGTTCACTGTCCATTCATGGTTACTTAGCTCCCTCTTCCCTGTTCTATGAAATGGAAGTAGAATTGTCACTTTGTGCCACCTTTAAAAGAAAGGAATTTCATTTTTGGAAAAAGATAGAACTGTGTGATGGACGAGAAAGGAAGCTAGGACATTTGAATTGGGACCCAAGTAGTATTATATAAATGCGTAAGTTGTTTTAAGTAGGTCTTTTATGTTTGTAAAATAAAATTTAATAGACTGAACATCCGTTAAAAGGCTCAATTTTACCTCCAAATCAGAACTAAATGGAGATGATTCATTCAACTTTATTCCTTGGATCCTACGGCAGTTCCAAATATGTTTTACCCTACGGACTGTTGGCGGTTGAACTTGAGAAGGGTTTTAATTGGAACGGGAGGAAAATGTTAGGGTAATATAAGAGAGAGGTCATGATTCAACTATCGAGGTGCCTTTTGGGTCAAAGTCTAAGTTGACAAAATCGTGAGGCCCAAGCCTTGTGGCGGCAAGCGATTGAGCTAAAGTTGACAATTGAGATTAGGCAATGACAGGTTATATCAGAGCCAGCTGGCTGTTACACATCCTTCGCTGTGAAATTTGTCGTGTTGATTGGATGTGCTGTGGAACTTGCCTTGGGCAAATCTCACATAAGAATTGGAGGAAAGAGTTAGGATAGTCATATAAGGACGAGATTAGGATTCAGCTGTTGAGATGCCTTTTGAGTTAAAATGCAAAGGGACAGAACAGTGACTCACAAAAGCCTTGAGGGGCTAGAGAGGTCAGAGGACAAAGCAGACAATACCTTGACAAATATTGTTGTAAATACTAACAGAGGGTCATAAGCTATCAGAACATTCCCTTTTTTCGCTTTTCTTGTTGCATTCCCTTATTTGTTTTTTTAATCTTTGTGAAGGTGGAAGCTATGCTGGACAAGACCATTTGTGCTATGTCTGAAGTCTTTATTGGATCCATGGGCTCTACTTTCACGGAAGATATCTTACGTCTTAGGAAGGCCTGGGGAACATCATCACTTTGTGATGAGTATTTATGCCGGGGTGAAGTTCCCAATTTCATTGCAGACAATGAATGAACCCCGATTAGTTGTTGAGATTTTCTTGTTATCAGGTATCACATTCTGCTACTGAAACTGGAAGATTTAGGAGGTCTTCTTAACAAGTTACCATGCCTGAGTTAATTACCCCAGAAGGCATATTGGCCCTGATTCTTTTGATATGTGATCTAGTGTATTTACATTAGTCTAGGGGTTAACCATTCAAGTTGACCATGCTGCTTTATTAGTTGAGATGGATTGGTTTAGTTTGATCTTATGCATTTCTAGTTTACCAGTGTACAAAATCCAGATACTTAACATTACCTCACATGTTCAATCCTTCAAATATTTAACCAAGTGGTTAGTTTTTCTTTTTTGTGAAAAAATGGCTACAAAACCAGGTCTTCTTTTGGTGATTTGAAATATTTGATAAGGTATAAATTTAAATTGAAGTATTTCCAAATTTAGAAAGATGATTATTTTTCCAAGTGGGATACCTTATGGAATTATTTTATTATCTATATTAAAATGGTATGATAAACTAATTTTGGGACTTAATATGGAGTACTCCTTAGTCCTTACAAATAGAAGATAAAATAATTTTATGAATATTCTGAAACTATATCTTTATCCCACAAACACGATTATTTTAAAAACAATTGAACCAATTGAATTGTTATTTCTTCAAAGATAATTGAATTTTTTCCGAATGAAATCGTATGTCAAATTATATACTATATAATATGTTAAACATTAAATAGTAAGTATTAGAAATTTTGGACGTTGACACTTTGACCTTTTAGTTACATTTTGTTAAAAAGGAGTACAATATGATATCCAAAATGTATTACTCAACACTAGTTTATTTTTGGCTATTATTTAAATTTTAAATTCCAAATATAGCAATAAAATGCGTGCACAATCCATCGGCGATGATTCTAGCTTATAAGCTATGCTATACTTTGAACTTTAGAGGGAGATTTTCATAATATTTATTATTTACTTTGTATATTTAAATATTTAATTATGGATCCTGTTAATTATACCGTAGAATATTATAAAGGAAAAAATATTTTCATTCAATGTTATTCCAATTTTGAATATTTATTCTAGCAATTTTTTTCAATTGCTATAACAGATAAATAACATTTAAAACTCAAAAATTAGCCAAATCGTACCCTCTTTTTCTAGAAAACAATACCATTGACACGATTTCCAATAAATATTTTAATTATACATATCAAAAAGTAATAAAAAATAATAATAATTAATTCGTTGAAAATAACCTGCCGAACCTTCCGATGAACAAAATCGACCCTTAGGTCTGGTGAATGGTCTGTGCGGCCGCTGCTTCATTCCTTCATTTATATTTCAGCTTCATTCACTTTCGGTGGGTTTTTCATTTCTCCAAAAACGGTTACAACTTTGGCAGTTTTTTCAGCTCCTTATTACTACTCTCACCGCCTTCATTTCCCTCAAATCAATCTGCACTCTTCTTCCGAATCGAACAATCTTCATCTCCATTTCGTTAAAATTTGTGCACTGAAAACGAATCATGAAGGCTAGATTGGTAGTGTTTCCAATCAGGGGAAGGAATTGGTGTTTCAGTCGATCGATTGAAGCATCGCAATCTGAAGCTCAATCTTCTAATGCTCCTTCTACATTGAAAGACCTCTGGAAGAAGATTTCCTCCAAATCTAGTCGTGAATCACCCGGCGCGAATATTGAAGTCGTCGTTGATTTCGCCTCTGATAAGGTTTTTTTCATTTTTTTTTTTGTGTTTTACGTTCTAATATTGAGGTAATGGAATGAGGAACTGTTGTTATGTTTGTTATTATAATCAGATGAACAATGCTTGGACTAGTTTGGAAAAAGCGCCTGCAGGAAGTTTAAAGAACAGAATTCACGGGTAATCTTTAGTTTTTCTTGGAGTACTACAATGTAGCTAATGATACTGAAACTAATTAGCGAATTGTGATGTTAGGCTGGGGTTGACGCTTCTTTCTCGTGTTAAGCCTTCGGAGATCTTTTTGAAATCCATTTCTAAGGAGGTAACACGTGTCGACATCACCTATCCCTCAAGGTATGGACCCCTTCTCTCTCTCTTTTCGTCTTTTAGAGGTATTTGGTAAAGTGTATGAGAATAATACTGAATTAGTAATGCTGTATTAGTAATGCTGTGATCAGTTATGGTGGAATTATTTTGTTATTCAGTGCTTGGTTTGGTGTGTTAAGGGCAGTTTTTTCTTTAGCCATGCCTATCCATGTATTAATAGTTCTTATATTGCGAATACCATGATTTGCTATGTAGTATTAAGTTTATAATACTGAATAAAGTGTATAACTAATACTGAATAAAGTGTATAACTAATACACATAGGCTGGAAATCTTATCAAACAAAGGATTAGATAGTATTATGACTAATACACCCTACCAAACTACCTCTCTACATCATTGAGATTGATATATGTGGTGCAGGACTGTTTCTGTGTAATGCAAGTGTCCTTTTAGTTGTACAAATCTGAATGATTATAGATCCTATTTTATGAACTGATGAGTGTATAAAAATGTGGTGTTGATACATCATTTAAACAAATGTTTGATAGAGATCCACCTTTTTAAGAAAAAAATTATTAGACAAATAATTTGAACTCATCTAAGCTTGACAAGAGCTGGTAAATTTAACAGTCTAATTGGTCGAAGTGGATCAGCAGAAAATGAAAATGGTAGTTTTCATCAGTAATGAGAATCAAAGATTCGTGGATTTAGAGTAAGTCATATAGTCAGATGAATGTGATCTTATTCGCAAGTTCTCATGACATGTCATGGCTTTATAGAATCAAAGTTGCTCAGAGAAAGCAATGGCTTCACGTGAGTTTGCTGAATAAAATTGGAAACAATTAATTTCGCTTCAATATCTCTAAGTAAGTCATATAGTCAGATGAATGTAATATTATTTCCAAATTCTCATGACATGTCATGGATTTATAGAATCAGAGTTGCTTAGAGAAAGCAATGGTTTCACGTGCTTTTACTGAATAAAATTGGAAACAATTAATTTCGCTTCAATATTTCTGTTTGGACTTTGATAAGTTGATGTCAAGGTGCACTTTTTATCCAGGAGAAAAGCTTTTTTAAAAAGAATAAATTTCTATCCACATTCAAAAGATCCTTTACATTTTCTATCCATAGGGTCGTTTGAATTTCTTCAGTTTATGTACCATGTTTATGTACCATGTTTTACGTTTTTGCCTCTGAGTGTACATATGATTAAAAGAAAAGAAAGGGGAAAGGCACATTACATGAGCACCTCTACCTTTAGATTGTATGTTATCTGGCTGTTTGTACCAATCTTGTCTTTTTTTCTGCACAGTTTAAATGGACAGCTTGTTCGGCGGAGACTACGTCATATCGCCTCGAGGTAGGGTATACAATGCTTATTTATTTATTGTTTTTTTATTTTTAAAACATTAGATTTTCACTTTCTCATGAGGTCTTGTAGTCCTGCAATTCGTTGCATATTTCTTCCTCTTTAGTGATTTCTTAACCACTCTATAAAAGTTTCTAATTTTAGTTAGGATGTCATATATTTTAAACGTAAGGCATATATCTCTTGTTTCTGGAATTCTTGTCTCGGCTGGCATCTATCCCATGTAACAGAAGATTTACCATTGTTTTCTACCATTTATAATTACGGGCTTGAGAAGCTGATAAGCTATGAACCGTAAGATCATGATTGTCCACTTAGAAAAGAAAACAACTTTAATCCTCCTATTCCAATTTATCTGATCCACTTTGCACTATGGGCCTTCCCAAATGTTTGACACACTTAATAATTAATACCAATAAAGCTACTCCTTACCTCTCTTAACAAAATCCAAGAAGTCAAGTTCAACTTCAAAATTATGATTCGCTAACTTTGTTATTAATACTTCAATATAATCTTCCTGCTTTGATTTCTATTATATTTTACCTTTTCAACTTTTTTTTTTTTGAGAATTCCTCCTAGATGCTTTGCTCTGTGTCACCACTGCCAATAATTAACAATTTAGTTTTGATCTTCCATTTGTGATCATCCTTTTTCTGAATGTTTTTTCCAGTAAACAATTCTTTTAGCCTATTCTGTTTACTCGTATGTTTTCCTATAAGTTGCCTTTCTTTCTATGTGGTGGTTTCTGCACTACTGCAACTTTTCTAGTAAATATTCACTGCAGAAAAAACCAGATGCTTGAAAGTCAGCCAAAGAGTTAATATCCCGCCCACACTTGGTTGGGGATTTAAAATCTCTTTCTGCTGTGGAAGAACATATTCTAATTAAGGTTAGAGTTTTGTGCATTCATAATCTACTAGGACAAATGAAGATGGATATAAAATAACACACGATAATTTAATTCTGGTGGCCAGGCAAAATCATTTTCCCTTGTTAGATGGTTAGAAAGTGCTTTTAGGCATTTCCTTTCATCTCAGATTTGGATGTGAACAATAATATGAGCAGATTCAGCCTTCCTGCCAGCAAATATGTGTAGCTCTTATTTTGTTGTGTGAATCTGGATTCTATATCTCAAAATAGATCCTGAATCTTATCTCACTATTTGAGATACGAATCCTTGACAATGCATTTTATTTTGCAGAAAAGAACTTCGTAGTGTCACTGGGGCATGAATATCATAAATGACTATCTGTTTTCTTAATGACTATATCATTGACTTGAATCTAATTGAAGTTATGTCAAGGGACGATCGAACAAATCCTTTTAACATTGACCAAAGTCACCCAGTAAACTTTTCTCCTTTTGAACGCTGAACGAGTATTTGCTATTTAAGGATGATAGTTTCCTATGTTGTTTGGTGTTGTAATAATATAACATAATTCAAAAACTCTTTCCTCCTGTACATTTCATATTAATGTATGATTTTATTACCAGGGGGGCTATCATCCACAAGAAGTACTTGTATGGCTCAGCTGCATTGCTTCCACTGTCATCATTTTTCATGGTATTGATACACTATTTATGAAATGTCAAGTCTTATATTTAGTTTTCTCTTTCTGATCATATTGAGATGTACCATTTTCTTACTTTCGCCTCTTTTTATGTGATCCTCTTGATTTATAGTGTTGTGATTGTCTTGCTTTTCTCAATTTATTTTCATGTCATGCAGGTGCTACCCTTGCCTAATATACCTTTCTTTTGGGTCTTATTTCGGACGTACTCTCACTGGAGAGCTCTTCAGGTGACTAATATTTTGAACTGATTAAAATGTTGAGAATTGCCGCATGCCTTTATAGTGGAAAAATGTAAATAGTTTCTCTTTTTGGTAGCAAAACTAGACATATGTACACATGCATGCTCTCATATACTGGGATCACAATTATAGAGTCCATGTGATTCCATTTCATTGCACAACTCTATGTGTATTTGTCCAGTCACATTTCTTCCCCATCCTTCCACTCTTCAAATCATTTAGCCGCGAAGTTTAATGTGTTCTATATGAACAATTGTGCTCTCAGTTACAAACAAGCGGGGGTCGGCTATATGATCCTCATAGACCATGTTATTCCCCATTTAAAATTCATCCCAGGCCGACACTATACAAATAAAAATAAAACTGAAAGGTACCAGATGTTTAATGTGTGCCCCCAAAATTCGATCTGTGCTTGCTTCATCAAAAAAGTAAAAAGAAAATTGATATGTGCTTATAGCTTACAAGACAATCTTGTTATTGATTCTTGTATTTACTATGTTGCTTCGGTATTTCATCCTGCTGTGTTTAGGTTGCTAATTACCTTTATGTTTTTTGGATCTTCAGGGAAGTGAAAATCTTCTTCGATTACTAACAAACAGCTCCCATCAACAGCAGTCAGATAAGGGAACAACAGACAAGAGTACAAATGTAAAAGATGACCCTCAGAGAACGAACAACTGCATTAGTCCACCATGGGTAGAATATCACTTGGAACTTAGCTGAGACTATTATTAAAATTTTCTTGTCTTCCTTTGTTTCTGCTTCCTTTCTGCAGGTGGATGCATGCATCATTAATCTTTTCTACATCGTATTCTAATTTGTCCGTCTTTATGGAACCCACTTAGGACAATCACCAAAATTTTCTCGTTTTCCTTTATTTGCTGCTTCCTTTTCAGCAGTTTTCTTTAGTCACCCTCTTGTTGGATATAATGGTAGTATGATTGTTCCTTAAGTCTGCATGTATACCTTTATTTAGATAGATGCCTGTAAAAAAATTTGGCAGATCCATGCATCATTTTTCTGCATCATCAAATTAGTAGTGTTTCAGTCTAGGCATCTCTTTGTACCACTTCCTCTCTCTCTCTCTCTCTCTCTCTCTCTCTCTCTCTCTCTCGTTCTGCTTATTGCGTTGTTCTATTCTGTGACACTTATCGTTCTATACTTGCTTCCGTGTTTGCAAAGCATGTATTGATGGATCATCTTGTTGCTAATGGTTGGAGTCATTGGTTTGTTTATGCTGCTTTTGGCCTGTGTAATCGATATTAACTGGAGTCTTGCACTTGGTGGTATTCACAGGTATTATTGCCATCAGAAGACCTTCAAAAGCTTATTCAATCTGGAGAATCTAATGATGGTTTAAATGAGTCGACCATATCTGATATCTGCCAGAGATTTAACTTGAACAGAATGGATGTTATCAAATACAAGCACTCACTGTAGCTGACTTTTTCAAGTGCCGCAAGTCATTCCATATCAATCTTGAAAGAACTGGTCATGAGAACTTTATCAGCTTCCCGACCCCTACAAGACTATGGGGAACCAAGAGATTCATATTAATCTTCACAACTACTTCAGGAGTACTCAACAAAATGTTTTTCTTCTGTATTTTCTATAGATGCTGGGAAGCTGCCCTGGTTCATTACATTTGTTCCCTTGTGAGTTGTTACATATCTTGGAATCGGCAAGACAAATATTAGGATCTGCATCCACTGTTCACTAACATACATGTTACCTGTAGGTTTCTTTGATTCAGTTACGACATTTCCTGCTTCCTCGAATTATAGCGTAGTGCAGTGAACTTGAAAGCTATAACTCTTCATTTTGTTTTAGTGGTGAAGAAGCTTTGTTTCAAAATTGTGGCTTCATATAAACCAAAGCTGTATTAGAGCGTATAGACTCTCGACTGTGTTTGTTGGATGTAATTGATAGTTTTCAAGTTCAGACTTCAGATGTGCATGAAATTATACCAAATGTGAATGCTTGAGCATCTTTTAGACTTTGTCTCGTAAGATGTCTTATTTTGTTCGCTACAGAAAGGAAGCAGGAGGTACATAGTTTTGAACAGAGGAATTGGTTAATGCATATGGTTCAAAACTAGTCCAGTGTTGTTCCCAATTTTCAAATCCAAAACTTGAAAGAGGGAGGATTAGGAACTTCAACTAAGTACAACTAGTTATCTTTCATAACAACTATCCTCGTAAACATCTTATTATAACAATCAAGTTTTTTCTTTGGAATCAAAATTCATGTTATAACAACATTTTGCTATATCAGCCAACAAATATCAAGACAAGCAAAGTACTCACCTGTAGATTTACCTTGTTTGATACATAATTGACTTTTTAGTGACTTCAAAAAATTTAGTTAATGTAGACGAACTTTAGACCTGTGCTGTTTTTTTCCCAACTTCACACACTTGTATGATTACAAATTAGAAATCAAACTTCAAAACTAATCTTATTTATTATAGGTATCAAGAAGATTATATAGTTAAATCGTAATGTAAATAAATTTCAATGCTCATGAATTTTAGTCATCTAATAACTCAACGAATTCAAAATCAAAACTTCAAACCCTTGGGTCAAAGTTATAAACTTCACACCGTGATTTCAACTTCAAATTCACATGTCTGAAGTTAATTTTTAGGTGGCTAAATTTTAAACTTTTTTTTTTTTTGCAAAATAGGAACCCTTGAATGGCTATTTGTGCACTTGTACCTTGTTTTAAATCTTTTACTATATGGCCCCAAAAAAGATGACCGGGCCGATTTGGATATATCCGCCCGAACAACCACATGTACCGGGTTTTATAAAAGCAAAAAGAGATCTCATTGTTCTTATACTTTTCTTGCTACTTCTTTCTCAAGAAATTTTTCGAAATACAGATCTTTTTGTTCTTTGCGATTTGTGAGAAGAACAAACGCATCTGAAATCTATGGCACCCGCGGCAGCCGATATCGAAGATGAGATCAAGGACGAGAAGAACCCACCGCCACTTGATGAAGATGATATCGCTCTACTCAAGACTTATGTACTGTTTCTTCCCCGAATATTTAACCCTAATTTTACCTTTTGTCTCTATCTGTTGCTTTTGAATTCATTTTGAACTGTTAATTCTTCATTGCGCACTGTTGGATAACTGAGATGGTACATAATGTTGCAGAAATGTAATTTTTGATATTATCTTTCGTTTTGTTACTAAGTGGGTTCGAATTTGAAGAATGTTTGAGCTGTTGAAGGTAGTAATTTGCGTTTATTAGGATTTAGGTGGATGTTTGTAGGTGTGGATGCGTGCAGCTAGCAGCATCTCATCTTCATTATGCTGAAAAGCTTTTTTAGGTTATCAATGTTCAGGGGAATAGTAGCTCAGTTGGTTGACTATCTGACTACCACCTCCTTCACCCTGTTGTTGAGGGTTCCACTACCCACCTTGTAATCCCCTCCCCCCTAGCACCATTTTATGAAGACATTGAGCATGTCCTCCTTCTCGTCTTTAGAAACAAGAGCTTAGCTTGAACTTACTTTAATACAGCTTATCAGGGAATTCCACTCTCTTATGTCTCACTCAAGTGAATTGGTTTAGGGAGTATATATCTATGGATAATTCAATTATCGGAACTAAGACGGATTCAATGGGAGAAATCTAGGTGCGTTCCTTAGTGGGAAATAATCCCCCCCCCCCCCCCCCCCCCCGGGTGTAGCTCTGGTCTATCTAGTAATGGCCTCTAAAGTTATGTTTGGAGTGTCAACATAGGGGTTTTTGTTCATCCCTTGCCGCATTTCTAACAAGCATTTGAGTAGTCACGTGTTATTGACTGAATATGCAGCCATGGAACTGTTGAATCACTTATGAGACTTGTGACCAGAGTTGCTCATAGCATAAAATATACCTTTTTATGGTCTGAGAGGATCTGTAATATTACTTATGTTGCATTTGCTCTTTTTGCTTTTGATTTTGTGCTTTCTAATATGTATTTTGTGGCTAAAATTGATTTAAAAAAAGTTGAATTCAAGTTCTCAATTCACTTTTAGGAATGAATAAACCAATACATATTTTCTCCACCTAACTACATGCCATGTTTTTAGAGGCAGAAACATAACAGAGAGATTATATATCTGCAAGTATGAGTTACACTTGTATCTGAACCATTCTTGTCAAATTTGGTGAACTGCAGTGGGGCATGTGTGGTCCATGTGATCTTTTTGTTCCTTGTATGTTGCTTTCTGGTTTGTACTTCTAGTGGGAGCTCTTATTCTCTACATAAGCTCCTTCACTGTTGTAGTTGATTCCCCATCTGTTATTTTGAGCTAATGCCTGGAGCTCGGTAGGTTTAGGTCACTCTAGGGTACTGAGGCTCTCCTGTGAAGCACGGATAAGTTACCTTGGTCAATTCTGCCTCTCATTATAATTAAAAATTAAATACAATTTTTTTGATGAATGAGAAATCTTTTCGGAGTCAACCCTTTAAGACCAATTGTTACCTTGGAAGCTTGGTGATAATGACCTGCCCTTGTACTCTTCTCCAATGAAAATACCAGGCTTAATTGGTAAAGCACAGGGCTCAAACCTCTTGCCTAAGTCACAAGTTCCTCCATCTTTGATACTTGAACTAGGTTACGAGGGTAAAAAAATAGAAGAAATATGCATATTTATGTTTTTTCTTTTTTGAGAAATTATTCAGTTGTAAGATTGAGTAAGTGAGAGGTGCACATGTGTTACTCTAGGCCTAACCCACACATCCCTCCTCCTTGCTAGCCTTTTGGTACAATGATCCTTCTACATGAAGTACATGATGTAGATGAAATGCAAGATATTTGGGAATTGCCGAACTTGTAATTATATTTTATAGTGCTGCCTCAGTGAAAGTTCACAATTTATAAATTATTCTCACTACCTATCAACAAAATATAATGATTTTTGCAGGGTCTGGGACCTTATTCGACCAGCATAAAGAAAGCCGAAAAGGAAATCAAGGATATGGCCAAAAAGATAAATGATTTATGCGGTATGTTTGTTATGTCTCTTGTTGATTTTGTATTTGATTATGTAATGGGACTTCATTTTGTTCTTTTCAAACCTTGTGTTTCTTTGTTGCACATTCTTGTGAACTACATCTTAAATAATTTACCACAGGTATTAAGGAGTCTGACACTGGGTTAGCTGCACCAAGTCAATGGGATCTGGTTTCTGATAAACAGATGATGCAGGAGGAGCAACCTCTTCAGGTGTGTTTCATTGAATACAGATCTGTTGCTGTTTTATTACTCAGGTACATTGAAGTATTAATTGAATTTTTTTGGAGCAGGTTGCTAGGTGTACAAAGATAATTAGCCCCAACACTGAAGATGCAAAATACGTGATAAACGTCAAGCAAATTGCAAAGGTATGCATCATGTCTTTCCAACATAGTATTTTGTTCTGTTCTATCTTCTAGTAACACCTCTATTGGTGAATGTATGGGTATCTCGAAGGAGGGTGCCTGGGAAGCCAGGTTTACTGTTAAAACTGGAGAATCAAAATCTATATCTGAGCAATAACGGATGCAATGTTTTTTCCTTCACAAGACATAAGACGGTGTGAATTTGATAATTTTGAGGTTCAATTTAAGCATGTGAAAATTCCTGTTATCATGATAGTAGTAAAACATTTGTTTTTTTTCAATCCATCTTCCAAGAAAATATATTGATATTGTGGACAGTTTCCATGTGTTTTTTGATAAGGGATCTTTTAAGGGTTATTACGTCTTCAGCCTGAAAGGTTTTACCCTTCTTTGGGGTTGGGTATATGTTTTTAGTTATCACAGAAGTTTGCAACATTTTCTTTTGGATTCACTCTTTAATGAAAGGACTCTGATCACCCTTTTATTTGACTATGCTCATATTATTCCCGCAGTTTGTTGTTGGATTAGGTGACAAAGTTTCACCAACTGATATAGAAGAAGGCATGCGAGTCGGGTATATTCTTATTCTCCTCTTTCTCTCTCTCAATAGACTCATACATTCCGAAAGGAACAAATCTCCTGAAGTGGTATTCTAAAGCAAAGGAAGTTAACTGTGTAACTGTATTGTCTTCTGGTAGCTGTATTTTAGAGTCATATGTCATGTTGCACAAGTGTGAGTTTGTCAAAGGAAGTGGGTTACTGCAACATAAGGATCTCCTAGAACATAGTGATCTTACTGAGAACTTGTGAGGATTTGAAGATACTAGTTATCGATTGCTTTATCGGGGATGATTATGTGGAATATTCACTTCATGTCCTCGTGGATGGAGTTGTATTGCTTAGATTTCTTTCAGTATTGGGGATACCTAGTGTTCGGCATTCTCATGCTTTATAGGTGGAACAAAGAAGCTTTAGTGGGAAAATCTAGTTTTGTATATAACAGTAATGAACTAGTCAAGGCTTCTGCTTTACCAAATATTGTCAGTCTCTCTGACCATATTGTTGTTGTTGCAGGGTTGACCGGAATAAATATCAGATTCAAATTCCTTTGCCTCCCAAAATTGATCCTAGTGTTACCATGATGACTGTTGAGGAAAAGCCTGATGTGACATATAATGATGTTGGTGGATGCAAGGAACAGATTGAAAAGATGCGAGAGGTATTCGTGATTGTATACTATGTTATTTATTGTCTCCAGCTCTCCTTGTTCTGTTTAAAATTCACGGTATTATATAACTTGATTGGTTTGTTTGCTGCATAATGAAACCTTTGCTTTTAAATACAGGTTGTTGAGTTGCCCATGCTTCACCCTGAAAAGTTTGTGAAACTTGGAATTGATCCCCCAAAGGGTGTTCTCTGCTATGGGCCTCCTGGTACTGGGAAAACACTGCTTGCTAGAGCAGTGGCAAATCGAACAGATGCATGCTTTATTCGTGTTATTGGCAGTGAGCTTGTTCAAAAATATGTTGGTGAGGGAGCTAGGATGGTTCGTGAACTGTTCCAGGTCAGAAGTAACCTTGTTGTTAACTTCCTTAGCAAGTTGTTGTAGTTTGATTGCTGACTAGCGTTTAAGTATGGCAGATGGCGCGCTCTAAGAAGGCGTGCATTGTTTTTTTCGATGAAGTAGACGCCATTGGAGGTGCACGATTTGATGATGGTGTAGGTGGAGACAATGAGGTTCAGCGTACCATGCTTGAAATTGTGAACCAACTAGATGGATTTGATGCTCGGGGGAATATAAAGGTTCTCATGGCCACCAATAGGTTAGTGTTCTCTCTTTGTTTTAGCTTTTTGTCCCAGTAGTCTCTCTTGTGGGTTGTGTTTGCTGGGATAACTTTTGGTGATTTATTTGCAGCTTGATAACTGAGTTCTTCAAACTAGGGGTTATCCATGGCTATTGTATCAGGTGGCTAACTACTGTAATGCATTTTATTTTGTTTGCAGGCCTGATACACTTGATCCAGCATTGCTACGACCTGGACGTTTGGATCGCAAAGTTGAGTTTGGTCTACCTGATCTAGAGAGTAGGACCCAGATATTTAAGATTCATACACGGACAATGAATTGTGAGCGCGATATTCGATTTGAACTTTTGGCACGTCTCTGTCCAAACTCTACAGGTAATCTCATATGCATTGCCATATAATAGAATGATTCATGTATATTGCCTCAGAAGTTGCATATTAAACATCAATTTTGTATTTGATCTTGTGCATAATGTTCTATTAAAGAGCTCTTTCTCCTAATTATAATGCCCTCCCTTTTATGTCTGCCCAAAATGTATAATGATTTTCTAGTAGGGGAAGTTCTACATGCTTTTACAACTTCCAAGAATTTAAATTCACACCCTGATGTATTATTTACCAAACATAATTTGGCAACTTTTTGATTCTATTTACAAGTTTCCTCATTGAAAACAACACAATGTACAAATGAAACCTTTCGTCTTAATTGTCGTGCTGAGGCAAATTGAGAGGAAGGAATAATGGAGTATAGTCCTTTGGTAGTTTCAATCAAGAGTTGCTTGGGTAACTGAGCTTGTATTTTGTGCAAAAGTACAACAGCAAAGACACATTATTACTCGCATTCCAAATTTTCTTGTTACATTCTGGATCAACTTACCTTTGTTTCAACTTTCATGTCATGTCTTGATTCTTGATAGAACTTGAATATGTAAAAAATTTCCACAATAAAACCTTCCAAGTGTTCTTGGGCAGTCCATTAATGTAATCTTGAACTGTTCTGTTGAAATGAATAATGGGGTTTACATACATAACGTGGTGTCCTTGAGCCAAGGGTCTATCCCAAATAGTACCCTTAACTCTGAGGTAGGATAAGGTTTGTTTACACTCTACCCTCTCCAAACTCCACTTTGTAAGACTACACTGGGTATGCTGTTGTTGCCTTGTTGGTGTTGTTCATACATACTGTGGTCGGGGGACTTATGATAACTTGGTTTGGTACCCACAATGTTGGATTGGGTTTATATTAATAGGATTTTTCCCCGCAACTTATATCAATAGGAATTGTAAGGTGAGTATTTACAGAATGAGATCTCGTTGAGCTTGTCCATTGACCAGTTAAAAGCCAAGGTTAAGGTTGCTGGACCTAGAGGAGAATTTTGGAAGAGGTTGATATTTTAATTGAGTTTGATGCATTTAAAGAGTGAATTTGGCAATAAGTTAGCTGCTTTTCCGACTTTATGGCATTTATGGAGATCTAGAGAAGGTTTACTTTCATGTAAAGAGAAGTGATGAGTTCACTTGTATATATTTTTGGACAAATATAATTTCACCTATATGCATCACTTAAATTTTCAAAATATTGTAGTAATGAGATGTACAAATACGACAGTTAGGGGCTCACTTTTGACCTTTTCATTGATTTGGTTTATTCCAGGAGCTGATATAAGAAGTGTGTGCACGGAGGCTGGAATGTATGCTATTCGAGCAAGGAGGAAAACTGTTACAGAGAAAGACTTTCTGGATGCCGTCAACAAGGTCATTAAGGGATATCAGAAATTCAGTGCAACACCGAAGTATATGGTCTACAATTAGTTGGACTACATTTTCTTTGGTACAAACAATCAAGCATTGGCAGGAATGAAGTGACATTGCTATTTGCCATTTAGTTATCCCATGTACTCAATTTGATGATTCATGCTGTCCACTAAGATTTTATTACCTGTTTGTGCATCTTTAATGCTCCTGTTTGCTGCCAACAAAGATGCAGGACCAACTTCTGCGTTGTAATGCCTGATGCCTTGGTGTTTTGAGTTAAAATCTAAGATAGCTTTCCCTCTTTACTTTTTTTAATTCAATTTCATTCCTGTGATGTCGGTTTCTGCTGTCAGCGCTTGTGTTTGTCAAGGTAGGTATCTGATTGGCAAAGTAGGACTCTTATTGTCGTACTAACAGCAAGCGATAGCTGTGTCCTAATCTGCCTTATTTCTTTTGATCTTGTGTTTGCCTTCATCAATATTGGAAGCAACACTATTTTCCCAGGTGTTCACTCAGTTAGACGCTTAAAGTTTCTTATGCATTCTTATAGTGTCGTAATTGCGTAGCATGAATGAACCTTTGCTGGAAGATAGATGCAGAGCTGGTAGTTTTCGAAGTAGTATAAATAACATGTAGTTAAGAGCCTCTTTTTCAAGAGTCATGCTATGTTTATCTGTCAGAAGACAATTAACCTGTCGTTGCTAACATCTTGTAACAGAGTACAAATGCTGGTAACCATTCATGTATGTGTTAACAAGGTTCTATGCAAGTATAGGTAATTTATGTATATATATATTGTGAACGATATTATATTTTGGCATATGGTATTTAATCAAATACAACTGCACCGAAGAAATTGCTGGGCTGACCAGCACCAGAGGATGTCCCATAGCAGCAAACAGTTTAAGAGAACCATTTGTTTGTAACAATCAGCAGGTCTTGAGTATATCTCTTCAATCCTGATCATTATTGTGTAACCTCTTGCTCATATTTGCTCGTTGCACTAGCCGGACTAATGCTTGAACCACTTCAGACATAGGTGGCCGGAACTCAGGCTCAAGCTGACACAACATATACAAACCATTGAGATAGTGAGCGCGATTTAGGGGATACTTTATTGAAAATTGAACACATGGCATGTAGCAGCTTTCAGTATAAAAGGAACGAACTACTTCTCATATTACTCTAATGAGATGTTATGTCAGGTTTAAGACCACATGTTTCGAATGTTTTTATTTCTATCTTAAACCTCGTGTCTAGTCACATGAGTTGAAACAACGAGAGTATAACCTGAACACAGAGAGCAATAACATCAGCAAACCGGGAAAGAGATTTGACAGAATATAATCCAGAGAGAGATGGATCAACCATCTTTTCCAGGGCATCAATATCATGAAGCTGAGGGGTTGCCCATCTAACTAAAGACTGTTCAGATCTTGGTCTTGAGCTGAGTGGAGAAGAGAAGAGAAGAACACACGTAATTATTATTTGTCTTAAACAGATTTTGGGTTCAAAACCATTAGATTAACATTTACCTATCGAAAGGTTTTCGACCAGTACAAAGTTCCAACATAACAACTCCAAAGCTGTATACATCACTCTTGGTAGTACACTTCCCAGATATAGCAGCTTCCGGTGCGCCATATCCAGACTCTATATTATGGTTCAATCCCTAAAGAGAGCAAAAATAAAGGGTCCAAGTTGAAGCCATTTAGAAGATCTGGTGTGGAGTTTTAGGAAATTATACTTTAGAGTAAGGCAACAAACAAATTTATAAAGTGTTACCTGATCTGCATCAGCCATAAGGTTTGCTAACCCACTGTCTGATAGATGAGGATTGAGATCAGCATCAAGTAAAATATTTTCAGATTTTATATTTTTATGAACTAAAGATGGAGAACAAGCTTCATGTAGATACCTGCAAATCAAAAGAAGCTTAGACTTAGCTACTAGAATAAACCTACTTGTAAATATTGGAGAGGTCGCGACCAAAAATAGAAAATTTATTCTGATTTGATCTAATGGAAAGCCAGCATACACGGTGTTCTACAACTTCTAATAATATGATGCCTAATCAAAATCTTATGTGATGCCTAATGAAAGTAATTTTGTAAATTATGAAACTCACTCTAGTGCTCTTGCTGTGCCAAGTGCAATCTGAACTCTGCTGTCCCATGTTAGTCGCGAGTTGTCTTCATCCATCAGATGCAGGAAATCATGCAGAGAACCATTTCTATGGAATTCATAAACCAGCAGGTGCTGCTCATCTTCTGAGCAATAACCAATTAGTTCTGTTACATTTGGATGATCCAGCTGGGATATTTCAGGAATCATCTTTAGAAAATCTTTAGGATTCCGGAGCTCAGATGAATAAAGTTTCTTGACAGCGAGAACCTATGGAATAGGAAGTTAAACGATCAGAATCACTGACATCAGCATAGGGAATGTTAGCTGCAACAAGAAATAGTTAAAACGACAAATAGAACTAATAGATATTACTTTGCCATTGTCAAAGTGAGCTCGATATACACTTCCAATTGATCCGTCACCAATAAGATTTTCTATACTGAAGCTGTCAGTAGCTATCTGTACGTCTTCAATTGAAAATTGCACAACTTTTCTTTCAGCTGTACGAGTTTTCTTCTGTGGAACAATGAGTTTTTCTGAAATTTCATCTCCACCAATGGATTTATGAGTATTAATAGGTGGAGGTCTTAGAGACACTACAGTGGGAGTTTCAATAGCTTCCATGCTTGCTATGGACGGAGCTTGACTGAGTTTCGTATCTGCAGCCAAAATAGGTGATGAATAGAAAAATACAGGTTCCAAAACTAACACAAAATTAAAAAACAATAACACTAGTAACAAGAAAAGGGCAAATGTTAGCTGGAACTCTTATGGAATGACGCTACAGAACTTAAAACAATTGAGGTAAGGCTTAAGATGTATGAAATACCAGGTTACAAATGAAGCTGCAAAAGGGAAAGATAATTCATCATCATAGACATGCTCACGTGAACATGAAATGAAGGACGGCGAGCTCAAAAGGAAAACTAAGTTTCCAAAATTCACCTGAGTTGATTCAGTACCTTTGCTGGAACTTGCATCCAGAGTTAGAAGTGTGTTTATATAAACAGAACTACATTTGCAATAGGACAGCCTGGTGAAGCTCCCGCTATATGCGGGGTACAGGGAAGGGTCAAACCACAACGGTCTATTGTATGCAACCTTACCCTGCATTTCTGCAAGAGGTTGTTTCCACAGCTCGAATCTGGTACTTTACCAGTTACGCCAAGGCTCTCCTTTGTGTACCACAATAAATTCAGCTCTATATTTCAAATAAGATAACATGGCAAGAAAGGATCTATCCACCATAAGAGTGTATATATGTTGAGATATTGAAGTAAATATCAGTAAAACTAACCAGCTATGTTTCTCAATTGACCCAAAAAGAAGTCAAAAAATTATTTACCTTGTTCTTCATGTGACTCAGGAACGAATGGCTGAACGTCAAGTTTTTCTATGTCTGTTGACGACTTCCTGCGTCTTTTCTTGATAATACAGATTACTGCAACTGCTCCGACCACTGAAACTGATATCACTATGCCTGCAACGCCTCCACCACTAATACCAGATTTCTCACCACCATCACTTTTACCTCCACCGCTGGAAGGATTGCCATTGCCTCCTGATTTGTGACTTTGAGTGGATTTATTCGCAGGGGTTGCAGGCCCTGAACTCCCTGTGTTACTGGTAGATTTTCTACAATTGTATCACAAATTACCAATTCTGTTAGAAAGTTATTTTCTACAAATTTTCAAGGATGGGAAAATAATTTTCAAACTGAAACACTCACTGCATTATCTTTTTAAACTTCTCAGGAATCCCACCAGTAAACTGATTGTTTTCAATATTCCTGAAGCATAAAGGTATCAACAATATAGTAACTGAGAAAGCCTTGAAATGGAACATTCAGAGATCGATAACATTCACACACACAAAGATGTTGCATAACTCACAGATCGTCAAGAGGAAGATTGGCGAGGACATCAATGTTTCCAGTGAACTGGTTGTTCTGCAGGTAGCTGCACAACACAATAATACTAGAAAGTTCGATGACACTTGACCAATACAGTAAAATAATGAATCAAAAGGTACATGTCTTACATTTTCTTCATGCTAGTCAGTGACTTAAAGCTTTGAGGAAGTTTACCGGTCATTGAATTGAAAGAGATATCCCTGGAGGATAAGTTGTAAACAATCAAAAGTAAGCAACAAGGGATAAAACAAAATGTAATCAACCAAGAAGAACAAAAGATGCTTACTCTATTTATCTACCGAGAATAGCACAACATACATTCGAAATCTTAGTCATAACAGGATAATAACGATCTGAAAAAGAGACAGGACAAATTGAAATAAGGCCTTACAATGTGTTGAGAGAAGAAAGTGATCCAAACATGTCATTCAGTTCTCCTTGAATTTGATTATGACTGACATTTCTACAATCAGGCACATGCAACCGAGAGAAAATCAGAACAACGTAATACTATACAGGTAAATTTAATTTTAAAAATGAACTTACAAGTATTGAAGGGAAGTTATTTGTGAAACGGAATAAGGTAGGACACCGGTAAAACCATTACCAGCAAGGTTACTGCAATACGAGGCAAATGGCAGAATGATTATGTAAGTAACTTTTTTTAAAACACTAGAGCCTATAATTGAGCAAAGAAAGAAGAAATTAGGTATAAAAACACATACAGTCTCTTTACATTTGGAGGAAGCTGGTAAGGTATCTGGTTTCCAAGATTATTGTTGCTTAAGTCACTGCAAATTACAACATTTTACGATGTACATACAAATAACAGAACGAAGTAACAAATTAGTAATTGAAGCCATTGATCATCTTACAAGTTGGTTACAGATGTTAAACTCGTTAGTTGGTATCCCATTGATCCGGATAGTCCTAAACCGGATATCTGGCTGAAGGAAAATGAAACGAAAACTGAAAATCATCAATTGCCAAATCAATTAACTAACGAGAAGTAATAAAAAATAAAGTCTATATCGAAAAACTATAGGAGGATGGCGAAGAGAACATAATTACATTTCAGTTACTCTATTGCCCGAGCAAGTAATGCCTTTCCAGGATTCTCCACAAGGATCACCACCTTCTGATGAGCTCCATTTCGTAAGCTGCCCCGGTGAATTTAGGGAGCTATACATCACTCTCAGGGCAGAACCTGATAATCAAAGTTGAACACCACCAACGAAATTATTGAGAACATACAAATACATAGACATACTAAGAATAACCCCCCCCCCAAAAAAAAACTCTACACTATTTTGTTACTAAATTTTACTACTATGATTTTATTTTTTGCATGCTGTGAACTCTTTAGCTAATCGACGGGCTTTCTAGTGAAAATTAGCAACCTAGCTTAGTTATAAAAAGGTCTCGAGGTTGAGCTTTGAGAATGAAAAATTACAGGTAGGAAGTGCTTTCCCCGGTAATGAGTCCGAATTAATGGAAGACAACAAAGCAGATATCGAACACCGGAAAAGAAAAAGTAGTACACCAAGTGTTCCACGCTCACATAAGTTAACAACGAAATTCTTTCTTATTTACAGAAAAACTTTGTTAGTAACTTCCAAATTAATCATGAATGCCGTGAATATATTAATTTCTTTATAATTAAGCTACGTAGCAGTAGAATTAAGCTGACCGTCGGATTGATCTGTGTCTGCATTGATGAAGCTACAGCCATTAAAAATGAAGAAGAGTAGGGCCACCTTTACCACCAAGCTCATCCTGCCCCACCTTCTCCTCCTCCAAATCGCGTTCAACTGAACCCAATATTTTAACGCGGAATTTTATCTAATAGTAATATAGTATTAAATTTCAAAATCATAATGTGATCAGATGGATTCAATAATCATAACTTAAAAAGTTTGATCCATCAAATTTAAATTTTAAATTCGTCTATGTCTCTTAACTCGAAAAAAATAAAAATAAAAAGAGTAATCCTCTTGATAACTTAATAGGATAAAGATATGGACGATCTGCGAAATCCTCAGATCAATTATACCGATGGATGATCGAAATATGTATATATATATATATATATATATATATATATATATATATATATATGGTCAGTAAAGCTGACTGAAGAATTAGATTAATGGCGGATCGGAATAGTTAAAAGGAACTGGAAATTTATATATAGTTAATGTTAATGCGGAAGAAAAATGAAGTTGATAGGTTAAAACGTTGATAATTTGCATGCACGATAAAGTTGGTGCCGGGGAGAAGAGGGAAGAAGGAGTGATAGCTGAAAATGGAAATGTGAGGGAGGGAGAGAGTTACGGGTAACGAGTTGCCCCACAAGGTGGGGTGTGGGTTTAGTTCAGAATTTAACCTGTTTGTTTCAATTTATTTGTGTTGTTTTTCATTTTAGTTCATTTAAAAAAAAATTATAATTTTTTTAAAAGGAAAGGACTCAAATGTGTTATTGAATTTTCAGGCTTATTTATACTATTATCGTTTAAGAAAAAATTCATTCATGTCATTATTTTTTTTAAGTGATTTTGAAAAACTATTTGTGACACGTGACCAATTATAATTCGGACAATTACATTAATTTGATATTTTAAACAAAAAAATTAGATATTCAAAAACTATATGAAAAGTACTATAAATTGTAATTTTTTGCATATCAATATAATAAAAAATTATATCTTAAAATATTAATTAAAATTCTTATAATTTGACTCTAAAAATAAAAATTATAACAAATAATAGTGAACGGAGAGAGTAACACCTAAAGTAAATGGTTAGTAACATTGATACAATAAGAAAAAGCGAAAATAGAAGAAACCTTCAAACTAAGAACAATAAAATAGAAAGATAAAAAGTTACACATATGACGGAGAATAATTGATAACTATAATTATATTAAAGCTAAAACCTATAATTATTGGAATACAAAAAGCATCTCTCGTCACTAACTCACTATACACTATAGAGAGACTATAAAAAAGAATTGATACTCAAGTCTCAAGCAAGCAATTTGATCATAATTTTTTTATTAATCAATTCATGAAAAATTATCATATAAGAATAATATATTCTCCACTAACCTAAGCTACTTATTACAAAAATATTCTTAATGAAATAAAGACTTTTTTGATTAAGAGTCTTCTATTTCAACAATAATCATTTTGCATTTATAACCATTTTCAAGCTTTATGTCTCTGTTCCATGCACCTCCTTCCAAGCCTCAATGATGACAAATCTGCAAACTTATTTGCTGGATTTGTGGTATGAGTTTTTGATGAAACTCGGCTTCCATCACCATATATCCTCCGCATATCCACATACATTCTGCTGATTTTGATTCAGATCTCTGTTGATTCTTTCGGACTCATCATGTTCTGATACGTTTTACTGACGGACAAATCAGTATTGCTCCAAAAAATCCGCAATTTTCACTTCCTGCATAGAGTTGATTATCTGTGCAAAATGTTGCGGCTGTGGTGGAGGCCGGAGGGAGGTACAAGATCCCCGAAAGAATCTGGCTTAACGGCGGCTTACATCGATCAGAAAGGACGGCCTCGTAGAGGAATATCGATTATATACTCGAGCATGACATGTGATAACTTTAGGGTTATCAACATCCAGGAGAATTTCAGTCCCTCTGGGATGCGAACGCAGTGTAAAGTTCACCGGTGGGCCTTTGTTGCATTTCCGAAGCCGGTGCCCTTGCCTGGAAGAGGGTAGTGCTGCCGTGAATAAGGAAGAGGCGGCGGCATGATGGATTTAGTGATACGGGGAGAAACTCTGGTATGCATTTTCTTCACTCCTCTGTTTAGGGATGTAAATTGGTAACAATAACATTCTAATCCCATTATCACATAATCATATTACTCATTGTGTTTCAATTTTTTTGTCCACTTTCATATTTAGCTCATTTAAAAAAAGAATGCTTCTTTCCTTTGTTTGCAACTCCTTAATTCAATTTTTCCCCATACATTTTGACATATCCTTAATTCAAGAGCATATGATTCAAAAGTTTTTTCTGTTTTCTACCTGCGTAAAGACATTGAATTTGTTCTCAGTGAAAGAGGTCTCGAGGAGAGGTACGAAGTCACTCGACTGAAAGGAGAGGAAGAAAAACCAAGCTCTGTGGGATCCATAGCCCGCGGGTCTTTCCCAAGCCAGCAAAGAAGAAGGTAGTCTAGGACTACCCTAAGCCTAGAAGAGAAGTAGGCAGGACTTTCAGTTACAATGTCTAGGTTGGGCAAGCCGCCTTTCGCCTTTCTAAAGCCAATCGATTATCGGATTTCTCAGTGTCAAGTAAAAACTAAACATATTTTATAAGATCATATATAACTGTATCAATTTTCATCAATATCTGCAAATAATGTTTGCACAAACCAAAAATATTGCAAATTGAGAAAAAAAGTACAATTAGAAAGATGGTAGAAATACTATTTTCCTTTTTTGTTTTTGCTTTTCAATTTTTTTTTCCCCATCACCATCTGTTTAGGGGATATGATTTAACAGAGTTCTGTGGAATGAAATAATTCAATGCATGCATTCATTGCTAAGAAACTCAAATGAAGTAGTATCTTTGTTTATGTTAAAACATAGAACAAAAAAAGAAATTAGCTCATAAGATGCCAACTTATTTTTAGATTACATAATATTGCTGCATAAAATATGAAAGAATGGGGTATATGGAGAGGTTTATGAGATAATATCACAATAAAAGAGCTACAGATAATTAATAGTATTGAACTTATAATGCAGGTGCCTAGCAGATAAGATTATCAACAGCAGACAGAGACCATAGTTATGGATCCTTCATCAAAAAGATAAAGACGATAGTTATGGATCAAACATAATGAAAGATTTTAGGATCACTACTGCTTGGAAGACGAACAGTAATATGTTCAATTCGACACCATAGGTAAGTTCCCAAGCAGCTTCCTCTTGCATTAACAATTACAGTAAGGCAATGGCATTGGCAGCTACATACATAATCATCTCAAAATCCAACCGTCCAAGTTAATTACTTCTGACATCTAATTGCATCCTCATTCTCATACTTGATGCTATCTCGGAGTATTGGCAAGTCAGAGAGGTGCATGTTGGTGTGCAAGCTATTACTACTGACCAAGTCTAAGCTGAGCTGTTTCTGAAATTTCACCTACTAGATAGTCAGCATTAAATAGAATAAAAAGTAATTAGGAATTGGGGGAATAAGTCAACCAAATCAATTTTGTCACTGAGTTCATTTTTTTTTTGATTTGGTCAAACTTAGGAGGAAGCTTTACTAACTTGTTGTAGCTATAAGTCTTCTCTCTCAATAACCAAAAGGCATATTTTCAACTATTTGTTCTTTGAAAACTTTATCGTTGACTTTTGTTTCTACATTCATAGCTAAGGTATTTGCTGGTAGAAGTTTATGAAGCCCCCTGATACTGAAGCCATATATGTAGAGCAACACAGTTAAGAGAGCTTTAGACACTTCTCTTTAAGGTGATTACTGCTTCTTGCCCAACTCTCAGACTACTTTCTACCAGAGTTTTTCAAATGCAAAATCCAAGATGCAGCTTTCTAATTCTTTTCATTCAACTTGTTTCCATCATTAGCTTTTGCTCCTATGCAAGGCAAATAAGAGGTGAAGATAATAAAACTAGTGCTGTAGAGGTGGATGTGGGCATAATTCTTGATCTGGAAACAAATGTGGGAAAAGTAATGAACATATCTATCTTACTAGCCCTTGCAGATTACCATGCCAAGGCTAGTCGCGGTGCCATTAAGATAGTTCCTCATTTCAGGGATTCCAAGAGAAATGATGTTGAAGCAGCATCTGCTGGTAAATTTAGCTCCATGATTTAGTTGTGTTAAACTAGCATGTCTTACTCTTTTTGCGTCATGAGTCAGACATATTCTGGAAGTTGGTCATTCATGCACTATTTGCATAAGATACTCTCTTTTCTCTAGAATATTGGTTTTCCTGTTTTAGAAGGGATTTTCAGATAACTTCTTACAGTCTGATTGTGTATATGCAGCCATAAACTTGCTAAAGGATGTCCAAGTGCAAGCTATCTTTGGGCCACAAATGTCTACACAAACTGATTTTGTGATTGACATAGGGAACAGAACAAAAGTCCCTATCATTTCTCCAGCAACAAGTCCTTCACTCTCAGTCAAGGAAAATCCCTTTTTCATTAGAGGAGCACTTCCTTCTTCCAGCCAGACTAAAGCCATTGCAGCAATTGTTAGAAACTATGATTGGAGGCAGGTTGTGATCATCTACGAGGATAGCTCCTATGGAACTGGGATAGTTCCACATCTGACTGATGCCTTGCTGGAAATCAACACTTTAGTCTCCTATAGAAGTGTTCTTTCTCCTTCAGCCAATGATGATGAAATCCTCAAGGAGTTATACAATTTGAACACAAAGCAGACCAGGGTATTCATCGTGCACTTGCAACCATATCTTGCCTCACGCCTTTTTCTCAAGGCCAAAGAAGCCGGAATGATGAGCAGTGGATATGCATGGATCATCACAGATGTGCTAACAAGTCTTCTGGACTCGGTAGATCATTCAGTCATTGAGTCATCAATGCAAGGTGTTCTTGGTATAAAACCTTATATTCCAAGATCAAATGAGCTAAACAATTACACGAGGAGATGGAGAAAGAGATTCCGTCAAGAGTATCCAGACATGGACCCAGTTGAGCTCAATGTTTACGGACTATGGGCATATGATAGCATCACCGCATTAACAAAAGCAATAGCAAAAGTGGGCACTACCATTATCCCAAAATTCAAGAAAGCAGACACTAGAGAGAATTTAACGGACTTAGATGCACTTGGAACCTCAGAATTTGGTTCTCTGCTCCTTGACTCTATGCAAAATGCAACACTAAAAACAGGACTAAGTGGTGAATTCCGTATCATTGATGGAGAATTGCAGCTATACACATATGAGATTGTGAATATAATTGGGAAAGGAGAGAGAAGCGTTGGATTCTGGACAGAGAAGGATGGCATTTTGCATAAACTGAAGATGAATAGTAAAACAGCTAAGAGTATGAATGAGCAACTAGCAGCCATCATTTGGCCCGGTGAATCTACTATTGTTCCGAGAGGCTGGGAAATACCCACCAGTGGAGAGAAGTTGAAGGTTGGAGTTCCTGTCAAAGGAGGGCTGGAGCAATTTATTAAAGTGGAAATCAATGCCAAAACACAAGCAGTAACTGTAACTGGTTTCATTCCAGATGTCTTCAAAGAAGTCATCCAATATTTGCCATATGCCATCCCTTATGAATTTATTCCATTTCCAATAGATAGCCCCACTTCTCAAGACTATGATGATCTTGTTTACAAGATCTCCTCAAAGGTAATATCCAATTCTTTTTTGAATTAACCTTTTTGGCTGAATACGTCACATGCTCCTTTCCGGGACTTCCATATCTACTTTCTTCTTTGACTGAGATCAACCATAAATACTAAAATAATCGTTGTTTGCTTAAAACAGGAATATGATGCAGTTGTAGGTGATGTGACCATTTTAGCGAGCCGAGCCAAGTATGTGGATTTCACATTACCTTTTTCAGAGTCTGGCATATCTGCTGTTGTGTCGGTAAGGAATGACGATAGAAAGAATGCTTGGATTTTCTTGAAACCCCTAAAGAGTGAGCTTTGGATAACAACAGGAGGATTCTTCATCTTCATTGGTTTTGTTGTTTGGGTACTTGAACATCGTGTAAACAAAGAGTTTCGAGGACCCAAACACAAGCAAGTTGGGATGATATTCTGGTTTTCCTTCTCAACTCTCGTTTTTGCTCATAGTAAATCTCTAACACAAAGCAAATTATATACTAAAAGCTTTAGGATTTATCCTTGTTTGTCAACAAAATAATATATATGGCTGGTTGTTTCAGGAGAGAGGGTAACTAGTAACTTTACAAGATTTGTGCTGATAGTGTGGGTTTTTGTGGTTCTGGTGCTGACATCAAGTTATACTGCCAACTTAACATCTATGTTGACAGTGCAACAGCTCCAACCTTCTATAACTGACCTCAATGATCTCATCAAGAATGGAGAATATGTTGGGTACCAAGAAGGTTCCTTTGTCAAAGACATCTTGAAGCACATGAAGTTTGACAGTTCCAAGTTCAGAAGTTATAGCACATTGGAAGAGTATAGTGATGCCCTCTCAAGAGGAAGTAAAAATGGAGGTGTAGGTGCAATTGTTGATGAACTACCTTATCTCAGACTCTTCCTCAACAAGTACTGCAGGAAGTATATTATGGTCGGTCCGACATACAAGGCTGCTGGTTTTGGATTCGTAAGAATGTCACACTCCAGTGATATTTCAGAACGATTTCACATTTGTTTAGAATGGTTTATGGTTTACTCAATAATTTAATCTTTTATTTTCCCCCAACTTCTGGCAGGCATTTCCAAAAGGATCTCCTTTGGTACCTGATGTCTCAAGAGCAGTCTTGCAGGTGATGGAAGGAGAGTCTATGAATAACATAATACAGAAATGGTTTGGTAATGAAACAGAATGTCCAAAGCAAGATGGAATGGATATAGCATCTAGCCTCACACTAGATAGTTTTAAGGGCCTTTTCCTCATAGCTGGTGTATCAGCAGGCTCCGCTCTTCTCCTATTCTTCCTCATCTTCCTTTATCAGAATAGAGAAATCTTAGCCACTGATGATTCAGTGTGGCAAAAGCTTTGTGCAATAGCAAATGCCTTTGATAAAGAGAAAGACAACCCTAATTCTATGTTAGAAAAGCCATCTGAAGGCAATGAAATCCAAACAGCTACGCTGTTTGCAGAAAGTGAAGCTTCTACTGAAATATTGCCCAACCTTTCTTTGCAAAGCCCAGAAATCAGAATTTCCGACGGCCTAGGAGCATCCCCTCCACCTGAAGGATTCTCTACAACAGAACCTGGAACTCCAGTTCATGAAAACATTACAAGGACAACTGAAGAGAGATAAGCTAGGTTTAAAATAGTTGAACCATATATTATTTGCATCAAGATGCGTCTCTAGTATTTAGACCTTCAACATCTTACAATTGAATTCCTTGCACTTATGTAATATGCATTCAAAATTTAATATTTATTGAATTACTTTCCATGTCAAAATTAAATTTCCAATTTAAGAATCCCTTTGAGCTATCAGAAAGGATCAGATTGTGTAACTATGAAATTCTGGAAGACAAATTTCTACCAATGAATGTTTGAGAAGGGAGCCATTATTATCTTCCTCTGAGGAGTTGATTACTTAGATCCTCACTCAATTAATAATTATTATCTTACAAAATCATTTTGTTCTGCGACAGTCACATCCATTTTAATGTGTTGTTGGAGAAAATTGTCTTTGAAATAATTATTAGTTGAGTAACCATCTGAAAAATTCATTCCCATCCATGTTTTGTGTTTTCTACAGTGAGATATGCACGCACCGTTAGAGGACGGTAACAGAGAGAAAAGGAAAGAAGGGGCAGTTTGTTGATGGACCATTACCAAGAATTGTCATGATCGAATGAATAAGATTTCTCCAACTTAACTAGTGTTTTGAGTTTAACTATAATTAATGATATATAAGATTTCTCTAGCTTAACATTAACTCTATAGCGAATATTATCGATCAAGAATGTCATCTGCAAATAGCATACGTGTAGTACTTTTTAGAAATCAAAATTACCAAACATAACTTGTCTAAGTAATATGTCCACACCTAGGTATAAATGATCATAGCACCCATTGTTATGGATAATAAATAATGAAAGATTATAGGACTAGCATTGCATGTGAGAGAGCTTCAACATCATATGCGTTATTTCCAAGCAGCTTCCTCTTGCATTAACAATTACTCCCAGTTCATTTTAAAAAGAATGACTTACTTTTCTGTTTAGTCTATTTAAAAAAAAGACTTTTTTGCAACACTTTAATTTCAGTTTTTTTACAATACAGAACTTTAATTTAAGACCAGAAGATTGAAAAATCATATTTTTTTTTAACTCCATGCCAAGTTAAACTAGGGTACTTATAACTGAAAGCGCGTAAACTAAAGATAACTAGTAGTATCTAGCCTTGTCCAATTGTTGGAAAACAATGGTTTCTTCTACTTATTGGTCTAATTGTGGAATTTGTAACTGAGCTAAATTTGTTAACTTTCTATGCCTCAGCCAAAATTTGGGAAGTCCGTTCAATATAGAAAAACTAAGGCATACTTCACTATCATATATACTATTATATATTTATATTCTATACTTTTAAAATATTACGTAATTTATCACTACTTAGAGTTTTCTATCATAAATTGAGGAAAATACATATGATTACATGTATTTTTGTCATAAGATACACAAAAATAGGGAGATAGGGCAGCGAGATGAGGAAAGAGGCAAGCGAGCTTTGTTATGTATTCCAGATACATGAGAATCACACTATATACACGTTAGATACATTTATGTGCATGTAACTGTTGTGGTTCACATGTATCTGAAATACCGAGAGTGTGAGATGGGAGAGAGGCGAGGGATTCGAGCGGAATTTGTTATGTATCTAGGTACATGCAAAGTCACTTAGTTACAATTTATCTAGAGCAAAATTACACCTAATGTAATTTTCACCCTAAGTAAACTCAGATACATGTATCTGGACATACCAAAATCTGGTAAGATACATGATACTGCAAACTAAAGTGTATTTGAATAATCAGGTCTTACACTAGTTGTATTTTATGTAAGTTTCCTTCTATATATCCTCTAGATAGTACACATAAAAAGTAATTGGGTATTGGGGGAATGAGTACCAATCAATTTTTGATTTGGTCAAAACTGAGGGGTAGTAAACTTACTAGCTTTGCGGTTGTAGCATATGTGAAAAGTCCTCACTTTCAATAATCAAATGAATACTTCATTTTCAACCATTTGTTCCATGACTTTTCTTTCTGCATTTATGGAGTTTGGTCTTATTAATTATAGGAAAATTTATCATTCTGAATGGTTGTTATCTTGCACAAACACAACTACTTGCTACCACAGTTCTTTCAAATGAAAAATCCAAGATGCCACTTTCTAGTTCTATTCATTCAACTTGTGTCCATCATTAGCTTTTGCCACTATGTAAGAGGTGAAGATAATAACACTAGTGCTGTAAAGGTGGATGTGGGTATAATTCTTGATCTGGAAAGAGATTTGGGAAAAGTAATGCACATATCTATTTTACTAGCACTTGAAGATTATCATGCCAACGCTAGTCGCGGTGCCATAAGGATAGTTCCTCATATCAAGGATTCCAAGAAAAATGATGTTGAAGCAACATCTGCTGGTAAATTCAGTTCCATGATTTACTTCTGTTAAACTAGCATGCATGCATATCTTAACTTTGGGTAAATTTTTATTGTTTGATTGTTTATGTGTAGCCATATACTTGCTAAAGGATGTCCAAGTACAAGCTATCTTTGGGCCACAAATGTCTACACAAACTGATTTTGTGATTGACTTAGGGAACAGAGTAAAAGTTACTATCATATCTCCAGCAACAAATCCTTTACTTTCAGTCAAGGAAAATCCATTCTTCATCAGAGCAGCACTTCCTTCTTCCAGCCAGACTAAGGCCATTGCTGCAATTGTTAAAAAGTTTGATTGGAGGGAGGTTGTGGTAATCTATGAGGATAGCCCCTATGGGTTCGGGATGGTTCCACATTTGACTGATGCCTTACTGGAAATCAACACTTTAGTCTCCTATAGAAGTGTTATTTCTCCTTCAGCCAATGATGATCAAATTCTCAAGGAATTATACAATTTGAATACAAAGCAGACCAGGGTGTTCGTCGTGCACTTGCGTCCATGTCTTGCCTCCCATCTTTTTCTCAAGGCCAAAGAAGCAGGGATGATGAGCAGTGGATATGCATGGATCATCACAGAGGTGCTAACAAGTCTTCTGGACTTGGTAGATCATTCAGTCATTGAGTCATCAATGCAAGGTGTTCTTGGTATAAAACCTTACATTCCAAGATCAAGTCAGCTTAACAATTACGCAAAGAGATGGAGAAAAAGATTCCGTCAAGAGTATCCAGACATGGACCAAATAGAACTCAATATTTTCGGGCTATGGGCATACGATAGCATCACCTCATTAGCAGAAGCAGTAGAGAAATTGGGCACTACTTCTATCCCAAAATTAAAGAAACCAGACACTAGAGAGTACTTAACAGACTTAGATGCTCTTGGAACGTCAGCAGTGGGATCTCTGCTCATTGACTCTATGCGAAACACAGTGCTAAAACAAGGATTAAGTGGTGATTTCCGTATCATCGATGGAGAACTGCAGCCAAAACCGTATCAGATTGTGAATATAATTGGGAAAGGGGAGAAAAACATTGGACTTTGGACAAAGAGGGATGGCATTTCGTGTGAACTGAAGATGAATGGTAAAACAGCAGCTAAGTGTAATAATACGCAACTAGGAGCCATTTTTTGGCCTGGTGAAACTACTATTATTCCGAAAGGCTGGGAAATGCCCACAAGTGGGAAGAAGTTAAGGGTTGGAGTTCCTCTCAAAGGAGGGCTGGAGCAACTCATTAAAGTGGATAGAGATCCAAAAACACAAGCAGTAACAGCAACTGGTTTCTGTGCAGATGTCTTCAAAGAAGTCATCCTATCTTTGCCATATGCTCTCCCTTACGAATTTATTCCATTTCCAATACAAGATCCCCTCACTCTTCCAGACTATGATGATCTTGTTCACAAGATCACTTCTCAGGTAATATATAATCCTTGTTCCAATGAACCTCTTTGGCTATATATCTCACTAACATGGTCCTTTCTGGGACTTCCATTTCTATTTTCTGCTATTACAATCAACTATACATACTGGAATAATCATTGTCTGCTTGAACCAGGAGTATGATGCAGTTGTAGGTGATGTGACAATTATAGCGAGCCGGTCAGAGTATGTAGATTTCACATTACCTTTTATAGAGTCAGGTATTTCTGTAGTTGTGCCTGTAAGGGATGATGATAGGAAGAACGCTTGGATTTTCGTGAAACCTCTAAAGAGCGAGCTTTGGATTACAACCGGAGCATTCTTTGTTTTCACTGGTTTTGTGGTTTGGGTACTCGAACATCGTGTAAACAAAGAGTTTCGAGGACCCAAACACAAGCAAGTTGGGATGATATTTTGGTTTTCATTCTCAACTCTCGTTTTTGCTCATAGTAAGACGCTAACTCAAAGCATATTATATACGAAAGATTTAGGATTTCTCCTTGTTTCTCAACAAATCATATATATGGCTGGTTATTGCAGGAGAGAAGGTAACTAGTAACTTAACAAGATTTGTGCTGATAGTGTGGGTTTCTGTGGTTCTGGTGCTGACATCAAGTTATACAGCCAGCTTTACATCTATGTTGACACTGCAACAGCTCCAACCTACTATAACAGACCTCAATGATCTCATCAAGAATGGAGAATATGTTGGGTACCAAGAAGGTTCCTTTGTCAAAGACGCCTTCATAAAGCACATGAAATTTGACAGCTCCAAGTTCAGAAGTTTTGTCACATTGGAAGAGTATAACGATGCCCTCTCAAGAGGAAGCAAAAACGGAGGTGTTGGTGCAATTGTTGATGAACTACCTTATCTCAGACTCTTCCTCAACAAGCACTGCAGGAAGTATATTATGGTCGGCCATATATACAATACTGCTGGCTTTGGGTTTGTAAGATTGTCGCACTCCACTGATGTTTCAGACAGTGTTTACATATATTTAGAATGGTTTGTTGTTGCTCAATGACCTAATCTTTTATTTTCTCTCAACTTATTGCAGGCATTTCCAAAAGGATCTCCTTTGGTACCTGACGTCTCGAGAGCAGTCTTGAAGGTGATGGAGGGAGAGTTTATGAATAACATAATACAGAAATGGTTTGTGAATGAAACAGATTGTACACAGAAAGATGAAACGGATATAACATCTGATAGCCTCACGTTAGATAGTTTTAAGGGACTTTTCCTCATAGCTGGTGTATCAGCAGGCTCCGCTCTTCTCCTATTCTTCCTCAACTTCCTTTATCAGAATAGAGAAATCTTAGCCACAGATGATTCAATATGGAAAAAGCTTACTGCAATTGCAAAAGTCTTTGATCAAGAGAAAGACGACTCTAATTCTACGTCAGAAGAGCCATCTGAAAGCAATGCACCTAAACTGCTCGCAGCTAGTGAAGCTTCTCCTGAGATACTGCCTGACCTTCCTTCGCAAAGCCCAGAAATCAGAATTTCCGATGGACTAGGAGCATCCCCTGCTGCTGAAGGGTTCTCTACAACAGAACCTGGAACTCCAGTTCACAATTGAAGAAAGATGACAAAAACTCTTGGAGCAATGCCATTGGCTGAGAGTCTGTTGCTCTGCAAAAGACGTGCACCAACCACAACCGATGTTGCAGGTTGCAGCTTTTAGACCGCTGTTTTTTTTATGTGCATCAGTCTCTCCTGAGATTCAAAAGTTTGTTAAATCATCAAAATTTCAGAGACACCTTAAAATAACAATTAATACTTTGTTTTCTCTTCACTACTTATGTAGAGGATATAATTCAATGAAACCATATCATATATATTTCTTTCAATATGTGCAAATAATGTTTGCAGAAACCAAAAATATTGCAAACTAGTGCTGTTAACAATTTAATACTAATGTTACCAATCTAAAAAACATTGCAAATTAAAAAGAAAAACAGGTTAAAAAGATAATAGACAGGGTTCTAATTTATTGTGGTCATAACAGAAAACGACCACAGCAAATAATCATAAATAATGGAAGATTATAAAATCACCTCAACTGCATGGAAAATAACTTCAACATCATACGCCTAACTTCCTGAGCAGCTTCCTCTTGCATTAACAATTACTCTCTCCGTGACTCCGTCCTATTTTATGTGATACCATTTGACTTGACATGATACTAAAGAAAAAAAGAAAGACTTTAAACTTGTGATCTAAAACGATCCTCAGATATTTGTGTGTTTATAAATAAACTAGTTTCGAGAATGTGCGCTGCACGTTTATTCTTTACTTTTATACAAATTTATATAGGCCTAATCTAAAGTTGATAATTATTAATTATATTATTCTTTTGTGTATGTTGTTTTATGCAAAATTAACAGTGTCAATTAATTCTTTTCATTTAATTTTGTTAATTTGTTTGCAAAATAAAAAATGTTGAAAAATATAATCTAATTAAGATAATATAGCATATAGTATGTATCGTAGTGGTGAACTCTTGCTCTAAATTTTAGAAATGGACGCAAACATATCTAACAAACTTATTAAGACATGATAATGAGTAAATATATATTAATCATGTTAATGAGGGAAAAAATGACCAATAAATTGATTTTACATAAATTTATATTATAAGATGATGAAATACAAAAGTGAAGTAGACTTATATTTTTTGTTCAGTTTATATCAGAGATTATCACAAAAAATCTATTAAAAAACGAAAATAATTGCAACCCAAAAACTTATAATAAAATATAAAACCAGTAAATAAAGTGAAAATATATGCATACACAAAAAGAAGGATCTTTTGAGTAAGATAACTAAGGAATAGTAGTAAAATAATACACAAATAACGATACAACCGACCTTAAAAGAAGTTTCATCATATAAATTAAAAAATTATTAAGAATATTTATACGTAAATATTGTTTTCGGCCTATTCTTTATACTAAAATAAAGACATTATCGGGATATAATGTGTTTTGCCTCCAACATTTCCACAATGAAGCAACATAACTCTTAAATCCAAAACTCAATATTTTTTTGTAACTGAACCCCGAAAATAGAAAATGGGTGATGAACGTATGACAATGAAAAGCTTGTAGAAGATATGAACATAGAACTTATAAGATGATTTTTACTTTGAGTTTGATAGATCATTTGATTATGTGATTGAATAATATAAATTTCTGACCAAATTTATAGAATCCTTTAAAGAATATGAAAAGGTTATGATATTACTTCCATGGAAGATCAGAGGAATTAAACATTTTAATTGAAGTAATAACTAAGAAACTAAAACTTCCAATAAATGTGGAAATATGTAACAATTTTCTACATTTAGATTCAATATATTTTGTTTAAAAGTCTACTAATTTAATTTTAAAATTAATGAAAAAATATTTTTATTTCCAACTTTTGATGAGTATGATTAATTAATTAAATAGAATATTATTAAATGTGATTATCTTTTTTAACTTTTCAACTTATAAATTAAGAGTAAATAAGAGTATACAATATATATATATATATATATATATATATATATATATATATATATATATATATATATATATATATATATATATTAGGATGTGAAAAGACTTATAACTGATTCATAATATAAAAATATTTAATAGAAAAATCATGTCTTTTGAATTAGTTAATATAACACATAAAAAAAAAATCACTAAGGTAAATGCATGCAACTGTACAAATTCTAATCGGATTCTCAAGGGTGATGAAACTGCAAAATTTCTTAAATAGACTATTAAGGACCTTTTAAATTAATTGAATTAGATATAAACAATAAAAGAGGTAATAATTAATATTATGAAAAGGAAAAAAAAAGATAAGATGTAACTATTTAATAATTAACTAATTAGCTATATAATATTTTAATTTAGTATAAGGATAAAATAGTAATTCAATTTTGAAGTTGGGAGCTTCTCACTTATAATAATATATGATTCATTAAGGGTAAAGAGAATTTTGAGTGAAATTGTTTCTAGGGAAAAGACTCAAGTATGTCACTGAACTTTGAGAAAGGTTCGTATATGTCATTCGTTGAAATATTGGCTCTTCTATGCCATTTTCATTTGAGAAAAACTTCATTCATGCCATTATTTGTTAATTGAAATAGCATAGATGAGAAAAACTTTTAACGGATTACATTAATGAGTCTTTTTTCAAAGTTCGGTGGCATATTTGAACTTTTTCCCTTTTAAATAAATGATTTAATTGATGACGATAAAATGATTTTACAAAATCAAAATTATCTTTAGTTAACAACTAATGGTATCGATCCGTCTTTTCTTAGACGAAAATAACATAGATGAACCAAATTTTTAACGAATGACATAGATGAACCTTTTCTCAAATTTTAATAGCATATTTAAGTCTTTTTCCTTGTTTCTAATTATAATAAGATGACATTATTTTTTGGACAGACTAAAAAAGAAAGAGTGCCACATAAATTGGAATCTACGGAGAGTCTATATATATATATATATATATATATATATATATATATATATATATATATATATATATATATATATATATATATTGAAACAATGACATTGACTCCAACATGTATACCTAACCATCCTCATTCCAAGATTCCATCTCCATGTTGGGTGTGTTTGCTTTGTTTGGTTTTGCAACTTGCAAGCAAGTTAATTACAAAAAAATTATGTATGGCAGTAGAAGCATAAATATGACTTGGTAGGTAAGGAATTACTTTTTGATCAAGAAAATATGGGGACCTACCTTTCTCATATTATGTTCTATCTTTCTTCTCTCTTTTAGCTCCTCACCCCTCATGATCTTCATCATTTTCCCCTCATTTCTGTTTTAAAAAATTCTATTATTAAATTTTTCAAATGTTTTTTCTTTTACTCATGATATTTATCTAATTATTTCTATATCATTTATATATTTATCATATTGATATGTATATTATATTTCATCTTATATTTTATTATATTAGAAATATAAGAGGAAAAGGTAAAGAGTTCATGAGTAAAAAAACTGATTTTACCAATGGAATTTTTTAAAAAAAAAAAAAAAAAGTGAAAGGAAAGGTATTATAGTAATCCCTCACATACCAAGTCATATTTGTGCCTCGGGTGTTCATGGTTTGGTTTGAATTAGTTATTGGTTAAAATTAAAATCAGACCAATTTAGTGAATTTTTAAATTCTAAAGCCAAACGAAAAATTTAATTGTCGATTTTGTTCGATTTTTTGTTGTTTCGGTTTGAAAGTAATAAGTTTTTTTAAGATATATATATAAACACGAATGTTAATGCGGATTCAATTAAGCAATACTAGAGTTATTATAATTACACGAGCAAGTGATTCAATTAAGAGAAAGTGTAACTATCTTAGGTGAAGTAGGGTAGGTAAAATTTAAAGTAATAAACTTTGATGAATTTAAACTTAGGATTGTAATAGCTAAACCAAGACTTAAGTTAATTACAATTTAACAAAATATTTTTTATTTTATTTATGAATAATATATAAATAATTTACAACACATATATGTAAAATTCATCCATTCAGTTTGGTTATTTTTACAGTTTTTAAAGTAAAACCAGACCAAATCAAATACTGTCGATCTTCAAAATTTAAAACCAAACCAAATATCAATTTTTTTAATGAATTTAATTCGTATTATGATTCGATTTAATTTTTTAATCATAATCCTGAACAACCCTACAAGGTGTGCCTCTACCACCATAAACTTTTATACTACTGACCAATTCTAAACTGAAACCGTGTAAGTAAACTACAGATTACTAGTCATTGCTACCCTTTTCCAATGTCCAAGTCATAGAAACAATGGTCTCTTCCACTTATTTGTAACTGGCTAGCTCTGAACTTTCACCATGACTTAGCCAAAATATGGAAAGTCCTTTTAATAAACTCTAGATAGTCATCCAATGAATACAAAAACTTCATTTGGTATTGAGAGAATGAGTACCAAACAATTTTGTCACTATGTTCATTTAGTCATTTATTGATTTGGTCAAAACTGAGAAGGCTATACTAGCTTGTGGTCTAACAAGTGTGAAAAGACCTTTTCTTTAATAAAATAATCAAACTAAGTAATATATTAAACCATTTGTAATTCTTTGAAAACTTTTTGACTTTTCTTTCTGCAGTTATGTGGTTTGGTCTTTATTTAATTGTAGAGAAGTCATAGTTGAGATAACTTTAAGACACATCTCTGAATGGTGGTTATACATCTTGCACTAGCACAACTGTTTTTTGCCCAAAATTCATATTACTTTCTACCAAAGTTTTTCAAATGCATAATCCAAGATGCAAATTTCTAATTCTTTTCATTCAACTTATTTCCATCATTAGCTTTTGCGACTATGTAATTCGAATAAGAGGTGAGGATAGTAACCATAGTGCTGTAAAGGTGGATGTGGGCATAATTCTTGATCTGGAAACAGAAGTGGGAAAAGTAATGCACATATCGATCTTACTAGCTCTTGCAGATTATCATGCCAAAATTAGTCGCGGTGCCATAAGGATAGCTCCTCATATCAGGGATTCAAAGAAAAATGATGTTGAAGCAGCATCAGCTGGTAAAATTCAGCTCTAAGCTTTACCTATGTTAAACTAGCTCACTTTGCTTCAAAAGATTCACTTTTTTCTCTAAGATATTACTTGGTTTTCTTATTTTGAAAGAATTACTTATAGTCTGATTGTGTATATGCAGCCATATACTTGCTAAAGGATGTCCAAGTGCAAGCTATCTTTGGGCCACAAATGTCTACACAAACCGACTTTGTGATTGACTTAGGTGAAAGAGTAAGAGTTCCTATAATATCTCCAGCAACTAGTCCTTCACTTTCCGTCAAGGAAAATCACTACTTCATCAGAGGAGCACTTCCTTCATCCAGACAGACTAAAGCCATTGCAGCAATTGTTAAAAACTATAATTGAAGGGAGGTTGTAGTAATCTATGAGGAAAGCCCCTATGGAACCGGGATACTTCCATATTTGACTGATGCCTTGCTGGAAATCAATACTTTTGTCTCCTATAGAAGTGGTATTTCTCCTTCAGCCAATGATGATCAAATCTTCAGGGAGCTATATAAGTTGAAGACAATGCAGACCAGGGTGTTCATTGTGCACACGCAAGAAAATCTTGCCTCCCGCCTTTTCCTCAAGGCCAAAGAAGCCGGGATGATGAACAGTGGATATGCATGGATCATCACAGATGTGCTAACGAGTCTTCTGAACCTGGTGGATACTTCAGTAATTGAGTCATCCATGCAAGGTGTTCTTGGTGTAAAATCTTATGTTCCAAAATCAAATGAGCGTGACATGTTCACCAAGAGATGGAGAAAGAGATTTCGTCAAGAGTATCCAGACATGGACCAAGTAGAACTCAATGTTTTCGGGCTATGGGCATATGATAGCATCACCTTATTAGCAGAAGCAGTAGAGAAAGTGGGCACTACTGCTATCCCAAAATTAAGGAAACCAGACACTAGAGAGAACATAACAGACCTAGATGCACTTGGAACCTCAGAAGTGGGATCTCTGCTCATTCATTCTTTGACAAACACAGAGCTAAAACCAGGTCTAAGTGGTGATTTCCATATCGTTAATAGAGAACTGCAGCCATCCCCATATCAGATTGTGAATATAATTGGGAAAGGAGAGAAAATCGTTGGATTCTGGACAGAGAAGGATGGCATTTCGCATAAACTGAAGACGAATGGTAAAACAGCTAAAACTAATAATAAGCAGCTAGGGGTCATCATTTGGCCTGGTGAATCTACTGATGTTCCGAGAGGCTGGGAAATACCCACAAGTGGGAAGAAGTTAAGGGTTGGAGTTCCTGACAAAGGAGGGCTGGAGCAATTCATTAAAGTGGTAAGAGATCCAAAGACACAAGCAGTAAGTGCTACTGGTTTTGGTCCAGATGTCTTCAAAGAAGTCATCCTATCTTTGCCATATGCTGTCCCTTACGATTTTGTTCCATTTCCAATAGAGCATAGCCCAACTTCTCAAAACTATGATGATCTTGTTCACAAGATCACTTCTAAGGTAAAATAACTCACTTACATGCTCCTTTTTTGGACATCTTATCTATGTTCTGCTTTTCCAACCAACAATAAATACTGAAATAATCAATATTTGCTTGAACCAGGAATATGATGCAGTTGTAGGTGATGTTACCATTTTAGCAAGCCGATCTGAGTATGTAGATTTCACATTACCATTTTCAGAGTCGAGTATTTCTGCAGTTGTGCCTGTAAGGAACAATGATAGGAAGAACGCTTGGATCTTCTTGAAACCTTTAAAGGCCGAGCTGTGGATAACAACCGGAGTATTCTTCGTCTTCATTGGTTTTGTGGTTTGGGTACTCGAACATCGTGTAAACAAAGAGTTTCGAGGACCCAAACGCAAGCAAGTTGGGATGATATTTTGGTTTTCCTTCTCAACTCTCGTTTTTGCTCATAGTAAGTCTCTAACTCAAATTAAATTATAGACCAAAAGTTCAAGATTTCTCCTTGTTTCTCAACAAATCCTATATATGACTCAATTGTTGCAGAAGAGAAGATAACAAGTAACTTATCAAGATTTGTGCTGATTGTGTGGGTTTTTGTGGTTCTGGTGTTGACATCAAGCTATACAGCCAGTTTAACATCTATGTTAACAGTGCAACAGCTTCAACCTACTATAACGGACCTCAATGATCTTATCAAGAATGGAGAATATGTAGGGTACCAAAAAGGTTCCTTTGTCAAAGATGTCTTGACGCGCATGAAATTTGACAGCTCCAAATTGAGGAGTTATAGAACATTGGAAGAGTATGATGATGCACTCTCAAGAGGTAGTAAAAATGGAGGTGTTGGTGCAATTGTTGATGAACTACCTTATCTCAGACTCTTCCTCAACAAAAACTGCAGGAAGTATATTATGGTTGGTCCGACATACAAGGCTGCTGGCTTTGGATTTGTAAGATTATTGTACTTAATTGATGTTTCAGCAAGTGTTAACATTTATTTTAGAGTGGTTAGTGGTTTACTCAATGATCTAATCTTTAATTTTCCCACAACTTGTTGCAGGCATTTCCAAAAGGATCTCCCTTGGTACCTGACGTCTCAAGAGCAGTCCTGAAGGTGATAGAGGGAGATGCTATGAATGAAATAATTCAGAAATGGCTTAAGAATGAGACAGATTGTCCAGAGCAAGATGGAATGGCTATAGCATCTAGCCTCTCGCTTGATAGTTTTAAGGGACTTTTCCTCATAGCTGGTGTATCAGCAGGCTCCGCTCTTCTCCTATTCTTCCTCATCTTCCTTTATCAGAACAAAGAAATCTTAGCCACTGATGATTCAATAAGAAAAAAGCTTTGTGCAATAGCAAAAGTCTTTGATTCAGAGAGAGACAACTCTAATTCTCAGTCAACAAAGCCATCTGAAGGGAATGAAAGCCTAACGGCAGTGTTTGCAGAAAGTGAAGCTTCTACTGAAATATCTCCCAACCTTCCTTTGCAAAGCCCAGAAATCGGAATTTCCGATGGCGTAGGAGAATCCCCTGCTACTGAAGGGTTCTCTACAACAGAACCTGGAACTCCAGTTCATGAAACAATGTCAGGCACAATTGAAGAAAGATGACACATATAGCTGCTAACATAATTGTGACACACCTGAATAGGGCCCTACAAGAGATTGTACAGAGATGAGCTAGCTTTAGGGTTAGTTAAATCAGATCACATTATTTCTTTGTCACTCTTGGCCATAATATTAGCATCAAGAGGTGGCCTCAAGGATTCCATTAGATGGATTCAACCCTTACTTTTTCTTACTTGTTTCTTTAGCAATTTTATGTTCACTTTGTTTTTTTCATCACTACTTATGTTGTTGTTGTACTTATGTTTGGAATATAATTTAAAGAAGTTATATGTGTGGCATGAAAGAATTCAATACATGCATCCATTTTCAAGAAATTCAAATGAGGTAGTTTTGTTATCTTACAGTAATGGAACAAAAACAACAAAATCAACACATAATATGCTAAATTATTTTTAGATTACATAATTCTTATATAGAATATGAAATAATGGGGTTATATGTGAATAACCACATGAGAGATTTGTTCAATGTTTTGATAACAAAGAGCCATCAACAAATCCCAAATTAAATAAGAAAGAAAGATTAGAGTAATAGTGAATTTATAATGCATGTCCTAGAACTAGCCTAGAGGATAAGAACATCCGAAGCAATTAGCAGATAACGACCACAGTTACAGATCATAAATAAGGAAAGGTTTTAGGATCACTGCTACATGGATGACAAACAGTAATATATTCAGTTACACAGGGGGGATGGCGAATATAGTATAAGATTCACATTTTCGACATGGATCATAAAAGTATATGTGAAAAATCACTAGAAGTTTAATAAATAATAGAATATGAACCCATAATTTCAAAGTATAACGGGCTCAATGATAAGAACCTAAAAATTGAACCCATCAAATCAGAATTTTATATCGCATCTGTTCCAACACATATCATAGGCAACTTCCCTAGCAGTTTCCTCTTGCACTAACAATAATAGTATCAATGCGCCAATCAAGGGAGGGAGAGTGTTCACCCGAACGCCCTCGACAAAAAATTAAAACTTATATATTGGATATAATTTCTATGTTTATGTACATATATAAATAGTGAATCCCATAAATAACATGCAAAAGGTTAGCTCCGCAATTAAGGAAATTCAAAATACACCCCAATGGTGGGTGTTGTTTCATTATTTGGTGTCGAAGCAAGTTACTAATGACCAAGTATAAACAGGAACCATGTAAAATAAGCACCATTCCAAAGTCAACCAAATGAGTTTTTGTCACTGTGCTAGTTTTGTCAGATTTTTATTGGGTCAAATTGAGGAGGGAACTTACTAGTTAAGAATGTATGAAAAGTCCTCTCTCAATTCTTCTATTGGAAATTTATCTGACTTTTCTTTCTACATTGCCTTATTATAGTTTTGTAAGATATTTACTGGTCCAAGTATATGAAATTCCCATATTCTGAAATCATATATCTAGAGCCACACAGTTAAAAGATTTTTAGACACACTGGTTAATTACTTGCACAAACAGAATTGCTTCTTTCCCAACTCCCAGACTACTTGCAACCAGAGTTTTTCAAATGCAAAATCAAAGATACTACTGCCTAATTCTCTTCATTCAACTTGTCTCTATTATTAGCTTTTGCCACTATGTAATTCCAATAAGAGGTGAAGATGATACTGGTGTTGTAAAGGTGGATGTGGATATAGTTCTTGATATGGAAACAGTTGTGGCAAAAGTAATGCACATATCTATCTTGCTATCTCTTGAAGATTACCATGTCACCGCTAGTCCCAGAGCTATTAGGATACTCCCTCACTTGACGGATTCAAGAAAGATGATGTTGAAGCAGCATCTCCAAGCTTCTGTTGAACTAGCATATCTTTTCTTATTTTTTCCCTTTGGTTTTCTGTTCAGACGGTTTCTTATAGTCTGATTGTGTATGTGCAGCCATATACTTGCTAAAGGATGTTCAAGTACAAGCCATCTTTGGGCCACAAATGTCTACACAAACCGAGTAAAGGTCCCTATCATTTCTCAAGCAACAAGTCCTTCACTTACCGTCAAGGAAAATCCCTTCTTCATCAGAGGAGCACTTGCTTCTCCCAGCCAGACTAAAGCCAATTTTTAAAAACTATTATTGGAGGGAGGTTGTAGTAATCTATAAGGATAGCCCCTACGGAACCGGGATACTTCCACAATTGACAGATGCCTTGCGTGAAAAGAGCACTTTAGTCTCTTATAGAAGTGGTATTTCTCCTTCAGAAAATGATGATCAAATCCTCGGGCAGCTGTACAAGTTGAATACAATGCGGACCAGGGTGTTCATCGTGCACTTACAATCATCTCTTGCATGCCGCCTTTTCCTCAAGGCCAAAGAAGCCGGCATGATGAGCAGTGTATATGCATGGATAATCACAGATGTGCTAACAAGTCTTCTGGACCTGGTAGATCCTTCAGTAATTGAGTCATCAATGCAAAGTATTCTGGGGTAAAATCTTATGTTCCAAGATCAAATGAGCTTAACATGTTCACCAAGAGACGGAGAAAGAGATTTTGTCTAGTGTATCCAGATACGGATCCAGTTGAACTCGATGTTTTTGGGCTATATATGGCCATATGATAGCATCACCGCATTATAGCAAAAGCAGTAGTTGCCCACTGCAATCCCAAAATTCAAGAAACCGGACATTAGAGAGAACTTAACGGACCTAGATGCACTTGAAACCTCAGAATTGGGATCTCTGCTCCTTGACTCTATGCAAAACACAGTGCTAAAAACAGCACTAAGTGGTGAATTCCGTCTCATCAATGGAGAATTGCATCCATCTCCATATTTTGCTTGTTCTTTGGCAAAAGCACTGAACTAACCATTGTTTACTTAAAACCAGAAACATGATGCAGTTATAGGTGACTTGACCATTTCAGTGAACCGATCCAAGTATGTGGACTTCACATTACCATTTACAGAGTCGGGTATTTCTGCAGTTGTGCCAGTAAAGAATGATAGACAGGAAAAGTGCTTCGATTTTCGTGAGATCTTTGGATACAACCGGAGAATTTTTCGTTTTCATTGATTTTGTTGTGTGGGTACTCGAACATCGTGTAAACAAAGAGTTTGAAGTTAGGATGATTTTAGGTGCGTGCAAAAATTGAACCTACTAACAAATGGAACCAAAAAAATGTTATTGAGTTATTAATGGATTTATAAAAAAAGTTATTGGGTTACTGACAATAAGACGATTTTATAACTTTACCCTTCCAAAATATTAGATACTAATCATATAATATTATAAGAGGGAACAAAAAAAGTTAAAAGTTAAATTAAAATTTTACCCTTACTATAAATTAAAATGTTATAAAAGCATTTAATTACTTGGTTTAAATGTTAAATTGTATCATTTTAATAAAAATGTAGATGACTTTTAATTGTACATGTATATCCTAGACTAGATTCCAAGTTCAAAGCAATAATTATTAGTGATAATGTTAATTCTCTTATTAAGTCTAATTATGATTTGTATTTTTCATCTTTCCATCTATATATATATTAAAGACTATTATTTAAAACTGAAAAATATAGAATTTAAACAGACATTTTTACTACTATTTAAGAACTAGGTGATAACCATTGAAAAATAAAAGAAATTGTCATTCAACTGATAATCAAAAATTATTCCATCTATGATAGGCAAAAAAAGACATGAAAAAATAGAATACATGAGGTGGGGAGAAGAACTTGAAGACTTCTTTTTAGACATGTCTAAGTCCTCATATCTCTTTCGATATATATTCTCTATCACAAAGATTATTGTTGTTTCTAATTTCTTTTGCATTTCTAATAAATTCATTGTGGTGTTGTAATCTTTTAGCTATTATTATAAGCTTTTGAAATAGATGTATGTATGAAGTTGAGTGTTTAAATTATATATCTGTCAGTTTTATATTTTAAATAATTGCTTTTAATCTTGTATAATTTTGATAGTATTGTCTTTTAATTTTAGAAACTTACTTAAATAATATAGATATTTCACTCTATCGTTTCTCATTAAAATAAAATAGGCAATCTTATCAATAAGTGTGCATGTATTTTTAATATTCATTTATGGCTATAAAAGGTTATCACTGATATTTAGATCATAAAAAAGACTTATACAAAGTTAAAGGAGACTATATTTTTTTAATTAATTTCACATACTTTTTGCTTGATGCCAAATGCGCAATCCCTTTTTATTTATTTTTGTTGATACATGAAATATAATTGGTAAAATAAATATTGTTGATTTAAACATTTTCTATTTGATAGCACAATTTTAAATTATATAACAATAGTAAAAAATAAACGTGCAACGCACGTCGTCAGAAACTAGTAATTTAATATATAACTAGATATTATAACTATATCAAATTATTAGTACTCTAGTCATTTCACACTAGGTTGGCAATAATAGCTATTTGATTTTAGTTTTAGTTTATAATTATAGGTTATAATCACGGACATATTCTTAATGTTTAACTGATAACAATCAAAAATCGATAAACTGAAAACAATAAAAAATATTTTATTGATTTATTATTAGTACTCCTACTCATTTCACACTAGGTTTGCAATAATAGCTATTTGATTTTAGTTTTAGTTTGTCATTATAAGTTGTAATCACGGACATTTTCTTAATGGTTAACCAATAACGATGAAAAATCGATAAACAGAAAATAAAAAAAAAATTATTGATTTGTTATTAGGTTAGCATATTTAAAAATCGAATCGATAATATATAATTAAACCGTACCGACTGATGCACACCCTAGATGATAGATATTATGGTTTTCCTTCTCAACTCTCGTTGTCAAAGATGTCTTGAAGGGCATGCAATTTGCCAGCTCCAAATTTAGGAGTTTTTAATCTATGACTAATCTTATGAAACTAGAGTTTTTATTACTCTAAATATTTCGGGCAAGAATTATATTTCATGGGTGTAGGAGAAACTTTTTACGTAATATAAATTAGAAAAGGTATTATTTAATTAAAAATTATTCAGTCAATTTTAGCTCTCCTAATCAAATGGGACGGTAAGTGTCATGGAAAAAGATGGGAACAAGTGAGAATCGAATATTATATTTATTGAATATTTCTTCACATGCATGCAGTTAGTACAGATTTTTATTTTGGACAGCGTAACTACGGTAGCAGACTAGCAGCGTTGTTTTTGTCTAACATTATATTTCATTGGAAGTGTTGTATCACAAGAACTATATTAATATATAATTTGTTTTATTTTCAAAATTATAAATTTTATTTTTTATCGTAGCTTTGGAAGATTTGTTTCTCAATACGTAATTATTAACTTGAATATAAATATTTCATTTTTCAAATTCTAAATTCAATTTACATATGCGATATTTATACTAAAATGTATTTAAATGTATAAAATTTTCATTATCTAGATATAACAAACTCCTATATAAAAATATGGATTTTTGTGAAATCTTATAAATGAATCATATATTCACTTAATGAGGCTCCTTCATTTGCCTAAAAGAGAAAACAAAGATAAACATAGTATTGCCTTATCCGCTCTAAGTTCTGGATAAGAAATAAGTTATTTGTGTATTAATTTTTGTATGACTTATACGATGTTTGATAAATAGATAAAATATAAATTATTCAGGTATAAAATTAATACGATGTTTGATTGACAATTTAAAAATCCACATAAGTTATGAGAAAAATTATTTATTATTTTATGTAGATATTTATATCTTGAAGTTTGAGAAAAGGATATGTAGAAATATCTATCCACTTTTTAAGTGGTGGCTAGTGTATATCACTATTTTTTGTTTCCATTCGATGAAATGTAAACTGAACACTGGGAGATCTATTCGGGGATGGCTAGAACAAATCACTTTCGGAACCATGTTGCATGATGTCTTTGATAGATCATATTTGTTAATATTGGTGTTTTATAGGGAAAAAGCGGGTCTCTTGAAATGTCAAAATAAATTATGTGTACAACATTAAGGTGTTGCACAGGACTTAAGCGTCGTATATTTTCTTTTCAACATTTATTTGGTAACTTACTAAGCAGCTTCCTAATGCAAATTAATCAACATTGATGCAGTATTTATCGTTTACTTCTTGACCACGAATTTACAAAAATCATAATGGAAGACTGGATGGACTTTTGCCCCAATTATGGTATGGAGTATGGACTTCAATGATTCTGAAGTCTATAAATTCACTGATTCTGAAAATTTTCAGAGAATATCTCTGCAAGTTGGTTACTTGCACAAGCACATCAACTCTCAAAATGAGAAGTTCAAAATGCCACTTCCTAATTGTTTTGATTCAATTTGTGTCCATCATTAGCTTTTACCTCTATATGATGCCAATAAAAGGTGAAGATAATAAAACTAGTGTTGCAAAGGTGGATGTGGGCATAATTCTTGATCTGGAAACAGATTTAGGAAAAGTAATGCACATATCGATCTTACTAGCACTTGATGATTACCATGCCACCGCTAGTCGCAGTGCCATTAGGATAGTCCCTCACTTGAGGGATTCCAAGAAAGATGATGTTGAAGCAGCATCCGCTGGTAAATTCAGCTCCGTGATGTACTATTCTTAACCGAGCATGCATATCTTACTTTCTTTGCTTCACGAGTCACTAAAATAAGTACTTCTGGCTTCATAGATGCTTGGACAAACAAGCTATCAGACATACTCTGTAGTTAGTTATTCATGCCAATTTGTACAATTTCTTACAGTCTGATTGTGTATGTGCAGCCATATACCTGCTAAAGGATGTCCAAGTACAAGCTATCTTTGGGCCACAAATGTCTACACAAACTGATTTTGTGATTGACTTAGGGAACAGAGTAAAAGTCCCTATCATTTCTCCAGCAACAAGTCCTTTACTTACAGTAAAGGAAAACCCCTTTTTCATCAGAGGAGCACTTCCTTCTTCCAGCCAGACTAAGGCCATTGCAGCAATTGTAAAGAACTTTGATTGGAAAGAGGTTGTAGTCATCTATGAGGATAGCCCCTTTGGAACTGGTATAGTTCCACATTTGACTGATGCCTTGCTGGAAATCAGCACTTCAGTCTCCTATAGAAGTGTTATTTCTCCGTCAGCCAATGATGATCAAATCCTCAGTGAGCTATACAAGTTGAAAACAATGCAGACCAGGGTATTCATTGTGCACTTGAGACCTAAACTTGCCAAACGCCTTTTCCTCAAGGCAAACAAAGCCGGGATGATGAGCGATGGATATGCATGGATCATCACAGATGTGCTAACGAGTCTTCTTGACTCGGTAGATACTTCAGTGATTGAGTCATCAATGCAAGGTGTTCTTTGTGTAAAGCCATATGTTCCACGAACAAATGAGCTTATCAATTACACCAAGAGGTGGAGAAGGAGATTCCGTCAAGAGTATCCAGACATGGACATAGTAGAACTCAATGTTTTTGGGCTATGGGCATATGATGGAATCACAGCATTAGCAAAAGCAGTAGAGAAAGTGGGTGGCACTGCCATCCCAAAATTCAAAAAAGCAGATAATAAAGAGTACTTAACGGACTTAGATGCACTTGGAACCTCAGAATTGGGATCTTTGCTCCTCAACTCTATGCAAAACACAGCGCTAAAAACAGGTCTGAGTGGTGATTTCCGCATTGTTGATGGAGAATTGCAGCCTTCCCCATATCAGATTGTGAATATAATTGGGAAAGCAGAGAGGAACACTGGATTCTGGACGGAGAAGGATGGAATTTCGTGTAAACTGAAAATGAATGGTAAAACAGCAGCCAAGTGCAATAGTAATAAGCAACTAGGAGAAATTTTTTGGCCAGGTGAATCTACTATTGCTCCAAAAGGCTGGGAAATACCCACAAGCGGCAAGAAGTTAAGGGTTGAAGTTCCAGACAAAGAAGGGCTGGAGCAATTCCTTAAAGTGGAAATTGATTCAAAAACACAAGAAGTAACTGTAACTGGTTTCTGTGCAGATGTCTTCAAAGAAGTCATCGAATCCTTGCCCTATGCTCTCCCTTACGAATTTATCCCATTTCAAATACTGGATAGCCCCACTTCTCCAGACTTTGATGTTCTTGCTTATAAGCTCTTTTCTGAGGTAATAAAGTATCTAATCTTCATTCAAATCAGCCTCTTTGGCTGAATACCTTACATTTCATCCATGCTCCCTTAAGATTTTCTTATTTTGCTTTTATTCTGGCAGAGGAAGACCAACCATAAGTACTGAAATGATCATTGTTTACTTTAACCAGAAATTTGATGCAATGATAGGTGACATAACCATTTCAGCAAACCGATCCAAGTATGTGGATTTCACATTACCTTTTACAGAATCAGGTTTTTCTGCAGTTGTGCCAGTAAAGGATGATGACAGGAAGAATGCTTGGATTTTCGTGAAACCACTAAAGAGCGAGCTTTGGGTAACAACAGGGGCATTCTTTGTTTTCATTGGTTTTGTGGTTTGGGTGCTCGAACATCGTGTAAACAAAGAGTTTCGAGGACCTAAACGAGAGCAAGTTGGGATGATATTCTGGTTTTCCTTCTCAACTCTCGTTTTTGCTCATAGTAAGCCTCTAACTCAAAGTAAATTATATATGAAAGCTTTATATTTATCCTACCTAGTTTCTCAACAAATCATATATATGTGGTTGGTTGTTTCAGAAGAGAGAGTAACAAGTAACTTTACAAGATTTGTGCTGATTGTGTGGGTTTTCGTGGTTCTGGTGCTGACATCAAGTTATACAGCCAGTTTAACATCTATGCTGACAGCGCAAAAGATTCAACCTACAATAACAGACCTCAATGATCTCATCAAGCGTGGAGAATATGTTGGGTACCAAAAAGGTTCCTTTGTGAGAGGCGTCTTGAAGAGCATGAAATTTGACAGCACCAAGTTCAGAAGTTATAGCACATTGGAAGAGTATAACGATGCTCTCTCAAGAGGAAGTAAAGACGGAGGTGTAGGTGCAATTGTTGATGAACTACCTTATCTCAGACTCTTCCTCAACAAATACTGCAGAAAGTATATTATGGTTGGTCCGACTTACAAGACTGCTGGCTTTGGATTCGTAAGATTCTCTCAGTATCTGGAAATGTTCACTATCCACGGTATTTCACTCAATCTAATCTTTTCTTTTCCCACAACTTCTTACAGGCATTTCCAAAAGGGTCACCTTTGGTACCTGATGTATCAAGAGCAGTCTTGAAGGTAATGGAGGGAGAGTTTATGAATAACATAATACAGAAATGGTTTGGGAATGAAAGAGATTGTCCACAGATAGATGGAATGTCTATAACATCTGATAGTCTCACGCTGGATAGTTTTAAGGGCCTTTTCGTTATAGCTGGTGTATCAGCAGGTTCCGCTCTTCTCTTATTCTTCCTCAACTTCCTTTATCAGAACAGAGAAATCCTAGCCACTGATGATTCAGTATGGAAAAAGCTATCTGCAATAGCAAAAGCTTTTGATGCAGAGAAAGACAACTCTAATTCTACCTCAGAAAATCCATCTGAAGGGAATGAAAGCCAAACAACTACACTGTTAGCAGAAAGTGAAGCTTCCGCGGAAGTATTGCCTGACCTTCCTTTGCAAAGCCAAGATATCAGAATTTCCGACAGGCTAGGAGCATCCTCCCCTACTGCTGAAGGGTTCTCTACAACAGAACCTGGAACTCCAGTTCATGAAATCGTTACCGCGACAATTGAAGAGAGATTGCATAGTGTCATACAAGAGATGAACTAATAGGGTTAGTTAGACCAGATGACATTTATAACTTTGTCCCTCTTTGCCAGAATTTAGATATGATGGGTTCAAAGCTTATGTTCGGTAGATTGAATTCATTGCATTTCTGAAAATTATGAGTTAATTTAATATTCATTGAAATTCTTCTAATTTTCTACTAGTTCCATGTGGTGTTGAAATTACTGCATTTGTTTTTCATGATTTCTGATATTTTTTACTTGAGCCAAAGATCTACGGGACCAGGTAGGATTAAGGCTGCGTGTACATCATCCTTCTCTTCTCTGCTGTTGGAAACTCACCGCTTAGTCGTTCCCTTCATGTAAAGAAAACTAATTAATGTATATGTTCATTTCAACATTTATCTAATATTGATGCAGTGTTTAGCGTTTAATCATTCCCTGCATAACTTCTGGGAGACGGGATGGTTAAACGTATACATTATTACTTCGTTAAATCACTTAATCAAGATAAATTAAATTAATTAATTACCTCTCTGCTTGATGTGCAAAGTGCAAACAATTTGCTGAGAACGTGTAAGATAAAAGTCACGTTATACATGCTACACAGTCTGAAATTGTTTGCAATAAGCCCATAAATAAAGAATGTAACATTGAAATTGTTTGCAATAATAATTAGTAATAACTAAAGGGATTTAAATGTCATAAGCAAGAAAGTAATTACTTAGCTTGCATCTTAAATTTACTATTTGATAATAAAATAACAATAGCAATATAATATAATTTAATATATATTAATGATATTATTGTAGTAATTGTACTTTTTAGGGCTATTTTGATATTTCGAATTTCACTTTTTTTCTCCACTTTTAAGAATATATGATATTCAAAGGAGCTAATGTACTAACTTGTGAGATAATGAACTAAATATAAATGCATGAATAGTCATTCAACATATCTGTCAAATATTTCAAATTATTCATATAAAACACAAATAATCTGGCATATAATAAGATATCTAATATATCATTAAGACTATTCTTAATTTCATTGAAAATAAGAAGTATAATATTGTACATGTTCTACGCCAATATTAATTATATAAAATCTAAGTAAGTAAAATCTATTAATTATAATCTAGATACAAACTTCTTTATATAGAGAGAGAACATAATTAACTTAAAAGTAATAAAAAGAGAATACATTATAAAAGAACATTTAAAACTAATATAAAAATCACTTATAAATGGTCATCACTATAATCACTTTACATAAAATACTACAAACAATTCATTATTTTGTTATAATTCATACAACGTGATAAAAAAATATTATTTCCTTTCACACATTCTATACACTTAATCCATCAATCATTCATAATGTCTTCGATCCGAATACAATAATAATGCTATTGCCCTTAACAATTCTACAAAGATTGATGACAATTTTTCTTCTGCAGTCTATGACTATGACCAGAAAGGAAATTAAAAAAAAAGGAAGAAAGAGATGATATACCAAAAAAGAGAAAATGAATCTTATTTATAAGAGAGAAATGACATTAACATATTTTAGTAAGAAGATCAAATATGAGATTTGTAAGTTAATTTTCATTTCTAGGTGGCTTTAAATAGGAAAATCTTAGATGAGGGGAGATGAAAGGAAAAAAATAAAACAGACCTATCAGTTTCCTACTTACTTATGTAACCTTTAGTCTTTACCTTTAATTCATTTCCTACTTAATTATGTAACCTTTAGTTTTTACTTTTAATTCATTGAACAATATAATTAAGAATCTTTTTGTCTTCTTGATAATAATTGTTTATAATAATTTAATATTAATTCACTATGAACATAAATAAATTGTAATGAAAGAATTTGATAAATCTGATATTGCTTAATGTGTAACTCTCAAAGATACAATATAATATTTAAATTAACTAATTAAATGTTAAATAATTAATCAAATTTAATTTAGAATAAAGGCAAAATGGTAATTCAACTTATCACTTTAGAGCTTCCCACTTATAATAATATATGATACTAAAATGAAGACTGGTTAAAAAGTTTAGCAACGGAGAATAGAAGCATCGACTTCACTTTGTTTTCTTCTTTGAAAGTTTCAACTTAGTCATTTCTATCTACATCAATAATAATCGTTTGGACTCATACCAGTCAAGGTCTTTAACTTATTAAAATCTATAACATTCACTAATTCTGAAGCTATATATCAAAAGTCGCCAATTTGAGAGAGCTTTGCAGAATATGGTTACTTGCACAAGCACAACTCCTTGCCCAACTCACAGACTACTTATTACCAGAGTTTTTCAAATGAAAAATCCAAGACGCCACTTCCTAATTCTATTCATTCAACTTGTGTCTATCATTAGCTTTTGCCACTATGTAATGCCAATAAAAGGTGAAGATAATAACACCAGTGCTGTAAATGTGGATCTGGGTATAATTCTTGATATGGAAACAGATGTGGGAAAAGTAATGCACACATGTATTTTACTAGCAATTGAAGATTACCATGCTGCCGCTAGTCGTACTGCCACTAGGATAGTACCCCACTTGAGGGATTCCCAGAAAGATGATGTTGAAGCAGCATCAGCTGGTATATTCTGATCCATGATTTACTTCTGTAAACTAGCATATCATTCTCTCTTTTCGTCTTTTTTCACTTTTGGTTTAAATTTCCGTTCAAACGATGTCTTACAGTCTGATTGTGCATATGCAGCCATATATTTGCTAAAGGATGTCCAAGTACAAGCTATCTTTGGCCCACAAATGTCTACACAAACTGATTTTGTGATTGACTTGGGGAACAGAGTAAAAGTTCCTATCATATCTCCAGCAACAAATCCTTTACTTTCCGTCAAGGAAAATCCCTTCTTCATCAGAGCAGCACTTCCTTCTTCCAGCCAGACTAAAGCCATTGCAGCAATTGTTAAAAGCTATGGTTGGAGGCAGGTTGTAATCATCCACGAGGATAGCTCCTATGGAACTGGGATGGTTCCACATCTGACTGATGCCTTACTGGAAAACAACACTTAAGTCTCCTATAGAAGTGTTATTTCTCCTTCAGCCAATGATGATCAAATTCTCAAGGAATTATACAATTTGACTACAAAACAGACGAGGGTGTTCATCGTGCATTTGCAACCATATCTTGTCTCGCGCCTTCTCCTCAAGGCCAAAGAAGCTGGGATGATGAGCAGTGGATATGCATGGATCATCACAGATGTGCTAACGAGCCTTCTGGACTCAGTAGATCCTTCAGTAATTGAATCATCAATGCAGGGTGTTCTTGGTATAAAGCCTTATGTTCCAAGTACAACCGAGCTTAAAAATTTCACCAAGAGATGGAGAAAAAGATTGTTGGGAAATTCGGGTAATTTCCCTACAAAACGGAACAACTTTAGTGAAATGAACCGGTTCAAATGAACTGAACCGGACAGAACACTAACAAAGATACCCGACGAGTAATATCGAATATTAACTGAAAAGAAGAGAAAAGAGACCGAACAATTTTAATAATGGAGTTCAGCCGCGAAAGCTTAATCTCCGAGCACCGCTCAAAGCAGCCTGCTTTTATTAGATAGAGAGAAGAGATTACAAATGGTGCATTTTACAATGAAGGAGGAGGAGTTCTTTTATAACCCCAAATTCTCCTTCACAATACATAAAACTCCGATGTGGGACTAAATAATTAGGCCAAAGAGTCAACAAATCTCCACCTTGGCTTAATATCCAGTCCCACCAAATACAAATCTTCTCAAACAAACAAATAATAAAAGCAGTTTTCACGTTGCTTCCAAATTTGCGCCGTGAGGCGCCAACTTCAAATGTGCAGGACATTGACCAAGTCTAAACAGTGTTCAAACTTGGCCTTTGTAACCACCTTGGTCAGCATATCTGCGGGATTCTCCGTAGTATGAATCTTCAACAGAAGTATCTCCTCTTCTTCGAGAATTTCCCTCACAAAGTGATAGCGAACATCAATGTGCTTCATCCGTGCATGAAAGACTTGATTCTTTGCTAAATGAATAGCACTCTGACTGTCAGAATAAACCTCAAGTTGTTTCTGACCAACTCCCAAGTCTTTAAGCAACCCATGAAGCCAAATCGCCTCCTTTACAGCCTCTGTAATCGCCATATACTCTGCCTCTGTCGTAGACAAAGCCACCGTTGACTGTAAAGTAGACTTCCAACTAACTGGCGCTTTTGCTAAAGTGAACAAATAGCCAGTTGTAGATCGTCGCTTATCCAAATCACCTGCATAGTCAGAATCACAGTATCCAACTATGCATTGACCAAGTGATTTATCCTGCTCGAATACCAATCCAATATCTACGGTATTTTGCAGATACCGTAGAATCCATTTCACAGCTTGCCAATGACCCTGGCCTGGATCATGCATGTACCTGCTAACAACACTAACAGCCTGTGAAATATCTGGTCTCGTACACACCATTGCATACATCAAGCTTCCAACTGCATTTGCATACGGGACTTTCGCCATGTATTCTCGCTCTTCATCAGTCGTCGGAGATAACCGGCTACTCAGTTTCAAATGAGGAGCAAGTGGGGTACTCACGTGTTTTGTATCTTCGTGCATACCAAAACGTCTTAGTACCTTCTTCAAATACTGCTTCTGTGACAGCCAAAGCTTGCCTCTCTCTCTGTCCCTGTTTATCTCCATGCCGAGAATCTTCTTGGCTTCCCCCAAATCCTTCATCTCGAACTCTTTACTCAACTGAGCCTTCAGTTTGTCAATCTCAGTTTGGCTCTTTGCTGCAATCAGCATATCATCAACATATAAGAGTAAGTAGATGTAGGAACCGTCTTGAAGCCTGCGCAAATACACACAATGATCGTATTTGCTTCTCTTGTACTTCTGACCCTTCATGAAACTATCAAATCGTTTGTACCACTGTCTCGGAGATTGTTTCAGTCCGTACAATGATTTGACAAGTTTGCAAACCCAATTCTCTTTATCAGCAACCTTATTTCCTTCTGGCTGAGTCATATAGATTTCCTCCTTCAAATCACCGTGTAGGAACGCGGTCTTCACATCAAGTTGAGCTAGCTCCAAATTCAACTGCGCTACCAAGGCCAACATAATTCTAATGGAGGAATGTTTAACAACTGGAGAAAATACCTCATTATAATCAATTCCCTCCCTTTGAGCGTAGCCTTTAGCTACCAACCTTGCCTTGTAGCGAACATCGTCTTTATCGGGAAATCCTTCTTTCTTTGCAAATACCCATTTGCATCCAATTGCCTTCTTGCCTATCGGTAGTTGTGTCAACTTCCACGTCATGTTCTTCTTGAGGGATTGCATTTCCTCTTCCATTGCACCTGCCCAATTGCCACTTTCTGAACTTCGTATGGCCTCTGGGTAGGTGGATGGAACATCTTCATCTGAAACTGAAAGTGCATAAGCTACCATGTCAGTGAAACGAGCGGGCTTTTGGATCGCTCGTCTCTGTCTTCTAACTGCAATTGGCTCCGATTGCTGTAGAGGTTCTTGGGTAGGAACCTCTTCCTCATCTGACTCTTCTTCTGCCGTAGGAGAGTCACTCGTGGTGCTCCGTGCTGGGATCACCACTGTCTCCTCAAACTCCACCTGCTTCGGAGTACACGCCACCTGTTCAGGAGTACTCTCAGCATCTTCTGGATTTACCTTCTTTAACATGGCAGATTCATCAAAGGTAACATCTCTGCTTATAATTGTTTTCTTTGCCTCGAGACACCACAGACGGTATCCCTTCACTCCAGCATTGAATCCCATGAACAAAGCCTTCTTTGCCCGTGGATCCAACTTTGATTCAATCACATGATAATATGCAACAGAACCAAAAACGTGCAAAGTATCATAATCAGTTGCAGGTTTTCCAGACCATACCTCTAATGGAGTTTTGCCATCAATAGCAGATGATGGCAAACGATTGACGAGATGTTGAGCATATGTTATCGCCTCAGCCCAAAATTTTCTGCCTAACCCAGCATTAGACAGCATACAGCGAACTTTCTCCACAAGTGTCCTGTTCATACGCTCTGACACCCCATTCTGTTGCGGTGTTTTCCTGACGGTGAAGTGCCGAACTATGCCACAGTCTTGGCATACCTTAAGGAACGGATCACTCTTGTATTCTCCACCATTGTCTGTTCGGAGAACCTTGATCTTCCTTCCCGTCTGGTTTTCAACTTGAACTTTCCACTTAAGGAAAATTCCAAGTACATCATCTTTGTTCTTCATAGAAAACACCCAAACTCTCCTGGAAAAATCATCAACAAAAGTGACAAAATAATGCCTTCCTCCAAGAGACGGAGTCTTGGCAGGTCCCCATACATCTGAATGCACATAATCCAGAATACCCTTGGTATTATGAATTGCAGTGCCAAACTTCACTCTTCGTTGTTTTCCAAGAACACAATGTTCACAAAACTCAAGTTTGCAAGTCTTCGTACCTTTCAACAATCCTTGCTTGGCAAGAATTTGCAAAGATTTTTCACCAGCATGTCCCAACCGCATATGCCACAGCTTCGTTGCCTCAGTATCTTTCTTGGTGCAAGAAGTTACTGTTGTTACTGTCCCGACCACTGTACTACCTTGATAGTAATACAGATTGTTCTTTCTCACACCCTTCAACATCACCAACGCTCCAGAAGTTGCTTTAAGAACTCCATCTCGCATCGTTATAACTAGGCCTTTAGATTCTAAAGCCCCCAATGAGATGAGATTCTTCTTCAACTTTGGCACGTACCGCACATCTCGCAAGATTCTGGTGGATCCATCATGATTCTGCAGTTTGATTGAACCTATTCCGGTTGTTTTACATGAATTATCATTACCCATGTAAACAACTCCGCCATCGAGATCCTGAAATTCAAAGAACCACTCCCGAATGGGACACATATGATAGGTACAACCTGAATCCAATATCCACTCATCTGCATGTGATGTTGTAGGAGCGACCACTAAAGAGATATATGATTCCGCATCGCTTTTGCATTCTGCAACATTGGCGTCTTGCGGAGCCTTCCCTTTCTTCTTCAACTTTGGACAGTCTTTCCTCCAGTGCCCTTTCTCATGACAGAAAGCACACTCATCTTTGGCAATGGCTCGACCTTTTGATTTGGACCTTCCTCTTCTCCCTTTTGTCTGGTTTTGATGACGACCTCTTGCCACCAATACTTCTTCTGATGTTGTTGCCTTTGTTTTCATCTTATCCTGCTTTCTCAGTTCATGACTATATAAAGCAGAACAAACAGCATCTAACGACACATTCTCCTTCCCGTGAAGTAACGTTGTCTCCAAATGTTCAAATTCATCGGGAAGAGATGATAACAACATCAAAGCCAGATCTTCATCATCGAATATGACATCTAAATTAAGCAAGTCTGCTACTAATTGATTAAACATAGTGATATGTTCATTCATAGTAGTACCTTGTTTGTAATCAAATCGGAACAACCTTTTCTTCATTAGGAGCTTGTTCTGACCACTCTTTTTCAGAAACTTGTCCTCCAATGCCTTCCACAATTTGTATGCAGAAGTCTCATTCTTGAAAGCATACTTTTGCTCCCTGGATAGACACGATCGAATTGTTCCGCATGCCAACCGATTAATGATTTTCCAATCTTTATCTTCAACTCCTTCTAGTTTGACTTCTTCAATAGCAATATCAAGACCCTGCTGGAAAAGGGAGTCCAAAACCTCCCCTTGCCACATACCGAAATGGCCCGTACCATCGAATATTTCAACCGCCAACTTCAAAGTAGACATCGGGAATCTTGACCATGATGACGAGGCACCCGATGTCTTCGGTGGAATATTTGCAACAGACTCCATTTCTTGATCTTTATTTGCCATTACAGACTCAAAAAAAATATTGGATATTACAACAGAATTCAAACAATCGAAGGCTTCTACTGAGACAAAGTAATTCCTTTCTGGTGTGGAAGATCAGGCTAAACTGCAACCACAGAGCATACTCAGACAGAACTCTGACTTAGAAAAAACTTTCGACACAAAATGACCAAAATAATTCTTTTCTGATGTGGAAGATCAGACGCAGCTGCAACCACAGAGCATACTCAGACAGAACCTTGGCTCTGATACCACTTGTTGGGAAATTCGGGTAATTTCCCTACAAAACGGAACAACTTTAGTGAAATGAACCGGTTCAAATGAACTGAACCGGACAGAACACTAACAAAGATACCCGACGAGTAATATCGAATATTAACTGAAAAGAAGAGAAAAGAGACCGAACAATTTTAATAATGGAGTTCAGCCGCGAAAGCTTAATCTCCGAGCACCGCTCAAAGCAGCCTGCTTTTATTAGATAGAGAGAAGAGATTACAAATGGTGCATTTTACAATGAAGGAGGAGGAGTTCTTTTATAACCCCAAATTCTCCTTCACAATACATAAAACTCCGTGTGGGACTAAATAATTAGGCCAAAGAGTCAACAAAGATTTCATCAAGTGTATCCAGACAGACGGAGTAGAACTCAATGTTTTCGGGCTATGGGCATATGATAGCATCACTTCATTAGCAGAAGCAGTAGTAAAAGTGGGAATTACTGCTATGCCGAAATTCAAAAAAACAGATACTAGAAAGAACTTGACGGACGTAGATGCACTTGGAACTTCAGAATTGGGATCTCTGCTCATTCACTCTATGCAAAACATAATGCTAAAAGCAGGTCTAAGTGGTGATTTCCGCATAGCAGATGGAGAATTGCAGCCTTCCCCATATCAGATTGTGAATATTATTGGGACACGACAGAGAAGCGTTGGATTCTGGACAGAGAAGGATAGCATTTCGTATAAACTGAAGATGAATGGTAAAACAGCTAAAACTGATAATAAGCAACTAGGGGCCATCATTTGGCCCGGTGAACCTACTATTGTTCCGAAAGGCTGGGACATATCCACAAGTGGGAAGAGGCTAAGGGTTGGAGTTTCTGTCAATGGAAAGCTAGACGAATTCATTAAAGTGGAAAGAGATTCAAAATCACAAGCAATAGTTGCAACTGGTTTATGTTTAGATTTCTTCAAGGAAATCATCGAATCTTTGCCATATGCTGTCAGTTATGTATTTATTCCATTTTCAATACCAGATAGCCGCACTTCCCCAGACTATGATCATCTTGATAACATGGTAATACCAAATCCTTGTGTAAATTGACCTCTTTGGTCAAATACCTTACATGCTCCTTCTCGGGACTTTCTTCTCTACTTTTTACTTTTGCTCAGACTGAGGAAGACCAATCATTAATACTGCAATAATCATTGCTTGCCTTGAACAGGAATATGATGTAGTTGTAGGTGATGTGAACATTTTAGCGGGACAATCCAAGTATGTGAACTTCGCATTACCTTTTCCAGAGTCCGGTATTTCCACAGTTGTGCCGGTTAAGGATGATGAGAGGAAGAATATTTGGATTTTCTTGAAACCTCTAAAGAGTGAGCTCTGGATAACAACTGGAGCTTTCTTTGTCTTCATTGGTTTTGTGGTTTGGGTAATCTAACATCGTGTAAACAAAGAGTTTCGAGGACCCAAGCACAAGCAAGTTGGGATGATATTCTGGTTTTCTTTCTCAACTCTCGTTTTTGCTCATAGTAAGTCTCTAACTCAAAGGAAGCTTTTAAGATTTCACATTGTGTCTCAACAAATAATAAGTATGGCTGGTTGTTGCAGGAGAGAGGATATCAAGTAACTTAACAAGATTTGTGCTGATTGTGTGGGTTTTCGTGGTTCTGGTGCTGACATCAAGTTATACAGCCAGCTTATCATCTATGTTAACAGTGCAACAGCTCCAAACTGCCAATGATCCCATTAAAAATGGAGTATATGTTGGGTATCTAAAAGGTTCTTTTGTCGAATACTTCTTGATGCGCATGCAATTTGACAGCTCCAAGTTAAGAAGTTATAGCACATTGGAAGAGTATAATGATGCGCTCTCAAGAGGAAGCAAAAATGGAGTGTTAGTGCAATTATTGATGAACTACCTAATCTCACACTCTTTCTCAACAAATACTGCAGGAAGTATATTATGGTTGGTCAGACATATAAGACTGATGGGTTTGGATTAGTAAGATTCTATCTGCATCTTTTAACTGGAAAGGTTCCATAACTGAAGTTATACTATCGCATCCAATCTAATTCATTTTTTCTCCACAATTTCTTGTAGGCATTTTCAGAAGCCTCACCTTTGGTACCTGATGTCTCAAGAGCATTCTTGAAGGTGATGGAGGAAGGAGAGTTTGCGAAAAGAGGAATACAGAAATACTCTAGTAATGAAACAGACTGTTCACAGAGCAATGGAACATCAGATAGTCTCACGCTCGATAGTTTTAAGGGCCTTTTCCTCATAGCTGGTGTATCAGCAGGCACCGCTCTTCTCATATTCTTCCTCATCTTCCTTTATCAGAATAGAGAAATCTTAGCCACTGATGATTCAATACAGAAAAAGCTTTCTGCAATAGCAAAAGTCTTTGATGAAGAAAAAGATATATCTAATTCTAAGTCAGGAAAGCCAGGAGGTAATGAAGAAAGCCAAACGGCTATAGTAATGCTCGCAGCAAATGAAGCTTCCCCTGAAATATTGCCCAGTCTCTCTTCGCAAAGCTTAGAAATCAGAATCTCCGATGGCCTAGGAGCATCCCCTGCAGATGAAGGGTTCTCTACAACAGAGCCTGCAACTCTAGTTCCTGAAACCATTACAGAGACATTTTAACTTTGTAACTTTGGCCTTGATATTTGCGTCAAGGGGCAGCTTAAGAACTGGATCTGGTGGGTTTAACCTTGGATGATTGTTATCTATATGTATTACTGTATTCCCAGTGCTACCCATTTACATGGCAACTTTCTGATCTAAAACATTCATTGACCATTTGGTGGCTAAAATCATCTACTCTATCATCATACTTGAAGCCCGTTTGAATGAGCTTATGGCTTCAAGCTTATAAGTCATAAGTTAGAAATCTTAACTTACGATTTTTGGTTTATTTTTGTTATTTTGGCTTAAAAATAAGTACTTAAAATCACTTTTTAAACTTATCCAAATACTACAAAAGTGCTTAAAAGCTATTTTGGCTTAAGAGCTTAGAACACATAAAATAAATTAATTCAAGCAGGCTCTTATTTTAAAAGTGGGAAGTCCCATAGTTGAAAGTTGATTTACGAAATTAGCCTTCAATACTTGATTGACAATTTTATCATCAGTCATTAAAAAATTACCTCTTATTAAATAATGTAAGATATATTAAAAATTACCTTTCCATTAGTTTTGTCAAAGACGCACTTAAGCCCCGAAGCGAAGCGCAAAATACTCACTTAGGGTTTGTTTGTTTGGGGAACAAGTTATTCCGAAATTAGTAACTCCAAGTTGTCATCCCAACCTCAATGTGGCATAAAAATAACACTACAATCTAGGGATAAGTTATCCCAAACAAACATGGGGTAAAATTATCTTAAAATTAATCAAGGATTAGTTGTCTCTTATCCCTTGTACCAAACGAGCCCTTAATATGCCCTTTAGTGTCATCATCAAGACCTCTGAGACATGTTTTTCCTCACTAATGAGCGTCTCCGGAAGAGACAACACTAAACAATTGAAATTTCACTTTATCGTAATCCTATTTCATTTTTTTTTTCCATATAGTTATTAATGCTTATAACTATTAGTCTTGAACTAAACATGTATACTTGTATTGTTTCTCCATTTGCTCTTTTTCATTAAAGCCTACGTTTATATTCAATTTGCGCTTAAAATATCAATGAACCTTAGAATGTTTTGTGCTTTTTTAATTTGATAACACTACTTTCAACTAGACACCAAAACCCTCGGTCCGTGCATTAACATACTCTATCAAACCTCAAACTAATTTACAAAGCATTGTATTGGATTACTGAACAAAGAGAAATGTTCAAACTTCAAGCCATGAATTTTAAGGTGACGCTAGAATCTTAAGTTAGAAGATTGTTTCCGGAAAATATCATGGCATGCAAGTTGTATTGGTAATTTGTTCATTTCTTTAAGTTTTTAGTTCGGATTCACACAAGATAACATAAACAATTCTACTCAGCCCTCTGGTTCCTACTTACCCCTTGTATATTAACTTGGAACGTACGAAGTAATTCACAAGTTTGCTTAGATGATCAAGGCGGTTATTTTCTGTTGTGCTCCAAGACAGTCTTCAAGGACTCAATGATTAAAATTAACCAGGTGAACATTGGGATTGATACATTATGATAGCCTGAGTTTCCTTTGAAAACTGGAAATAAGTCACTTGACAACAGAAGCAGGTCTAAAAATAAACATTATCACAATCCCATCCAAGTATAAATCAAGGTCTATCGGTTATATTATTAGCATATCAATGTTTTAAGCAAGCTCCACCAGACGTGCACCATACAAAATTCCAGCACAGTACAAAATTCAGTTGAGAGAAGAAATAAAGCCTGAGATCCAACCTTGTTCTCATTCTTCAGGAGAATCCGAGCGGATGGCTGTTAAAAGACCAGCAGAAATGTTTATCAGTAAGCAGAAAGCACAGCTTGCAAGGATAATAAGACAACAGAGAAAAAAAAGACATCCTCCGTTCCCCATCCGCTCATCTAAAACATAGAAAAGTACGTAGAAAAAGCTAAATTCCTATTTACCACAATTCATTTGTTTATGACTTTTAACATGCGTGAGAGTTATTCCAATTAAAAAGCAAGTATAAACACAAACATGAGCACCTCTGTACATCAATCATGTACATTAATATCAATCAGCAGTGGCCTGTGGGGTCATCATAATGTTCCTCTACTTCTTTCTACTTCTCGTAATGAGTCCAACTTCTATTCATATTCCAGTTAGACCTTGTATTATAGAAATAGGAAAATGAGAAGAAACTAATTATGTTATGAAACATTTCACCCTAAAATGTTGAGAATACAAATGTATACATGATGAAATCTATGAACTGATATCAGGTTGCAAACTCTACAGCACTCATTAGAAGTGAGTACATACTATCTTTTTAGAAGAGGAGAGTAAGCAAGAAAGAGCACAGGAATAGTACGCAAGCCAGTGGTCGGTATTGAACAAATGATCAACACTAGCAAGTACATAGGGGAATAATTGTTGGCAGTGAATGAGTTCAAACAAGCAATTTAGACGGGCAAACAGCACAGAAATCATCTGCAAATTCTAAATAAGTATAATTCTCAGCACCACAAAGTCTCCCTAAGCTTTAGTGGACATCCAAATGCAAGACAGAAAGAATAAAACTTCCACAGTCCACCTAAAAGAGGTAGATAAACTAATTAAATTGCTTTAATTTCAACTCATTGGTTATCTATTTAGTCAGGAGTAGAGTTCATTTAGAACATTTTCATAATTTTCATGTCTAGGAGCTGGAGAAAAATCTTTTCTTGATTAATAGAACTCTTTAGAGAACAACTCCCGCAGAAACCCTACAGAGCTAATTATTATATGAACAAGAATCTCATGGCATTCTACCATATGAACATAAACCCTAGATTTATAAATGCCACCTATTAACCACTCAAAAGAAAAACCGAACACAACATAATTGCAAGTTCAATTCATTTACGACTCCCTGCAACGAAATTCCCATCACTAATAACAGCATCCGAGAAATAGTAATAAAAACAATTACTGAAACATTAACATGAATTGATACACAAAATAAGGGAAAACCAAAGATCTGAACTTTGAGTTTCCTGATCGAAAGGGATATAAAAGGAAACAGAGAGATCGCTTACTGGGTTTCTGAGGCTTGCCATCAGCCCATTTGGAGATGGTGAAATGGACCTTCTCACGGCTCAAAGCTTCGGACTTGTAAGGCTCTTTAAGGCAGTTTCTGACCAGGTTGGCGCATAGGTTTGAGTATGTTATGTAAGTCATCCCTGCCGACCTCCAAAACGGTGCAGCTGCGTTAGAAGCCATTTTTCTGCTGCTTTTTGCTTTCTCTTTCTGGATTGCTTTCTCTCGGCTGCGTTTTGTTGCCACGGATGAGATGAGTACCTGCGCACAATACCTTGTCAATATAAGGAAATGGGCAAATTTTACTTCTATACCTAGAAAATTATGAATTTCTCCAAAAATATTTCACTTTTTTCTTAGTTAATTTTGAAAAAACACATATTTAGTCCTAAATTTAACTTAATTTTGGAATTTTAAAGTTTAAAAAAATTATATAAATATTTCAATTTGTACAATTCAAATTACACATAAAAAATAAAATAAAAATAATTTTAGTCTATACATACATGGTCAAACATAAATTGTTTTTGACCATGAAATAATTTTCTATCTAAAGTTAATCTCCAAAAAAATAGGTAAGACAGATAGTGGGGCTATCCATTCCTATAGTCATGTTTTATTCAGAGAAATAAAATAAAAATAGCAGATAGTTATGCATACGATTTTCATGAAACATGATCTTTTGCGAATTTTATATGTATCTTATATTTATAAGATTGAATATAAAATTTTGCTTACTTGCTCCAAATTACTTGCGACAAGTAAAAAATAACTCAAATTTATATTTTGTGGCTAAACACAAATTAAAATTATAAAGAAAAACTTATTTTTTTTCAAATTCTTAGGAGTGCCGCTAATTATCTGCATTCATAAGATAAGGTAATACATTATGTCACAAATGTAATAATTGCTTTTAAAAAAAAATGTAACAATTATTGAACGTCTTTTGGGAGTAACAATGGTTTACTTTTCACTTGGCTAAACCAGGGCTTTTCACAATGCAGTATCCACAAGCAACAGCTGCACCAGAGAGGGCGTGCGCCCGTAGCGTCGCAGTCTTCTCCCCCAAAATAATCACTTGCAAAAATTGGCAGCAAGCTTCGCGCTTCTGTTCCACAAAGTTTGACTCAGCTCTTCCGTCCGGCACGTCTCTGTCAATTTCGCGTCAGGCGAACCACAGCGCCGCCGTACGGGCAAGTTCGTCTTCATTCTCCAGCTCTGCCTCACCGTGGGATGAAAAACCCTACCAAGTTTTACCGAATGGCAAGATAGTGTACTTGGACGAACAGGATGTAGTCACCTTCCTTGACCCTCCCATGGAGCTTATTCCTTTGGACCCGTCTTCTTATAATCCCGCCCTTTATCTCTGGTGAAACACTATTACTGAATTGCTTTGATAGACAATTTAGTAAATTTGATGCATTTTAGCAATTAAACACTTATTTAGTCTCATTAATCTTGTTATTTGTTATTTGTTGTTGTGGTTAGGAAGAAAATTGAGGATATTCCGGAGGAAAGGCGGCACAGGCTATTGGCCTTGCTTAACCCAAGGTCTGTATGTTACTTGGTTTCCTTTTTGTCTCTTGATTTTATAACTCGTGCTTCATGAAGCAGAGAATATTCTCTCTGTCCCTTTTGTATGATTCGACTGAGTATGAAATTTAATAGGATAGAATGACTTGTATACTGTATTGATAAGAATAGATGATAGAATTACGTTACTAGGCTAGGTAAGACCAGTGTCATAAGCAAAACAATATTTTGGTTAAAATTGAATGATTTGAACAAAAATGAATTTGAATTCTTGAAAGATGTGAGAGTTTATTCTATGAAACATTTGATTAGAGGAAGGTAAACATTAGCTGCATAAATGGAAAGGAATATGTGTGTTTTCTTTACTGCGTTCGTAGTTATTAGACATCTTGAGATATTTCACCCCATACGTCCCTGCTATTTAACCCCCTCTGGACATCCTTTTGCTTTGTGATCTATTGCTATTATAAATTTATGATAAAGACTTGCTTTTATTGATTTTATTAGCTTGTAGAATCATAGAATACCTACTGTGATTATGTTGACAATTGCTTAAAGTGGAGAGAATCTTTAGCTATATGCAAAAGCATGATTATCTCCTCCTCCCCCAACTGAGAAGCTTGCTATGCTTATTACATATCTTTACACCTCAAACTATCACTTCAAGAGATTTATCATTTATGTCTCTTTTAAATATAACCCATCCTAGGCCTAGGGACAGTCAGCTTATGAGACGTAACATAGCACACAATTGATAGTGTTACAATATATCCTCATATCCTTAGTTAACTTCAAGCAGGTTGATTTCACAAGCTTGGGAGATAGCCGGGACACGGTACAATAATTCAAAACTGGTAGAGAAAAGTGCATCTAGCTTGCTAGCAACTGGAAATAGTGATACAGTTGCTGAATTTTGGAAGTGCAGAACAAGCGGAGGTTACTTATCTTGATTTTTTCCATTTTATGACCCGAATAGTTCTATATTCTGATTTATGTTTCTAATAATTCTGGACCATGATAAAGCGTTGTCCACGTTTAGCCAAGATTGGTGGTCTGGTCTTTCTTCTATTTGCCCTTAGCATATGAAGTTTCAAGCAACTAGATGATACCAGATTTTGAAATCACATGTACTCAGAAGGAGTTTGACTGATAATTCACATATTTGATTTGGGGTGAGGGTAATCATAGTGAGAGAGTCTGATGGTTGTGCAACTTGGGCTATATGATCTTTAGATCCTTAGAAATCTAACCTACTTCTCTAACGGGACCTGTATTCTACTAGCTGCTAGTAACATACCAGTGTATGTCATTTTCAATTCAATGTTCGGTGAATGATTTTAAGATACTTTGAAATGTGAACAGGGCCACTGCAGATTGCCTGGTTAAATTTTTTCAAAAAGGTTGTACCCCTTAACTGATGTCTTTTGAACTGATTTTTGGAGGAATTCAACTCTGATAATTTGGTGCTAATACTTGTGTTCCTTAATTAATTTTTACAGGTTGTATTTCACGCTGGTGATGGGAAGGCATACGGGCGACTTATTAGTAAGTTAGTTAAGAGCTATCTTAAGTTTACACGCCAACAATTTCTTCTTTTTAAAATTAATTTTTTTCTGGAGAAGATAATTGTTTCAAGCTTTTTGCATTTTGTTACTCTGTAGTAATTTTGAGAATTCTTTTGCATTTTGTTACTCAGAGGTAATCTTGAGAATTCTTTGGCAGTTTGTTACCTTTCTGTTTATAAGTTGAGTATCATGCTTGCTTGGAAATGTTGCTTTATTATTACAAAGACTGCAACCTCAGATATACAATACTCCCTCTGTTTTAATTTACGTATTTTGCTTTCTGTTTTTGTCCATTTAAAAAAGGATGTCACTAACTATATTTAGTATCTCTTTCTTCCAACATCCTATGGGACATGTTTAAGACCACAAGATTCAATGGGTATTTTGGTACATTACACACATATTTAGGATGTGTGTCCAGCATGAAGAAAAATGTTTTCTAGAAAAATAAGTAGGTTTCTTACTTATTTTCTTGTGTTCCGTATGTTAAGCCAAAAAAATTATTCTTAAAGAATTTGTGTATACTCTAGGCAAATATTATGGGAGGTGGAGTGGGAGTAGGGTGTGAGGTAGTTGGGATGCGGACTACGGGGTGAAGATGAGGTGTGTTGGATGGTGGGAAGGACACAATGCTGCTTGTGGAACTTGTATTCTCTTTTCCACTAAGGAAGTCATTTTCCTCATTTTTAAGGAACTTATTTTCTTAGAGAAAATATTTTCCAAAAATTTTAACCAACCAAACATGGGAAAAATCGGAAAACATTTGAATGAACACACCCTTTGTTTAGGACCAGAAGATTCAAAAATCTTACTTCTTAAATTCCGCCTTAGTCAAATCGTCAAACCAAGACTATAAAAATGAAAATGGAGGGAATATATTCTAATATTATCACAAAAAATAATGGTCAGGAACAATATATTAGAATCAGGCAACATACAATGAGCTTATTAGGATCCACACTAACCACTGATTAAATAATGATATGATTACTGCACAATTGATTTGCCTAGTATATTTTCCTAACCAATCATCCACATTACGCAGGCGAATCAGTTTTCTCTGGGCTCTCGAGTTCATTTTCTCCTTTGTACTTTACGGTTAGTGAACTCAAAGAAGTGATGTCTACAGAAGAGCCTTGTGATTTAGCATATGAATTCAAAGATGGAATATTGGATCTCCCTGATTTTCCTCGTGGTTTCCCCGTACCAGGTGAGAATTATTACATCAGACTTCAGGCTTCTTGTTGAACAGGATTAGACAGCTTCTCGTGCAAACCACATATTACCCAATAGCCCCATATGCAGTTGTGTTTTGTCGTTTTCTTCAACTTCAGTGGCCTAACTACCCTAGCCACTCCTGAACAATTGTTTCCTTACTGATTTACATACCCTAAAATACCAGGCTTGGTAGTGAGTCCTATACATAGTTGTTTGGATTTCATTTTCCTTTGTATTGTCAAGTTGACTAGTTCAAAACCTTATCTAGTTGGTTCCTGGTAGAGACCCTATGATCCCACTATGTTCTCTATGGCACAAATATTATCAATAAAAATCGTATGCATGAAGTTTCTGTGTATGTCAACCTTCAACACACCTTCAAATGCTCCTCTTGCTTTCACTGTCCTATCTGACAGTTGGCTACTAAATCTTATAAGTGGGGTTGAGATGCTGGTAGGTTTCTTTCTCGATTTGATTGTTATTACCGAAGTTGCAACTAAAGAGATACAATTTCATGAAACCTCTTCTTGGCATTGATATGGCATTGCCGAGCTTTCTTTGTTGTTTCGTTTAGTGCACTTAAATTACTTACCTAATTGAGGTGTTTTAACATCTCAGCGGAGCATCCATGGCCATTTAACGATGAGATAGTCATATATATACGTCATGCCGGGCCAGGAGTGATGGTAGGGCAAGCCTGGCAAGAAGGAAAAGCATTACAACAAGTTCCTAAAAAGCTGTGTAGTGAAATCTTGATGGTGAAAGAGTATTTATCTTCTCAGCCACAATCAGGCTAGTTAGTTGTTCTATTTTGTCAACTCTTTTGTTATCTGTGATACTGACCATTTCTTGGTATGTAAGTTATACTAGTGTACATATTGTCATTTCTAGTCTCATTTCTTACTATTGCCACTTCTACATGGATGATTTTCCACCGTTCACGGTTTGGTTTGGTTAAAAATCAACACTAGTTTTATTTCTACTTTTCAAACAAGTGGAAGAAACATTGAAGTTAGAATGAAAAAAAAACATATAACAAGAATTTTAGTTGTAATCTACTGTATTTTGAAAATGTGGTGGATTTGATTTATTTTTTTTTAGAAAGAAAGGATATTTTACCATATTTGGAGCTTGGAAGAACAGATAAAGTATGTGATGTAACTAGAAGATGTTTCTCCTTTTTCAAACATAGATAGAGTTAAATGAAAGAAAGAGTACGAGTACAAGAAACATTTCTTGTTATACAATAAAAGGAATAATTGATGTGAGAGTGAAACGGAAGTTATAACGTCTTTATTAAGTCCCCACATCAATGGGATGAGAAAAATATGAATTTGGACATTTTTTTCTCCATAAGTTAATTTTTAAGGTATGAAATCTAATTTACATTAAATTAATGTAAGATTTATTTCACTCTACCAATAAAATAGGGCCTAAAGAATAAAAAAATTCCGCACACCTAACCTTTTTCTTGAGGCGCCAATCTTGTGTGAGGCGGCCAATCAACCTCACTCAACAACCTTTGCATTGTTTTCTTTCTCTTTTATATTGATACTCATTTTGTTCATTTTCAATTGTTACAGTTTTTTTTGAGTTAAAATATAAAAAATTTGATCAATATTTTATGGTATATTTTTTATTATGTTGATGTGCAAAAAAAATTCAATTTATTGTACGTTTCGTATAGTTTTGAATATTTATTTCTTTTTAAAAAAATATCTAATTAATGTAATTTAATCTAAATTTAAAAATTAGTCAAATTGACTTTTGAGAAGTGCATCGTGACAAATAAAAGTGGACAGAGAAAGTAGATATACTATTTGTTTTTATTTTTTAAAATAATTATCTCAAATTATTTATTATTTTATAAGTTCAAGATAATTTTTTTAATCATTTGTCTTTGATACTATTAATTGTTTTTAAATACTTCAAACATCTCAATAGAATAAATATTTAATGAAAAACGTCATATTTAAGACATATATAAGGATAAAATTGTAGAAATTAATATTTCTTTAAAAAACGTGTAAAAGAGAAACAGATGCATAATTTCAAATGAAATGTATTTTTCCTTTCACCATCTCTTTCAACCTATTTATTTATTTATTTTAATTTTAGACAACAATTGTAGGATTTTTGAAATTTTCATTCATCCAATGCCGGAGATGACGTGCAACTCTGGTGGGTAGATATTGTTCTGTTTTTTCCACGTTACATGACATTATTAGAATTTAAATTACTACATTTTATCATAATGTTGTCGCACATGTACTTTTTAAATATTTTTAATTTGACAACTTTGTAGTTTCTAATTTATGTAAAATGTATTTTAAAAGACTAATAAGTCGATATCTAGATTGAGACAAAAAAGATTGATCATTGTACACCAATCGTCTATGATTCCTTTTTGAAATAGAGAGTATGATAGATAAATTTTATTTTATTTTTTTTCTATTTATATGATACTATTTAATTAGATATAAAAAAAAAGTTTTTAGTATTTGAAAAGGCAAGTGTAATCTAAAGTAAATCTGATTTATTTAGCTGAAAATCACCGATGTGGTGATAATAAATTTAATTATTATTATTATTATAAAAGTTATTAGACAATAATAATATTGTGACGCTCTCATTATTACGGATAAAATAAGCATATAAAATCAAAAAGGCAAGTGTTTACATTAAATTGGGATCGGAGGTTTTTAAAAATTGATCTAAAGAGGAATGAAAGCTTAGAGTGCCAGTGTATAAGCAGATCTAGGTTCTTTAATTTTATTTTTGAATAATATTTACGCATCTAAACAAAAAAAAAAGATTTACTAAAAAAACACAAGATATGTAAAAAAAAAAGTAAAAAAATCAAAGAAAACAAAAGTAGGATTACCTTTTATTATCTGATGAAGTACATCGATAAGTCATAACTTCACCTTTTTTTTTTCTTTCATTTCCCTAATATATGCTCAAAATGAGTATTTTCTTTGTCACATTTCATCTTTTTTAGTCAACTCTATTTAATTTTTATTTGGTCTCAATCAATATTTTGTCCTAAAAAAAATCAACTAAAATTAAGAGTAATTCAATAAAATGACAAAATATTTTCGTATTTTTTAAACTTCATACCCCGATTACGAAATTTTGGGCCGGAAAGATAACTGCGTTGTGTTTAGGCGCTGAATCGTTTTCAAAAGAAGTGTCGGTGGCAGAAAAATGAACGTCGAAAAGAAAACAAAAAAAAAGTGGGAGCGCCACTCTGTCAGTCATCTGTCCTATCCTGATTGGCCCTAATTAATCCAACTTGGTAAATTTACAACAAATAGCACTGCTACACTTGCTGCTAATTCTACTTAATTACCAAAAGTGGTGATTTTTCCAGCCGGATTTTTAGTTTTTCTTGCTTGTAATTTAATCATTTATATATAAAAAAACTCAGCATCCTAATACACATTTTCACTGTGAAGTTGCTGCTCCATGTTACTCTGTGCACACTGTACCTTCAACTTCTTCAATATTTGATTCCTTGTGAACAGAGCTTTTGTGGATCCGTGAGAAATGGCAGTGGATCCGAGACAAATTGTTGCTGGTGTTCTTACTGTAACTATGTTTGTTATGCTCGGCAACATGATCACGAGGGATCACTTTTATCCAGTAATTCCTCTCATATTCATGTTCTATCTATTTGATTTTGAGTTCATTTGATGTTATGTTCCGTGGATTTGTACATCTACATGAGCGGCTATTCTAACTGCATCATTGCAGTTGCTGTTAGCTCTTTATTTTTGGCCGATTGATGCTTTGTTTTTGGCTTTGTTGATGCAGCTGCTTTAGATGTTAATCTGGCGCTGATCCTACTATTATGTTTCTGGATTTCATTGTTTTGTTTGAAATGAATCGAACTATGCAGTATTTAACTTGTTTTGAAAAGCTTCTAGTATTTTCAATCAACAAATATTCTCACCGGCAGTTGCAGCTAACTTTAACTACTGTTACCTAGTAGACGTCATAGTTTGCTGAAAGATCCCGTGTTTTCTGGCTTAGCCTTAGCTAAAAATGATTTATCTAATTAGTTTCTTCATGTATAGATTCTATAAGATTATGCCAAAAACAGATAAAACAGTAACATTTGATTTTGTGATATTCTTTATTTAATTGTTTGGACATTTCTGATTTCCTTTTACCGTTTTCCTGTTGATGTAGGTGGATTCTGATATATCTATCCATAGTACCAGTAAGCAGAGCCTGGGAACTGGCCCTTGGATGAAGGGTGGTGAATCCCCAAAGCCTTGTTGGACTAAACCAGTTCCCCGTGAGTGATTTAAATAATCTCGATTTTTTAAGCTTTATCTTTTATTATCTTAATTTCTTTTAAGCAATTTGTACATATCTTATTATATGATTTTCTCAACAGAAGAAGCTGACCAATCACAAGGATTTGTGACCTTCTCACTTACTAATGGTCCTGAATATCATGTCTCTCAGGTATCTTACTAGTGTTAGATCTTGAGTTTATCAAATAGCAGTAGGTGAATAATTACCTGCAATGTACTTGACAAACTAATTGCAAACTCTAGGTTCTATCTTTTAGTCAAGCATTTGTTTGCTGCAAATGGTATTTACAAGTTTGCTTTTGATGTTATTTGTTTTGTACATAATTTACTAATGTTTAGGATGATCCATGGAGACGTTCAACAGCAGAACTCAGCACCATTTTATCTCCTACTCATGTTGAGAACTGTAAAAGGAGCACAATACTGTCCTATTTCATGTTTTTGGAAAAACCTTATAAAACTACGGTATATGAGGCATAAATTAGCTATTAAAGTGGAGAAATTACGTTGGACATTCATTTTCTTGCTTTTTTGGTTACGTTTACACTTGAGAATTTGTTTCTTTTCACTCTACGGGTATTAATAATCGTCTAAGATTACTTGTCCACCTTACATTTTTTAGTTGGTCTGCTTGCTTCTGATCTGAAATGATTGTGTATGGTGCTCTAGATTCCAGGCCATTTAAATATTTCAAGTGGTCATATGAATTGCATCTATTTCTTTTGTGTAGGGGTGCTAAGCAGCATAGTTACTTTGATGGGTCTTTCTTTAATCCATATTTGATGTTCATTCTTCTTGGTTGAGATACTGTGACTACAGTTTCTGTCTCCAATCACATTTCTTTATGCCAGCATGCAGTGGGTAGGGGGTGGATGGGATAGAAACTGAACTTTAAACCACTACTTGATATTGCTGTATTCCTTATATCATGGTTATTTCTCATTAGCTTGGAGGAGTATCTGGTTCTTTCTTAAATTACATCATCACTTCGCCTTTCTGTTTATGCTGCCACAAAGTGCAGATTCTTGTAAATGTTATAGGATGAGTTAGACTTGTACAGAGTTGTGTCTATGTTTGTCTTCTCTTCTATTGTCTTATTCTGTGTGGAACTGGCATGTTAGATTGCTGATGCAGTTATAGTAGCGAGGTATCTGCGTGCAACTCTTGTAATCCCAGACATCAGAGGGAGCAAACCTGGGGATAAGAGGTCAGTGTTCTCTATGCGTTTTCCCTATCTCTTGTTATTCTTGCAGAGTTTTAATGTTATTTTAAATGAGAACTATTTAAGGAATTTAATCTGTATTTGACATTTACAAAGGTTACTTGAATTGTTCTTTCTCTATACACCCTTGGAACATCATATTTCTTGTGCCTGATATGCCCAGATGGAAACTCAGCTCTCACTCATGAGTCAAGATACTGCATGCATTTCTTTGGGAAAGATCTCCTTTATTTATTTTCTTACATCTTCCTTATTTTCATTTTCACTCCATTCCCAGTTTGGAAGAGCCTTGAACCGAGGGTCTATCTGAAACAACCTCTCTGCCTCTGAGGTAGGGGTAAGGTTAGCATACACGCTACCTTCCCAAGACAGGACATTAGGTATGTTGCTGTTCCCAGCTTGGAAGAGCTTGTAAATGTCCAATTAAAAGAGATTGTGCACATGGCACATAGGTCTACCAATTTTTTTCTCGTCTCCTACTGCTCCTTTTCTCTTTGTTGGCTCATATGATTATAAGTTGTACTTATTGCTATTTTTTCTTATGCATGTGTCTGTTGCCTGTGTTATAGAAAAGCTCACGGCTTTAATTGTGTTTAAAGCCCTAGCAGACACTAGACTCTTATCTACATTCTTTTGTCTCCGATAATTGTAATTTGGAGATTGAGTCGTGAGGCAGACATTGGATATGATTTTCATGAGCTATTCCTAGTTGAAGTTTCTTTCTGTAGAACTTAACCTTTGGAAGCTGGAAATTACAGAGTTGTAAAACAGTAAAAGCTGGAATTTCATTGGGCTTGCTGAATATTTGATGAGCTCTTTCAAAATCTAAAGCTTTTCAGTACTGCTAATCATCTGTGAATTTTACCGATTTTTAGTTCTCATATCATCTAGGTCCACACTTTTAGTCACCCAAAGTTTGAAGATTCATGATGGCCATTTGTGATTTTCAGGAACTTTGAAGACATCTATGATGTTGATCACTTTGTGAGAAGCCTAGATGGTGTGGTCAAAGTAGCAACAACTCAGCCTGCTGAAGTCTCATCAAGAAATCTTGCTGTTGTGAAGGTTCCAAATAGGGTTTCTGAAGATTATATTGCTGAAAACATTGAACCAGTTTTCACATCTAAGGGAAACATAAGGCTGGCAACATACTTTCCTTCAGTGAACATGAAAAAAACGAAAGAGAAGAGTAATACCGACTCAATTGCATGTATGTCGATGTTTGGAACTCTAGAGCTTCAACCAGAAGTTAATGAAGTAGTTGAGTCCATGGTGGAGCGCTTAAGAACTTTGAGCGCAAAGTCAAAGGGACAGTTTATTGCAGTGGATCTGAGGGTTGATATACTGGAGAAGAAGAGTTGCCAAGGCGACAGTACTCTTAAATCAAAGAGCTGCTATGGTCCAGAGGAGATTGGTATGTTCTTGAGAAAAATTGGTTTCAACAAGGATACAACTCTATATCTGACTCAATCAAGGTGGGATAGCAGCCTCGATGCATTGAAAGATCTCTTTCCTAAAACATATACAAAGGTCTGGTTTCTTTACTATTGTATTCACTGTTTCACAATATTTTTCTCTACTGTCAAGTTTTAGATTATGATAAGTTAAGTTTTGATTGTATGTTTAGGAAGTAAAAGAATCTATGTGCTTCCATGTTTGATGTATCTCCATGTGTGCTTTTACTGTTTGTGTTGCTTACTCCTCTGAAAACACAACTGCAGGAAAGTATAATGCCCATTGACAAGAAGGCAAAATTTCTCGACTCAGAGTCTTCTGAACTGGAGAAAGTAATCGACTTCTACATGTGTTCTGAGAGTGATGTTTTCGTACCAGCAATCTCAGGCCTCTTTTATGCCAATGTGGCTGGTAAGAGAATCGCTTCTGGAAAGACACAGATACTTGTTCCAGCTGATGTTCCTGGCTCTTCTGCTGCTTCAACAGATTACATATCCCATTATGTCTCAAAGAAGAACCACTTCGCCTATTCATGTTTCTGCTAGCTCCCTGTGAAGAAAGGCTGAAAAATGCAGATGGTTAAGATGGCAGATTTCTTCTAAGTATTCCTTGCACTTATGTTTGTAAGAAACACAGGTTTGTTTGGTTCATAGAATTAAGCCTACCATTTATTAGAGGTCTTGATGTAAAAGATCAGGGCCACAAATAGTCGAATGTTGAATTTAGCATTTGTAGAGCAGATTTTATTTACATGTCAGTAAAGCTATTTCAAACAAAAACACTTGGCGTGTTGAATATTTTTTGTTATGATTGTTGTCAACTCCATTCCAATCAATGGAGTTTGGAGCGTCCCGTTATAAATAGTGAAATTAAATAGCCTATGACCTATTTACGTGCTGCCATCATGTACTATTTACAGTTCTTATAATGAAAGAATATCAGATCAGTTTTTTTCAAGTTTGTCATGCCCGTGGCTTCGTAATTTTTGTTCACTTTTAGGACAAATACTAATTCTAAATATTAAGCTTTTGCCTTAAGCACAAGTTTATGGAAAATTAAAAAAATCGGCCCTGTTGAATTATCACTTGTCTGAAGTCTCTAATGTTCATATATTACATAATAACAATTGATAGTAGAGAGTAATAACCAGGATCCGTTCTTTACACTCCTAATAATGGATATCTAATCTCTCCAAGGCGCCTTTCATATGTCACTGAGTTGCCTTGCACTAGCACAACCGTAGCCGGAAATGATTAAAAGCTTCTAATTCTTTCTCACAAGAAAAATACAAGCAGAGGATCATTATCCCCTACACTGAAATGACAAATTCTTCAAACAAGTTCTACGCAGCTTGTCGATGTAGAGAAAGCTTCCTCGAGAGCATCCAAGCTTTAATGATATTCCCAGAATTCATCAATCATGTATCCCATTTTGTTATAATTTGAACAAGAAGTTAACACACAGCTCAATTATTTTTATTAAGCTATATACTCATGGGGCTGGCACAATTGGATTATGGGCTTCAATGTCCACATGCCTAATGCCTGGAACTATTTCCTGGATTTCTTTTTCTAGCCGATCAACTTCACTCCCTAGTGCTGTGACAACTTCCTCACCTGCCAAGAAAGAAGAGAGAGTTCATAGCATTTAACAGGTGCAATTAACAATCATACGTTCAAAGTTAGGCATACCATAGATTGACATCATTTTCAGTAAAGCTGCATCATCCTTCTGCTCTGAAGCCTCCCGAAACTAAATATGAAAAGAGAAATAACTTGATATTACATATCAATAATGCTTGTAGACAACACGTCATCAAGGGTGAAGAAGAAAGTGAAATAATATTTATGGTCTTCATATTTCAAGCTGAAATTATGATAAATCAAGAAATATGTCATCAATGTTCTGCAAAATCAAATAGAGATGAAGTAACTGAACTTAAAGAATGTATAAGCAAGAAATGAACAATGTGCCAAACAGATATTACATCAATACAACAAGAAGCAAAACATTAGGGTCTAGAAACTTGCAGATAGTCCTACATCAATAGAGCATAATATCTTTGTTCTATCCAGGTTTCCACGTCAAGGACAGATACTATCTTAAAGTAAAATCTCCGGCAAGATTAATTGCTAAACCTCTAGTTGTTAGCATATGGTTGGAACTCTATTTGTCAAACATGTGTGTGTTAAATATCTTGGTGGAACTCTATGCTCCGCAGATATAATCAAATAGTTCAGATTTTCTGGGATAGAAGCAAACAGTTTATACCAAAAAGTTTGTTGTGGTTAAAAAAAATTCTTCTGTAATATCAGTCCCATGCTGGGTCAGAGGTTAGCAGAGTTGCAGCAGATACCACAAATCCAGAATGAAGTAGCTAGTTGAGCCAAAATCATGTAATTAAGAAAAAATGAGCTCTTTTATCTGGTAATGACATGACTACATAAAAGGATACAACTCGCCCTCTAGGAGAATAGGCATTAAAGAATCTTGCAGATGATGATCAAAGATCAACTGTAAGTAGGAAAGATGAACAGCTGAGAGTACAGGAGGCCATTACTTGAACTATGAAGCACAGACAAAAAAAACATGATGCAGAAACATACAAATAAGCACCTTTCATCCATCTTTTACCAAATTAATCTTGATCTTTTTATATTAAGATGTCCCAAAATACGCAACATATTTCTTTAGATAATAATATCCAACAATTCTGCAATGTTTCAAGACTTAAAACCATCTAATATTTAAAATTTCGATCATGATTTTGTTTTTCACTACACCGGTTTCTCCGAAACTTCAAATCATTCTACAACTACCAATAAACTAAGTTAAAACTAATCTAAGAGTTATAATTTTAATCATGAATTTCTTTTTGCAGTACACAACTTCTCCAAAACTTCAAATTGTTCTGCAACTACGAATAAACTATGCAAGTCAAATCAACCATGCCAACTCAAAGAGTTTTACACAAACCAGGACAGACTAATTTGTGTGTTACAAACAAGTGAACATGTTTGTATTTCATATTATTAATATGACGAATCCCTATCTTTAATAATGCACATCAGATCCACCTGGTTACCCTCACTTGTTTTCTGATTTGGCTTTATCCTATAGATTATTGTATTCTAGGAATTTATGTTGAGTTTTTGTTACATCTTCCTAAAGAAGTCATTTTGAAAAACACCTATGTAGGGCCAAAGACTTGTCAGCAGATTGGCATAGTAAAGAAGTATCAAATGTCTTCTATTTTAGGAAAGATGAAGGACTCTATCAAGCCATTGATGTTGTCAGCTACTGAAATGCAAAAACAAGATGCAATTTTTCCCTCCCTCACCCCAATGAGAGGTGGTGTGGTGGAAGAATTAAGAAGTTGCATGCAAAACTAATAACCTGTTTAGCCCACTCTTCACGTCCAGCTCTCTCTAGATAATTCTGAACCAGCACTACGCCATTGAAGTCTGCAATATAAAGCAACATATTAGAAGGTGTGCCTTAAAGAAACTGAAGAATAGAAATGAAGAACCAGATCCCATCACCTATCTCAGCCTTAAACCTAAAGAACCCAGGCCCAATCACCTCACTTTTGCAATCATAAATGGAATCAACAACCTGTATCAAGTAAAGTTTGGATGGTTTAGTTAGGCAAAGAGGCTAGCAGAGTAGAGTGATCCAGAATCAACATACTGGATCATTTTTCAGGAACTGAAGAACCCTGTCCATGTCATTGTCATCAATTGCTCTACCAATCAAAGCATGTCGATTTCTCTGAATCAGAAATATAGCAACCTGCATTTCAAATAGCATTGTCACATAATAATCCTCCCCTTTTTCAAAACTTAAGTTTGAGATGACAGGCAAAGAACGTAAAGGCATCAGACACTTATTACTGAAAACAAAGTTAAGTCATCCATGTCATCAGTCAATGTATCATACAGAGTGCATCACTAACACTGGAAAGGAGTTTGTGAGACGAGTCTTCAAATTTCACTTGTCTCTGTCAACATCTCTCTTATATGCTAATTCACAGTCACCCAAGTTACTTCGGCCCCAGTATTAACTTCAGAATAACGATACAAGAGCTAAGAACAATAACAACCACTTGATCCCTATCTAAACTAGAATTGGATATATGAATTATCAATATCTATCCCGCTGCATCTTGATCCATTTTCTAAAACTCAATATTTTATTTTATTCATGAACTCAAATTTTTAAGAAATCACAATTTCATTCATGTGCTAACACATATATTTCAGGAAAAGTTCAAGGTTTAGCATCACATACCATTCCTAGAAGATTGCCCACTATAATGGAACCAATGGGATCGTAAATCGGATTTCCAGTGGCATTTACAGCAACCAGTGATGCGGCAGCAATGGCTAGACCTGTAACTGCAGCACCATCCTACAAATTGAACATCATATTACACATCACTGACAAAGACATCATGAGTAGGAGCTCAAGAAAGCATGTTGGTCACCTCTGTCATGACAGCTACAGCTGTAGGATCATGACCACGCCAAATGTAATCTCTCACTGTCATTCCTTCAGCAGCAGCTCCTTTTCTGACAGATTGAATAGCCACAAAGAGAGAAATACCTACAAGAAATCCAAGGTCCAGAAAGAATATGTAGAGAGTGAGATAAGGGGTAGAAAACATAAAAGGAACAAACATTCTAACTAACTGTATTTATTAGAGAAGAATTCATACCCTCTATAATGAATGAGCCACCAATCACCAGTGCCGCATATCCAATATTTGTAGGTTGCTGAAACAAATACATAGGAAGAATACAGTTCTAGTTGATGTGAATGCACAGTATTTAACAACAGATGATGGATCACTGTATTTCAATGTAAGTACCTCAGTAGTCCACAAGTTTTGTACTCCATGAACTATAGTAGCACCACAGCCAAGACAAAAGATACCAACAGCAGATATCAAAGACCAGACAAATCTTTCCTTGGAGTAGCCGTATCTGAAATGATAAAATAAGTTCAACAAGTTCATCAGCCTCTAAGCTTCGGAAACACATGTCACCAGATCAAAAATCTTTTCCACTATATCGGTGTGAGACCAAAGCGATCATAATGTGTCCGAATTATTGTTGTTAAAGCTTTGGCCAGACGCATATATTTGAAAAACAAATATCTTGTACGATAGAATACAATCGAATTTTTTTTAAAAAAAAAAGGGAAGGGGGAGGGGGGAGCATGTCAAGGTATTGGGACTTACGGGTGGATAGCATCTGGTGCACGTCTGGAGCTACTTAAACCATAAGCAAGAAGCGCCTACAAAGCAAGCAATCAAGATTTGTTTGATTGACGAAATATTAAAGATGGAACTTGGCTCATACCAGGCCAAGTTAGTTTTAAACATGTGCAATACCTGATTTGCGAAATCTGCAACTGAATGGACAACTTCAGCCAGCATGACATGGCTGGAACTGACAAACCAGACCCCAAACTTCAGGGAAAAAACAAGAAAATTGCACCATAAAGCGGTTGTGACTGCTCGCTGGCTATGGAAATTAAAAAAAAAAGAGGAACAAATTACATGGTGACACAATATACATATTCATCATTTTAGCTAAGAAGTATCTCCCCTTTTTAGTCAATATAGGTTGCCGCGATTGTACAGGATAAGGTTTGATGTAAACATTTTAATCTAGAGAAACTATTAATCACTTTGATAGTGAAGTCATTTCCACCACTCTATGTGAAACATTGCTATGTCTGACCAAATGGAGACCAAATTAAGCAAACATGTCGAAATCCATTTAATGTTATTGAGTGCTACTTGATTGAATATGGAATTATCACCTTCCCAAGCAACACCTTTGAATGATGATTAAATTACTTGCAATAAGATAACTGAGTTCCAGTATAATATATTAGATAGTACCATAGTGGCTGTGCCCAAATCCCAAAGTAAGTATTCTCTAGGAATATCAACTGCACAAATCTTCTCTTATGCATGTCAAAATATACAATTTAAACTAAATTTACTGTTAATGTAATTGACACTGATAACTCATTTCATGTAATTTTAATCAATATTTCTTCTAAAGATGTGATGTTTGGACTAACTTGTGCTGATATTGACTAATGTGTTTGTCAACTTATTATAGTTCACAAGCACTGGTGTCTGGTTATCATGCCCACCAGGGTTGGGAGCATGAGCTTACAGTCCAGTGTTATTTTTATTTGTTGCTTACATTTCCCCTTGTCCTACGGGAAGGGTTATGGAATGGTGATGAGGGATTTTTTATGCTAACAATATAATAAGGTTAAATTTACAGATTTCTAAGAAACAGTAAGGCTATTTATTCAATTGTTATCTAGAAAGCAAACAAAAGGAGCATCATATATGACGAGAACAACACACGTTACCCAGGATCATCCACCACTTCTATTGTCTTTAACTTCTTTGGTCTAGTAATCAAACCTGAAAAGAGCAATTATCTAAAACACTAAACACAGTGAACTCTAATTGGTAAAGCTATCCAGAATTCGTATTAACTCATGAAAGGACACTCACCGCGGCTGAGGAACAGGTGACTACTATTTCTGGAAATTGAAGACGATACCACATTTCGCGAAGAATTAACCGAGAATATACTGCGCAATGCGAATGAAGGCCCCTGACCTCCACTGAAATTTGAATACGGATGGCATTGAAATCTATGATAAGCATCGAAATGAGGTTTAGTTTCTTCTTTGATTTCGGATGAGCAAGTGTGAAAAGCGCCAAAGTCAAATTTATTGAGAGCTGCAGAGAGGGAATAAGATCCTTGATAACGATGGCGATAGCAGCGAAGAGCAGAGAGAACACCACGGGTAGGCATCAATGCGTGAAAATCAAAGGATTATATACTCCAGCAAAAGTAGTTTCGGCACTTCACCAAGGCAAACAAAGGATTATACGCTCCAGCAAAAGTAGTTTCGGCACTTCACTAAGGCTTTAGGGTTTTGAGGTTCTATAATGATTAGTGAACGTGAGCTCCAAAACTCATTGCAGAAAAATGGAGCATCAATGGTGGAATCGGAAATCCCCTCAAGAGATTCTCCATGGGCAAAGAAGAAGCATATTCCCTAAAAGCGTTGTCCTTCCCAAATTTCGTGATGTTTGGGCTGTTGGGCCTGAACCATCAATGGACCATCGCAATAGCCTTTGGGTCATTCACATAAATGTCATTTGATTTTGACTAAGAAACAAAAGATAATTATTTTTTGTTATAAATTTATATTTAACTTACATAAGTCCCATAGTGTAAGGACCTAAATTATATTCTATTCTACTTTTTTTCAATTAACAAAAATCTCTCAAAATTATTGCTATCCAGATACATAGCAAAGAACACAGATACACTAAATATGATATATAAAAACAAAATCAGTTACACTTTTAAAGGAAAGAGAATATAAAATTAATGTGAGTTCCCCAAATCACGCTAATTTAGTTAAATTCAATAACTCTCAAATCTTAAAACATTCAATCAAATCAAAATTCAAATTTTCTTCTCTCAAATCTCTTTTAAATCCGCCCAGATTCAACACAAAATTTATTTTTTCTTCTCTCAATTCTATTCCAAATCTGTCTAGTTTCAAAAGTTTCAAAAATTTCAAATTTTCCTCTTTCAATTCTCACCCAAATCGTAATAGATTGAAAAAAGTAAAAAACAATAGTTGATTTTATTGATATGCGTATCTATAAATTTGGATAATTAATACATTGGACAATGGATGAATCAACTAATTTTTGTTCATTGTTAATTGTGCTCTCGTGTTATAGTATCCGGGCTCCTCTTGAACGCTTATGCAAAGATATCAAATTTCTCATATATTAGTGGCACGATCTTTGCAAGGAAAATATGAAAGAAATATTTTAAAATTCAAGCAAGGTGTGAATTTTGCAGTGGGAGGGGCAACATCATTGGATTCTGCCTACTTGTTGGACAACTGAGTTGGTTAAAAATATATGATATCTTCTTTTTGCAAATTTCCTTCAGGTAATAGCCCTGAGTCGTCCATATTGGTGCTATCAAATTATTCATGTGTATCCGTTACACATTGAAACAACATATAAAAAGGTTGAAGAGATACATACCTTTGATGGATACATATTTGTGTGGTTATTGCTATGTATCAGATATATTTAGTATAAATTTAAATTAACGTATCATGTCTAAAAAATTAGTGCATGATTTATTACTATTTATGTATCTTATTTTGTTTGAGAAATATTGTATTTTATAAAAAGAAACATGATACTTATAATTATTCTAGATAACATTTTTTGTGTAGGATACATAAAACAGTAGTGATCACTTGATACATATAATGATATTGTAATAAAGTTTGTAAAACTGTTGAATTTGGTAGATATTATGTATCATGCACCTATCAATTAATTTGATACACGGTGCTTTGGCTACAGAACATTAAGGTTTGTGTATCAACTGTATTTATTAAGACTGATACATTATTGTTTGATAATTGTTATGTATCGGATACATTTAGTATGAATTTGAATTTATATTTCATGCCTAAAAAAATAGTGCATGATATATTATTATCTATGTATCTTATTTTGTTTGAGAAATACTATATTTTATTTTTAAAAAAAGGAAACATTATACATGTAATTGTTCTAAATAATGTATTTTTTGGTGTGTGATACATAACACAAAGTTTATGTATCAAGTACCTTTGTATTGAACATGATAAACACTAATCAAAGATTCAACAACACTAGAGTTATGTATCAATACCTTAAATATGAAAATGATACATCGCATAAAAGAAAAGCAATTGTAGCAGTGATGTATTAGACCAATGATAACAAAAAAAAAAAACTAATTTAAGAATCAAAATAAGCGAGACACATTGATAGTAAACCCAAAAAATTAAAAGATCGAACCAACATAATGAAGTGTATCAAGATCACAATTAGAAATTTCCGAAAATCATTTCAAATGCACTCCAAGATGAACTGTGGATTAACAAGGTTTTTCCACCTCTCTTCCGTAAAGAGTCCGAGAGTAAAAGATTGAGTAATTTTTTTAAGATAAAAAACTAAAAAATAAAAAATACAAAAAAAAATTAAAAAAAATTGAAGTGATGAAAGAACTCTAACTCTTGAGTAACTTGAAATCTATTATTGGATAGAGAAAAGATTTGAAATTCAAAAATAGATTAATGAAAGTAATTGTAGAGAAATTTGTGGAGTGAAAAAAGGTAAAATCATGGTTAAGAGATTTCAAATTAATGTATCTGAAAAAAGGAATGATGAGAGAAAAAAAGAGATTTTTGATATTTTTTGATATGGTAGAAAAAATAAGTAAATATGATAATGAATGATGTGTAGTTAGGTATAACAAGTTATAACGTCAGAGCAAAAGTTTGGTTCAAAACTTAAAGTTATGTCGTGAAAAGGCATAACTTTGTTTCAACAAAACCAATATGGATATATGTAAAATTTCAATTTTATAACTTACAAGCTATTCGTAGAAGACATAATTTACTTCTTATTGAGCTTGTGTTGAATGAGACAAAAAGTTCTTTATGCTTCTGTCTAGTGAAATTATGTCATAAAATTACTACATAAATTACTACGTCTAAAATGACCCTCCTTCATTTGTCTCACTTATGTGTCAAATTTTTAGTCTATTTTTTATCTACTTTTTTATTTGAAACTAATTTAACTTTAAACTTCTCATACAATCTTAATGAGATTAATTTTTAAATACATAAATATCTATAACTTAGTTTAGATTATAAATTTCCAAAAAAAATCATCTCTTAAACTGCATGCACAATCAAACACTCACATAAATTTGGACAAAGAGAATATGCGAATGATGTCGGTAGAATCTCAAATATTTTAAATCAATCCAATGGATACAAGGTATGATATACACATTTTTTTACCCACAGCCAAATGCCCTATATTAGAATACATTTGGCTGTTTTAAGGGAATGTAAGAACTAAAACTAAAAATAGCGATGCTATCTAATCGTGTAAGTGGTCACAGGAGATCATTTCCGCCCAACTCTAACATCAGTCCAATAAATCCCGCGAATCTGGCTGAACAAGTTTCAGGCAATACAGCTCTTGATTCCCATAATTCTGAATCAACAACTAAACCACCTATGAGAACCTACTTATTACCAAATCGGCCTTCTCTCCTGGTCAGCGGCCGCTTATATGATTTTTGCTGTCCAGCTGATTTTCCAGCTCCAGAATTCATTGCTCGATCATGCCGGCTCACAATTTTTATGGGGTGAGCCTCCGTGTTAAAAACCCACTCATCTAGGGGAATGACTGAAGGGGGTGAGTAAAGAAGATAGAGATATTTAAGAGTCTCCGCGAGAAAAAAGCTCTGCATCATGTTGTCTTGCACACCAGAGTTAACCTGGGAAAAAACAGCAAAACCAGGTATCCAAAATATCATTGAATATCAAATCCTGAATATAGAAAAAAACAATTTGGGAAATAAACACAAGCATAACTCCCTTATGCCTGGAAGTTAGTGACGACGGATCAAGCGATAATCCACTTCCTAAAATCACAAACATGAGCTGATTATGACTGACAGTCACTTTGACACGTATCAGCAATTTTACATTCCACCCTACAGTTTAGATTCATTCTTCGGAAAATAAGCTCTTACATGTTTTGAACACACACACCCTCCGCTTTTTCCCCTTTTTCTACCACATTTTTCTGTATAATTGAAAAGAAAAGGTGTTCCGACAGACGATCAAGCTCCCGCTCCCTACAACAAGTTGAGCCAAATAGGAGAAGAAGCAACAAAAGATCAGAGGAGATAGGGTGCCTTTACTGAGCTTGCTCAATATTTCTCTCATATTATTGGCATACAAATGTGATGAAAACTTTCAAGATGTCAAATTGGAGAAACCAATTCTTTGATCTCAAGATTAAACAAAAGATCAGCCTACTTTAATAACAGATTTTATTTGAACACTAGTTAAAAAATTTATTAAAATAAAATTACAAGGTCTGGTTGTGGTATTTCAAGGTGATTAATTCCATTTGGAAATTGAGCAGAGAGGTAATAGGACCTCTAAAAAGGCGGGGTGAGTAACTGATTCGACCATAGGTCAGGGGTCTTTATGCCTGACTACTTCATTTGGATCAGCCTATTCTTTAGCATGGTACCAGATTGAACCCTTCGAAAGGAAAAATTGTGGGGCTTGCTGCAATATACTTTAGGATGTATATCAAAGTCAAAATCGAAGGCAAGGCGTTGCACATTTTGAATCCATATCTTAGAACAATAAGCAAAGTATATCATGTGGGAGGTTTGTATTTTTTTTGGATATATATTTCGGTTCTTACCTTTCAAAGAAATGACCTTTTTAAATTTGAAGATAGTTTCACTTAAACTTATCATTTTACCCTTAATGAGAAGTTTCTATAGCCAAATAAATATTATGGCATATTTCAAAAGCTTTCCTTTCTTTCCTAATTCCGTTAATTATTATTTTTGCTATAAAGGAGGAGCTTGCTGTTGGATAGAGAAATGGATAGACTTCTGGGAAGGTTAAGCATACATGTAATATACTACCTTTATATATTTCACTACATTTAGGAGAATCAGTAAAACTAATTTAATTATTAAAAAAGATGATCTTACAAATGTTTCTTGCACCGTCTTCTGTTGATATAATGAAGTCCAATTTGTGCCCTATTCCTAATATTTTAAAAAATGTCATTTTCTTGGTATCAAGTACAGCAACTCAGATCCTAACCATGTTATGCAGTCTTATTGTTCTTTGGTGAAAACTGAAATGTCGAGGCAGTGGTTGCTTGTGACAGCTTTCGTGAATGTATCAGGTAAGTGATACTGGTTAAGTGGCCAAGAAACTCATCCACAAAATTTGTCATGACTCGTGCAGCATTAGAAGCTTGCAATCTCAGAGAGTGCCAGGGATTATAAAAGGATGAGGGAGGGGGGGGCCCATAGGAATTCTCGTGAATAAAGGTTCTATGTGCTCAAGCATTTTGATATGTCTGCTTGAGAAAGCAGATTCAGATACAACTTTACGTCTCAACAAATGAACTTCAACTCAATGAAAATTGCTCATGTTATAAAGTAAAAGTACAATTCCACCAGCCAAGGTCAAGATTATGCAAAGCAAAGAACCATAAAGCTAGGTAAAGGGTAAGAAAGCATCAGCCTGAGGTGAAAAGGAGGAAACAGAAGTCTAAGCAGGATAGATGAATTATATTTCAAAATCACTGAACCCTTTCAGATCTGAAAAGCACTGAAACACAAATGCTAGACAATGGAAAAGGCATCAGAGAGAAAATCACCAATAGGAGCCCCATGTTATCTTCCTAACAATGACACTAAAACACAATGTCTTTACTAAGAATTGCAAACGTTCAAAAATGGAGAACAAAGAAAAAGACAATGCTGAAGACGTTGAAAAACAGATAATAAGGTAGGCAAATATCCCACTTATAGAGGTCAACAGAGATCATTTGAAGAGACGAATCAATCTGGAAAAAAAAATCATCAGCTAGAGTTAAAGAGTCTAAGTTAGTACTTACATCTTTAAGTCCAACGTATCCAGATTCTATTCTCGAATTCTTTTCAAATGCTTGAAATATGTTCCAACCCCACTCTTGGTATGTCTTGTTTCCAGTCAAACGCCAGAGGTAAAACAGAGATTCAACCGTTTCTGGCCTTAGTATGTTCCACGACGTGCCCACAGTCATATCCTGAAAAGCATTGAAGAGGAAAAATAACCACAAGTTCTTTATCAACATAAGTAAACAGCAATGACAAATATGTACTAATAAACTAAGTGGCAAAATCGACCTGGCCTTTATTAAAGACATAGTTTTCTCCTGCCAACTTTGTAGGTGTTGACTGGTAGAAGTTATAGCAAGTCCAAGCAAGCTGCAAGAAGAGGTCAATAGATCCAGTAAAACAGCATTACCCAAGCATTTTGTTACTAACGAGCAATAGTGGAAGTAGTCACTATATGATATATTACGCCCACTACGTATCCTCTGTGCCTTCGTTCCCAGGTACCCTTTATCTGTGACAGAGATCTATAAGGTTGAATTATTAAATCTGGACATACGGGAGCTAAATGAAAATGCTTAGTTTAATGACACCAGGTAAACATTCAAAATGTGCCTCTCCCCAACTTAGGATTCATAAAGTCAGCTGGAAAGAATCTGAATACAGAATATGACATAGGTTAATTTATGCTTCACATTTTAGTCCACCAAATAAATAAAAGCAAACCAAACTTGGCAGAATAATCTCCAATGTAATCTAAACAACCTCACACTCAAAGTTGATGCAAAACTTTCATGAGATACAGATGGTCAGATAAGAACTTAAGTCAGACCATAGTTCTTCTTTTGTTTTTTTGACAATGAACTTAAATCAGATCATAGTTTGGAGCTCAACTAGTTCAAAATACAATACCTCTTCTGCCAGTGATAAAAACTTCTGAGAATCATCAGGACCATAACCAGACGAACCTAAAGCTAACATTCCTGGAGCAAAGCATGCAAGTTCATCCATCTGGACAGAATTCAAAAGTATTAATATGATCTTAGAATCACACACATGACCAGAACTCACTGCTTCCCATTTGACGCTATACATTACCTTGTCTACGAAAGAATCTCCAACCTTCTCACCAATATAAGCAAAAGATGATGGAGAAGTCCTCCGCACCAGGCTTGAAAGACCTTTCATTGATGTCTCCCACATTTTTCTGTTTGGAAAATTAAATAGAAGAATTGAATTTAATATGCCCGAGATTGCAAAAAATTGTAAAAGAACATCCTTCACATTTAAAATTTCATGAAAAATATATGCATTGACATACTTTGACTTGGTCCACATTTCTTATCCTTTTCGTCCTAAAGTAATTAAACACAAATCTTTCAAGCAATAACCAGTTTCATCTTCCTCCACTTCAGACCAGTAAAGCACATGCAGTGGCGGAGCCACCTTATGATAATGACACCCCTTCGCCGGAAAATTACATTGTTTAGTTAGGTTAAAAATTTATATATATGCTATATGTTGACTCTTCTTCTTTTTTCAAGTGTTATATTTTTATATTTTTACACCCCTTCCTAAAATAGCTGGTTCCTCCACTGAGCATATGGAGCTAACTTTGCATTTCTCAAAGGAAACACAATTACCCAATACGACGCACTAAAGCCATAAACCCCCAGTTCTTTGGTCTTTAAATTAGCTTATGCAAAACAGCTTACAACTGCTAATCAAGATAACAGTCATAAGGAAATCCTCAACTAAATTTAATAGTTTTGATTAATCTAGTTTGACCAGCAAGAAAGTTAAGTAAGCAAAACTGTTTGTAATTTAGGATTTATTATATCTGAAATTTTAGAGATATGTTAGAGTAATACTTGGAAGATACAAGAGTACAAAAATGCAACACCAAAAGAGTACTCTATTGTTAATCAAGATTGTAAGTTTTGTACTTTTAGGAAAAAGTGATGGGATTACATAAGCATGCCTTCATTAATGCTCTCTCAGGTTTGAGATTGTGTATATATCAGAATGATATTAAAAATAGCAGTAAATATTTTTGATGAAAAATAGCAGAACAGATACTTGGCAGTAAATTTAACCACTCGTACTCTGATAGTTATACATAGATCAAATGGTATGATAATAAATAGCTCTAAAAATTCAGGTCTGTTTTAATGTATTAAGATTACATTGCATGCTGTCATTGTCCCCCCTCAACAGTGTTTTTTTTTCTTCATGTTCTGTCTAATTCATGTCTTTCTTGATTGGGCATCTTGGTCTATATATGTGAACATTTGAATAACATTTCTAGTTGTTAGGCCATGATGCATGACAAGACTTGGTTAGGACCGACAAAGTATCCTGACGGACTTAACCTTAGTTTATACATAATAATATCACTGGAGAAATAAAGAAAATTTAAACTTAAGCTTCTTACCTGTAGCGGTCCACGGCAGTTGTTCTGTTTCCTTGTATCCAGACCTTGAGTAAATATTCATAAAAGCTGAAACAACATCTTTTACTATAACGTACAAAACAAACGAAGTAAACTAAGTTCCAGTGAACAGAGGGATATGGTGACACCAGTCCATTATCAGTTCACATTATCAGATAAATCATTTGGAAAAAAGATAATGAAAGGCCATTCACCTGTCCCCCATGGCCCCAAACGTTATAGTGGAGTACACAACCGCCTTTCCCTCTGGATTAATGTGTATTGGAAGCAACCCATCATCTGGGAAAGTTCTACTAATTTCTAAGATGACATTCTCCGCCTGGAATAGAACGTTATGCCATTTGGTCACTAGCAGAACATTGATTCGAGTCTGTGTAGCTTAATCAATTTCTGTCATGCCCATTTGATATTGTAGTTTTATTTAGTAGCTATCAAGATGTTATATACTGAAAACTATCGGGGAATACCTTTTGTTGATACTTCGGGTCTCCTGTTCTTTGTGAAAGAGCAATAAATTCAAGCTGCTCAGAGGCAGAATCTGCCAGGATACTATGACCCTGAGAACAGGGAGAACAATAGTTTCAGCAAATGTACACTCTGTGTGTGTGTGTGTGTGTGTGTGTGTTAGTGCATTGGAAATTATATAGTACATGCCATGAACCTGAAATATTCAGATTTCAAAACGATAGTCATTGGTATGCAAAGAGGATTCTGTATTGCAAGGAATGGAAGGTGCTTCGAGGACAGATGTACTCCATGCAGAAGATTAAGGAGAATGTACTGCAAACTTTCATTTTTAGTGTAAAGAAGGAAATATAGACGATGTGATTCATTTGGTAGGTTTCCTAGGATCCTTGTAATTAGTTTGAGTTTCCGAGGCTCATTGTTGATAACTTTTTGGAGGTGGCCACAGCATAGCCCTTAATGCTGAGGAATAAGAATTACCAATTTTGAAATTCCAAGTGCTTAAAATGAAAAAAATTTAGTAAAGAAATGTTTTCTCCCAGTGGATACACAACACCCTCACCCTGCAGCTCCCCAATATTCCCCAAAGAAAAGAAATAAACAGCACTTAAGAAGAAAAGAGCTGCATTCACACAGGAGAACTTTCAGCAAAAGGACATCGTTAAAACAGCCCTCTACCCAGCAAATATCTTCTCTTTTGAGCCGAGGGTCTAGCAGAAACAGCCTCTCTACCCCCCAAAGGTAGGGGGTAAGGTCTACGTACATCTTACCCTCCCCAGACCCCACTTGTGGGAGTACATTGGGTATGTTGTTGTTCACAGCGTTAAGAGATGGCAGGTTGCATAAACAAGTCGAAAATATATGGGACAGTTTCTTAGAGAATTGCAAATTGCTAAGTTGCACAAGACATGATTCTCCTTGCAAGCTGGAGTCAGTTGGGAGAAAGCACGATGGGATGTGGCAAAGAGAGAGAAAACAAGGGGTGGACATAAGACCCTTTAAGTATATTTTAAGAAAATTAGAGCATTTCTCAAGGTTATGCACGATTCTTAGTTCATGCAGTTCCCCTTTTGAATACTCTTCTCCAAAGCTGGAATTTCCTCCATGCCCTTCATGGAAGATGGGTGCAGGGTAAAGCATCAAAGACTTGTCAAATAAAATTTAGAATAACGCCAACATGAGATACTTGAGCTATACTGCAGGGAAAATCAACTTGAATTTAATAAAGTTTGGGTTTACCGCAGTCCACCCATGGTTATGTGGATTCCCATGTGACAAGTTGATAATGTTGTAAGGGATGCCAGTGGGTGTATTCCATGCAGGCAACAGTCTGTCAGCAATATCTTGAGCCTTTTCTAGGAAAAGCCTATCACCAGAGAGGTCATACGCACTAAGAAGTCCACCAACAACTCTATTGTTAAATTTACAGAGAATTAATTAGTAAAGAACATGGAAACAAATCATCAACGCCGATAAAAGGTGTCAGAAATCTAAGTAAACGCATTACAAAAGCATCTTAAACCTTATAAAGCAACCTTATGGTTGTCTCAAAAACACTGGCATCATAATTCTTGTTGAAATCCAGGGAGTTTGCAACCCACCTGCCATCAGAGTTCCTTGTTAGCCACAAGCAATAAACTCTTAGTTGAAGCTCAAAAATATGGAAATGTCTTCCACTTGGCACTATTGTAAAAGTAAAAGGGATACTGGTGGTCCAATGATTTTGGGAAGACAAGATGCCACACATAAAATCCATAGTCCAAGGAAACACAGAACTCTAAGCAGTCTCTCGCTCGGGGGGGGGGGGGGGGGGGGGGACCTGCATACTTTAATCAGAGAGATGACGAGTATAAAAGATATTACTAACTCATGATGCATTTTACATTTATCGCATACATCATTACTTGATTCTAGTGACAGCGCTCATATTTAAATAAGATTTTAACAATTCATTTCTCTTCTTGAGAACAAAATTGAGATCACGAGTAAGAGGAATTTTAGTAGCTTAGTAGGTTGGCTACCTGAATTTTCACCTTGTTGGTGAAATTCAGTTCCCCACCTTGTAATCCCCCTCCCCCACAATTTTTTTTTCTTTTTTTTTTTAAAAAAAAAAAAAAGAAGAAAAGAAACAATATGAATAATATTTGTCAAACCATATTGTGTGCAGAGAAGGATCACCGCCAAATAAGATAAAGTAGAAAATGGGACGTCCACATACACAAAGCTGGTATTCACATAAACAAAGCTTCAATCTAGGATAAGAAAGATAAACTCAAGGCATTTAGAAGCAAGAAAAATAAACTCACTCTCTAGCTCTCTGAAACTGCTCATCCAAGCCCATGATATATAGTGTGTCAAGAGAATCGATTAATGTTGCACCAAGACCACCAAAACTGTCAACGCCATTCTTTGTTTGTGGCTGGCATTACAAAAGTTTAGCACGACAATCAAATAGTTGCGGGCACATGTCAAACAGAGGATATGATATACAAAGTACCACAAGCACATAGCAGAAGCAGATTGAAAAGTATCAAGAAATTTATCAGCCTCTTAGATTTAAAATTTAAATATATACCACCAAAGGATGTGGTGCAGGGGACGGGGATGCTCCTCCCTTAACCAAAGGTTTCGGATTCAAGCCCTGGCTTTGGAAAAATCTTTGGTAGGAAATGCTACCCTCGAATGGAGCCCTACTCAGCACAAATCCGGATTAGTCGGGCTCCAATGCGAATACTGGACACCGGATGGGAAACCAAAAAAAAAGTTGAAATATAAGTAAAAATTGAACCGTCTCCCAAATTTTCACTTCCTTCCTTGCAGTCATAAAATAAGATATCACCATTAAAGGTCAATGAGAATTAATTCCACACAGATCCTCTGTCTCTTCATAAATTTGACCGCCTAAGTCTGCCTATAAGTGTACTTCAGGAAAATTTTGAAAAGCTAACAGGGTGAACTTTTGCATAAATCAAATGATCAGTCAAATATAGACAAAGAAAAGGGAAGTAGAGAGCCGAACAAAATCAAAGATGAAGCTAGCAATTCCATCAAGAATAAGATTTGTTCAACGTAAAGTTATTATTACTCGGAAGCAGAGCCCTAAATACTCTAATCAGAAACAAACTTCCCCAAGATTTTACCTCACAGTGCCCTTTTAAGAAGAACAAGAAATATCTTGTGCAAAAAATACTTATTCCAGTGATTAATTACTTTCTCCAAAAAGGATCGTTTAATATTTCACAGAGATGTTAAATGCAGAAGATTGAAGTTTCAATTTTGATTGCACCAAATGTTCCCTCAAATCTTTGACATAAAAAGAGCTTACAAGATAAGATCTTAGTGTTATCTTCATTACCAGGATACTCAAAATTCTTGATGAACTTCGCGAGCATCTAACTGTATGAATAATCTTCCCACATAAAGAAAACTCCTAGTGTTAACCGTACTTTGATATGAAAGGATTCTTGAGACAAGAAACAACATTAGATTATTTCGTCATGTTTACTCAAAGAGTGGACATAACAGTAAATGAGTTATTACACAATGAAAAGCAGATCATAGAATTCTCCATTAGATCAATCGCTAAAAGACAAACTTGAAGTAAAGAAAAGACAAAAGATTTCTAGCTAAAGAGGCAGTCACTTTGGAATGACCAAAATTACACCATTCATGTCAAGAGAAAGTATTTGGAGAAAGACTGTAAAGTAGGAGTCAATTAATTGAGACTTCACTTTTTACATATATTAAATTTGAGGTAACTCCTTTTTGGACGCATTTTAGAAATCCTCGAATACAAAACCTTTTTTTAACCAGTAATATTGCAACTCGAGTATAAGATATTGTTCATATTTGAGACTTCACTTTTTACATATTTAAAATTTGAGGTAACTCCTTTTTGGGCACATTTTAGAAACCCTTGAAGATAAATAATTTTTTATCAGTAATCTTGATTAAAAGATATTATTTAGTATAAATGAAAGAACTAACTTAAATAAGATAGAAATATAGGTAGGTGTAGCTTATTCCTCAACTTGCAGATAAATAACACCTAAAACATACACCAAAAATGTCTAGATCAAAAGAGCATACACCAAAAAAATGGAACTATATTTCTGGACCTAAACTGTTCTATAATTGGAATGAAGCAAAAAATAAATAAATAAGGTTGATCCAACATCTTCTGACAAAATATTGAAGGAAGAGAAAAATATGAAGACTCGCAGTTTAAATGGTCAGCATAAAGGTACAGCATAGATATTGTTCACCATCACTCGAAACTTTAAATAGTAGATAAAGAAAATAGAAGAACATCAAACCCCATGTAACCATGTAAACGCTCTACAGAGATACCTCTGCCAAAGATATGACTGTTAAATGACTAAATACAATGGAATAAAGGTAATCTGTGTACAAAGAAACTTATTTGAAGCGGCAACTGACCTGAAGTTCATCGTGGCCCCATGCATATTTTTCATATGAACTCCAGGCATGGCGCATAGCATCTTTCACTTTTTCTCTTCGCTGAGCATCAACGGGATCCTCTGTGTAATCTATTTTCTTCCCCACATCACCATCACTGCGACTAAAATTCATCGTTTCACCTGATACACTTTGATCATTCTTCAACTCCTCCAGCTACAATGCCACAAAGACCATAAATTGAAACAAAGCCAGCAATTAAACCATGATGAAGGAAACAGAGCTAAATATTAAACCCTGTGAGTTTGAAAGCAATAACAACAAACAAAAGAAAATGAGGCGACTTTGCCAAAACAAGTAATGTTCATATATGTTCTCTTCTCCTAAAAAGACCTACCAAGTCCTAAATACAACATTGGTGCCAGCAGTGTAAAACTGCCAGAACGCAGACGGACCTCCCATTTTTTACTTCCGCACGCCCTCCACCACATCCACCATCACAGTTGCCAAACCTATTGCCCACACTACCACCATCTTCTTCTTTTTCAATGAGGCAATATGATTACACACACCACCTCTATCTTCATTCTTTCTGTCCCCAACTACCTCTCTCCCAATGAGTTCCTTCCTGTTGGACCCTAATAAGCATGAGTAGTTTTCATACAAGATAAAAAGAGTTGAACCTAATTGCAAGAATTGATAACTAAATCAGGATTTCCGTTCTAAATAGTAATGTTTTCATTCAGTTGGAAGGAGGAGAAATCACTGTGTATCACCAAAATCATAAGAAGCTAAAGCCTAAAGAATTCCCCACAAGCCAAGATTTATAGAAGAGTTGAAAATTAATCATACCAGTACAGACTTTGAAAAGAAGTGCTGAAACTGCTTACCAGATCTTGCAACCGTATTACTTCTTCATTCAACTTAGAGATCTCTTCCTGCGAAATCACATATTCATTGAAAATTGCAAGACAAACTGAACTTAAAACTTCAAAATGTCCTAATCATAACTGCTTCAAGATCCACTAGCTTGCTTATGAAGTATATATACGAACAAACTTCTACGTCACAAAAAGATCACAGGACAGAGTAGAAGAAAATTCTATAAAAATTGAAGGGTATTAAGAATCAAACATTATTAGAACTTTGCTACTACTAGCTAAAAAACCAAACTTCAACAGGCTGCCGACACCAATAAACAGAAAGCATTAGAGTATTACCTTTTACTTAAGTTTCTTTTGAAAACTAATTGATGATCACATGTAAGACGGAAGAAATCAATTACATTTCTTTTTATAAACAGGAAATTCCCCGGGAGCCATCGACGCACAGTTCGAAACTAGGAGAGATAGCCCCTCTATTCTTATCCACGGAAATACCATGCTTTTATCTGTGATATGGTTCGAATCCGTGACAAGCACCTAACCCACACATCACACATTGCATCTTACCCCTAAACCAAAGTTCTGGGTTGATATCAATTTTTCAAAGGAGCAAAGGGGGAGAAAGAGAAAGTAAGCCCACATGCAGGTCTCAGTTAGAAACTTAAACCAATCACCAGAAAACCAGTCAAATCTGCTTTCCTAAGGAATTTAACAGACCATAAATTCCAACATGATGAAAAAAGAACGCCACACTTCCTATCCTGGAAATCCAACAATTGAACCTCCCCCACTTCATTAAATGAAGCAGCAAATATACTAAACTATCTAACCTTACTTGGATAAAGTGATAAACCATGGATGAGATCGTACCAGCATTGATGAACTAGATTCCATCAGAATAATTAAGTTAAAAGTGCTTTTGGATGAGTCTAATACTAGGATAGTGACCCTTGGGAGTCCTCTTGTTGCATCTCTATTTTCAACATGGGCCTGGTTTAGTAGAATTCCAAGTTCAGGCCTTACAGACCTGCGCAAATTTGGAATTAAGGTATAGCTCTTTGTTCCTAAACGATCTAACCTTATCAAGGGAGTCATTTCCACCTTAACCTGACGTATGTTTCAATTATCAAAAAGAACCTCAAAAGTATAGTCCTGCAGCAACTAGAAAGATCTCTAAAATGACGGCCTAGATATCTTAACAGTTTAAGATAATCAAAAATCAAATCTCACTGAGAATTCTTCAATCCTCATGCTCGGTGTTGGGACTAAACGATCAACTATTTGATTGAAGAAGGGCCTTGCTAAAGTAATTCGTAAGGTCTACTTCAACTCATTACAGATAATAATTCCAGTAAGAAGTTGAACTACCTTGAATCTTCCAATATAGAGACTCAAATTAATGAGGACTGGCAAAATACAGATAGTCAGATACAACATACACTAAGGCACCTCAGATTTGGGGTGGGTGGGCACTCAAATACACAATTCTATCCGCCTCAAACACGTAAATTCTCCAATGAAACATAGACATTCTTATTGTGGTAATAAAGCAAGACTTGCTCAAAATTAAAATGAAAACTATCAACAAAGGAATCAATTAACAAGTCATAAAAAAATGGGCGACAAACTAATAAAATAACGATAAGGTAAATCTTAGCAGCTCAATCGATTGGCTAGCTGAACTTATTCCCACCTTAGCTATTTCCCATTCCCCACCCCTCAATAAAAAGAAAAAGTGACAATTAAGTATGTTAACAGAAAAAAACGCACCTGGTGATCTCGGACTAAAGTTTGTCGATCCCAAAAGAAGAAAGAACCGATTACGAAAACGATGAAAAGCAAAGCAAGACGCTTGGGGCGTTTCAAATAGTAAGATGGATTGATGTACTTCCACTTAGTCGCTGACGATCTACTCCTCCCCATTTTCTTCTGCTCTATCAAAGAGATTGAAAATTGATCACGATCGAGATTGGTGAATCAGAGACATGAGAGAGAAATCCATTGGGAATGAAGGGATAATGAAAAATAAAATGGCAAGTAGTTAAAAAACGAAGACCAATAGCCGTTAGGGAATAGGGCGTAGCAACTAAATGGAGTGTACGAATTCCTCTTCCTTTTTTGTTTCTTTAGTTGGTGCCAAATTGACATATAGCCAAACATTTTATTTATTTTCGTGTCTGCGGACCGTGTATTCGAATCAGTTTTTATGTATCTTACTTTTTATTTATTTTCATATTTGTGTGTTCGAATCAGTTTTTACACACTTTAACTGATTTTGCCGGGTACTTGTCACTTCCAGCAATAGATGAAACATGTAGCCAAACATACCTGCATGTAAAAAAGGATTTAAAATGTCTAACTATGTAAAATTAATCAAAATATTCTCAATTAATATTTTGATCCAAAAATATTCCTATCATTACTTAAAGAGTCAAAAATATCCTTCCTTCTTATAAATGAATTTATTATTGTTTTCCTTTCTGGACACATTATTTTCCTATAAAATCAATCAATCTATAGATACTCTCTAGAAAACAACTAAAATTAACAAAATTTCACAGAAAAGCCACGTAAGCAAAGCCAAAATACCGTGTTCGCCTCAAATTACCTCAAAGACAGTTTTTCTTCTTTTTATCAAAATTTTCAAGCAGCTTTTAAAAGCAAACTTCACTATGATTTTGTATTGGTAGAATTGTTCATAAAAATAGAGTATGAGAAAAGAAAAGATTGATCCAATCTGTTTACAATCACTTAAATCTTAAATTGTTCACCTTAAATGTTTACAAGTCACTCGAAACCTTAAATAATAGAGAGAAAATAAAATAGAAGAACACCAATCAACAAGTAAGGCATCTTAGAGCCCTACTAAGATAGCAATGGAACAGAGGTAATGTTTTTACAAAGAGAACTTATTAGAAGCAACAACCCAGCCTGAAGTTCATCGTGGCTCCGTGCATATTTTTCATACAAATTCCAGGCATAACGCGTAGCAGATTCCAATTTTTCTCTTTGCTGAGCATCAATGATATCATCTACAATATCCATTTTCTTCACCAATTGCAACTACATCTTTTCACCTGATACACTATCGACCTTTCTTCAACTCTTCCAGCTACAATGCCAACAAGACCATAAACGGAAAAAAAAAAAACAGCAACTAAATCATGATAAAGAAAACGGGAACAATCGAAAATGAGACTACTTCCCCAAAACAAGTAATGTTCGTTATATACCCTTTTCCGGAAAAGACCTAAAAGAATAACATTGATCGCAGCAGCCTAAACCTGCCAGAACACAGCCGGACCGCCCATCTACTCCTTCCACCATCACTGTTGCCAAACATATTGCCACACCACCACTATCTTCTTTTTATTTATTTCTGAAGCAATATAATCACCCACAAAAAATCTATCTTCATTTTTTCTGTCCCCAAAGGCCCAACTACCTCATCCCCAATGAGTTCCTTCCTTTCGGACCCTAACACGCACAAGTACTTGTCATACAAGATTTTTAAACAAAGGATTGAACCTAACTGCAAGAAATTGAAAATCGATCATGATCAAGCTTAAGATTGGTGAGTGATACAAAGGGGGAACAACTCCATTTGGAAAATCTATCTTCATTTTTTCTGTCCCCAAAGGCCCAACTACCTCATCCCCAATGAGTTCCTTCCTTTCGGACCCTAACACGCACAAGTACTTGTCATACAAGATTTTTAAACAAAGGATTGAACCTAACTGCAAGAAATTGAAAATCGATCATGATCAAGCTTAAGATTGGTGAGTGATACAAAGGGGGAACAACTCCATTTGGAAAATGGAATGAAGGGATAATGAAATTAAATAAGTAGTTGAGATCAAAATCAACTGTTTAAGCAATTGGATATTTTCAAATAATACTTTACTCCTCGGGGAGTACTCTAAAACCCTGCACCTTTTTTTCCCACCAAAGATATTGAGAGCGCACAAAAAGATCAATGACTAAAGTAGTCTATGATAACTAAAGTGGCACTCTATCCTCCCTAGACCCCACTTGTGGGATTAGTGATTACACATGAATTATTGTTGTTGTAATATAACTAGTGCTTATGAAGCCCAGACTTTTTGAACCAGAAATAGCTTCAATCAGCAAGTTCAGAATCTCGAGATCAAAAACCTCAAGAAAAATTATGTAGAACTAAGAAGTGCAAGTGTTCAACAGATATATCAGGCAATAGCTAAACATACAAGCGCTTTCATGAGCTTCCAGAGCATGCAATGTCTTGATTTCTACATATTTGCGTGAGAAGGGTGAAGAAAACAGCATAAATAGGAAGATCACAGTAGAGAAACAGGACAAAGGGAGGACGCAATGCAACCTTCTTGTTTTTCAGCTCAGGAAAAACAGCAAATAACTAGGCAGGGCAAATCTACAGGTGCTTTCGCAACCTGTACTCGTGACTATTTATTATCTGTTATATTAATTGATGCTAACATAGCATGACAACTGAAGATGATAAAAGCAGAGCAGAATCTAATTTCTATAATAATAAACAGATTGTACAAGAATGAAAGAAGTAACTTACATTACATCTAAGAGGAAGAGGAACTTGACCAGCTCTCAAGTAGCCAGGGGGTAAAAGCTTACATTGGTGCTGTCTTGTAGAACAAATGAAACAGTCAAGTTTTACACAGAGATCCCCCAATTCATTTGGCAATCAAAGAACTCTCAATATGGCCTGAGCATTCGGTTCTTCGGTTTTCAGTTCTTCACAGGTGCATACCAAATACCGAACTGAAATTACCTCGGTTTGGTTCCATCTTTTCTAATTTGGTTCGGTTCTTTGGTATGGGCCTAATATCATATGCACCAAGGCAGCAGCTGTTTTTCTATCACATGGCTTGCAATTTTGCATGATTGACGCGAACATGTATCAGCAGGCCAGCAACTAAGACTCTAAGAGGCTAAGCAAATAATTCAGCAGCAAAAGCCAAAGACCTTATGCCTATACACTGCACCAAGACAAAATTGTATGATATCTTAGTTCATTTTCATTTACACCAGCAGCTAAGCTAATACAAGTATTAGCAATGAGTACAGCAGCAGCTAAGCTAAGGTAAAACAAGTAATTCAAGCAGCTAAGGCCTAAGCTATGGAAAATAGCCTCTTTTTCAACTAAGTTAATTCCAGGCAGTAGCAACACAAACTTGTGAAAAGTAGGCAGAAGCAAACACCAGCAGCTAATGTTTCTCTCAGTTCAAATATCAAACAAAAATCGAGACCAGGCCGAAGAACTAAATTATTGTGTTCAGTCCAGTTTTTCGGTATTTCAATATTTATGCCTACGCTGCATAAAGATATCAAGAGCCTGAAGATTTACAATACAAAAAAAAAAATCAATTTCAGCTGAATACGCTTATTTTCCAATAATTTAACACCAAATGAGCAAAGGGAATCTGATCAAGAACCACTATAATAGCTGAGCTAAGTTTGATTACTTAGTGACACGAGTGTCCTCTGCATCATCAGTAACATCATCATTATTGGCTTCCTTGTGTGTGTACTCGGTGTCAATACTGCAATCACCATCGGTGTCAATACTGCAATCACCATCAGAGTCAATACTGCAATCATCATCAGAGTCCAGGCTTTCTTCTCCCAAATCTTCTCTAACTGTCTCTTGGGCGGCTGAATGATCTCCTCCATTCTCAACGTAGTCAGCTATTTCATCATCGCCTCCCTGTTTTCCATAATTAATCAATCTTCTATCCACTGTGACTTTCCTTGGACTCAGTAAAACCAATTCAGCCAGCCTTCTCCTAGCTAAATATAACTCATTAGGCTCAATCAACTCTCCCTTCCTATAAGCCTCCCTGAGAAACACCGTATGCAATTTCCCTTGATTTCCCCTTGTCGAAATATAAAATATCCCCTGATGTTGAAGAAGAAAGTCTTTCAGCTTCTTTGGCAAATCCATAGCCAACCTAAAATGTGCAATTCTCTCCAAAGTAATCTTCTTTTCAACTGTCAACGACAACAATTCATGAATAGTCGCAACTGCTCTCTTTTCCATTCTCTTCTGTGCCTCGAGTGACCTTAAATCATAACCAGAGATATCCTCATACGGCAACCAATAAGGCAACCTTTGCCACTTCCAAACAGCAATCTTATAATACTTTCCAATCTTGAAACCTGGTGGGAAATTCACTCTAAATGAAAACCGCACATTCTCTTCTTCGCCACCCTTTTCTCTATACTCTCTCTCCCTGACATTCTCCACAGCACAAACAGTTAATCGCGGGTCTCTTTCAACAACCTCAATATACTTATTCCTAGTCTCTTTAGCATCAAACAATCTAAAATACTTGGGATACTTCAAAACCACAGAAAACTCAAAATCATCAGGTAAACCAAAATCTTTCCTTGCAATCCTAACATGTTCTAACCTTAACCTCCCCGTATTCGATAGCGACAGAAGCTTTCGTAAACGGGTTACAGCTAAAGGCAATTGAGCTAAAAGTGCTAGTTTTTCTTGCTCAATTTGAAGCAATGATTTACGAGTAAGCCTACAATATAATATTCTCTGAACTGGATGCTCGAATACCTCAAAAACATGAGGGAATTTGAGAATAAACTTCCCTGCTTCATATTGTTTGAACCCAAAACGGCGAGCAAGCATATCAAGGCGAGAAATGGCGATCATTGAATTTGGTTGAGTAAGAAGTAGTTCTTGGAATTTCATTACTTTACGGATTTTCTTCTCCACTTCCATGTAATTATCGTAGCCGTGGTCGCGAATACGCTGTTGGTTTCTGGGTATGGAAGTTGACTGTGACATTTGCTTTGGGGATAGTAAGAAAACGGTAGGAATCCATGTGAGGGACTTGAAGGATGTGGATTTTGACTGTAATAATTTTGTTGAAATCGAAAGGAAAATGTGCATTTTGATTACTATGTGAATTCTTGAAGTTGGGGTTTAGGGTTTTAGGAGAAAGACGAAGGACGCAGCAGTTGAGCTACTTATTGAGTAATTAATTTTACGTTTTGAGGATGTTATAGTCATTTCAGTTAAGAGTTGTGCATTATTTTCCTTGTGTCGTATGCTAAAAACACTTGTACATAAGGTTTTACTGACAATAAGATTAATGATCTTTTACTAAAATGACAAATGTATCCCACCTTTGGTATGTGGGTTCACAAGGATACTTCTGTAATTTTATTGAAATGAAGCAGTTCTACAATAATTTTAGGGATAATGTAAGAATTAATATTTTTTCACCATTTATATTATAAATTTATAATGGAAAATCTTTTTGGCCAGAAAATTTCATCAAATGATATTTTTCTATGTTATTTTATATTTCAAAATATTTTTACCCTTTAACTTTAATACCTTTTAACTAAAATAAAAAAAAAGATCAATTTATTTTAAAATTAAAAAAAATATAGTCCTTAAATTTTCTAACCAAACTTTTTTAATTTTAAAATAAATTGACCTTTTTTCATTTTTTAGTTAAATATATTAAAATTAAAAGGGTAATAGGGAGTTACTAAGACGTAATAGCTCATTTAGATGGGATAACTTATGGGCAACTTTCACATATAGCAAATAAAAAATTTATATTTGTATGTTATAGCAAATTTTGCATAATTGCGTTCCATAGCAAACATATAACTATATAATTCGCTATACATATACAATTGTATGATTCTCTGGCCTAAATTGTATAATTCGCTGGCATCACCATACATATACAATTGTATAATTCACTGGCCTAAATTGTATAATTCGCTGCAATTGTATAATTCGCTGCAATTGTATAATTCGCTGGCAAGTTTTGGCAAACTTTTGTTATGGAGCACAATTAAATCAAACCCTAGCTACTCCATTTATTTTAGGTTATTAGTTTGCTATTATATACAATTATTTTGAATTAACTTATTCCTAACTAAACAACACCCTTATAGACCAAATTGGCCTTTTACTAACTCTTTTGCTTGGTGGGCTCTATCTAAAATCTAACTTCAAAACGCTAGTCAAACCTATTTTTAAGTCTAATTAGATTTGTTTAAAGGTTAATCAAATGAATACTATTTTTAAGTAATTTTAATTTTTTTCAAGTGTCTGGCAAAGTTAAAAATAACTTAAATAGATTTAAAATAACTTAAAATAAGTCAAAAATCAAAATTAAGATTTCACCTACTTTTTATTTTTTGACTTATCATTTAAAATTTGATTTTTTATTTTTATTTTTTAATTTCAAAATTATTAATTTCCTATCTAAATGAGCTATTACCTTTTAGTAACTTGCTCGGTTAATCTCTTGCACCCGACAACTAAATAAGGTTATTTGTTCATTAATTAAAGATTTCAAGTTTGAAATTTTTGTATGAATTTTTTTTTAATATAAAATGTTTTTTTAAATGAAAGTCTTATATGATATAAATATAAGTAAAATCAAATTTTAATATAAATATTGCACACTAAATAGGAAACTAAAAAATGCTCATTCGACACCTAAACTTACATCTATTTTTATTTAAACTTTTTTTCCGTTTTCATATATACTTGACTACTAGTGATACATAGGTTTTCAAATAGAAAAAAATATATGAGAAATGACCAGTATTTATAGTACATAAGGCTTCATAGCTATAATTCATATATTGATGATTCACGTTATAATTTTTTAAAATTATCTATTTGATTTTTAGTTATATAAATTTAGAATTTATATAATTGGTTTATGATTGTGTAAATCTAGATTTTGAATGTATTCATCTTAACTATTTTGATACGATTTATTGATATATTTAATTTATATTTATGAAAAAATCATAATAAATTACTCTCTTTGTATATTGACAAGCGAAATATACAAATAAAATTCTGAAAAAAATCCTATGACAAGCAAAATATATAAAAAGAGTTCTAAAAAATTATTATGGCAAACAAAATATACAAATGCGGTTCTGAAAAAAATTCTTATGACAAGCAAAATATGTAAACGAACTTCTGAAAAATACCTAAATGTCTAAATACATTATGAGTGTGTTTGTATGAAGGAAAATATTTCTGGAAAATGTATGTGTTCCAATTTTTTCATGTTCGGTTGAGACAAAAGTTTTGGAAAATATTTTCCAAATCAACTCATTTTCCTCAAAATTAAGGAAAATGATTTCCCTTAAAAAATTAAGGAAAACATTTTCCAAAAATCTCCTTCAATTTCAAATTACATTTTTGGGGGGAAAAACATCGATTTTGAAAAAAATATTTTCAATTTCAAAATTTTATTTTTTCACCCGATTCCTGACCCTCCCACCGGCCAGCCCCCTCCCCCAACCCCACCCCTTCCCCAAAAAAATAATTTTATTTTTTAAAAATATTTTCAACTTGAAAATTTTATTTTTAAACTCCTAACCCCCCTCCCCCTCGGCCAGCCCCCCTATCCACCCCCTACCATCCCCCCACCCACCCTAACCCCCAAAAAAATTAATTTTGTTTTTAAAAATACTATCAACTTTAAATTTTTATTTTTTCACTCCTACACCACCCTCCCCCCGCCCCTCACCCCACCACCACCCAAAAAAAAAAATTGATTTTAAAAAGATATTTGCAATTTCATAAATTAGTTTTTACGCTAGTAAAAATAAAAGATGTCTCTCAAAAATATTTTTCATTCATAAATCAAACACTAAAAATCATTTCCGAAAAATATTTTCGACTCACCAACCAAACATGAGAAAATAAGTTCAAAATCTACTTATTTTCCCAGAAAACATTTTCAAGGAAAACATTTTCTTTCATACCAAACACACCCTATATGCATAGACTTACCTTGTTTGTGTATTGACAAGCAAATATACAAACGAAAATATTCATAACAAACAAAATCATGCTATGGAGCATAAATTAATAACTATTGCTTATACTTACCTTGTTTATATACTTATAAACAAACATATAAACAAAAATATTCATAACAAACAAAACTACATCTATATTCTATGGAACATAATTAAGTAAACTATACTTATCAAGCATAATTAAATCTAATGTCTTTTGCAATTTATGAAATTTTCAAATACTATCAAACAAAGAAATTAAATACCATAATAAATCTAATATCAATATTATTTTCTGACTTTTTGTATTAGCTCTAATAAAACGACCCACTTGAGTTTATCTAGTAAATTTTTTAAATTTTACACTCCCTCATTCCATTTTCACTTATTTAATATTGTGTTGGGCCTTGGCACACTTAAAGTAGTTTTTTTTAGATTTTAGTTCTGATATATATCTTGACTTGATAACAAGATATAATTTAAACTTGTTACTTTAAATTAAAAATATATTGAATATAAAATAAAATATTTATTAATTTATGTTATGAACTTAAAAATATATCAAAAAATTTTCAATCTTATAATATCGAATAAGTATATGGAAAATTATATTTAAATTAACAAAATACTAAAAAGTAATGAGACATTCTTTTTAAATAGACTAAAAAAATAGAAATACACTTAAATTACATAATTACAATTAGTAACAAAAATATATTGGTAATCAAATGGGAAAAAAAATCTTAAACTTTTTAAATTAAATAAATAAAAACAAAACGACAGAGTATTTAGGAATCTAAGTGACGTGAACACGTCGAGGTTGTGAACAAATATTGTTCGATATTTGAACATACCATCCTCGCGCACCACAACATGATATTGGTGGTCTCCGTTAAGCGGCTTACCAAATACCTCTTAATTACGCGACACGTGGAGCCAACAAGATCGTAGTTCGTACTGTAAGATGCATTTCTTTTTTTTCCTTCAAACTTGTGGGGCCAGGGGAGGAGAAATAATTACCATATAGAATATCGAATTTTCATCAATAAAGTGAAAATTCAATATTCTAAGTTCCTAACTATCAAGTAAATAAGATTTCTCTAAAAAATTAATTTCAACTACATTGTACATTAATTTATTTGTCAGATTTCAAACTTGACGTTAAATCTTTTAAAAAATAAAGATTTCATAACCTAAAATTAAATATTTGTAAAATGTAATTAATTTTGCAATATAAAAAAATGTAAAATATCAATTAAATTGAATTGTGAATCATAAAATTCATTCAAACATGGTGTTCCTATTATATTTATTTTTAATATTCAAAAACTAGAACCCAAAATACTTCCACGAAGAATGATTCAACTTGACTTGGTACGGCGTTTAAAAAAAATAATGAATACTTTTGAATCTTGTGGTCTTAAATTAAAGATATGTCAAATGTATAAATGTCCTTTATGTTGCACTCTTAAACATGTCACGTGGAAAATCGAAATTGAAATACTACTCCCTCCAGGGGTAGAGCCACTTGGTACAAGGGGGTTCATCTGAACTCCCTTTGACGGAAAAATATATTATTTATACATAGTTAAAATAATATTTATGAATATGTAGTAGATGTTAAACCCCCTTCGTCTACTACGTGTGTCTATTTCTACGAATTTTGAACCCCTTATGAAAATCCTGGCTCCGCCACTAACTTCCTCCATTTCACAAATAATGATCTAGTTTAACTTAGCACGAAGTTTAAGAAAATAAATAAGATTTTTGAACTAGATTAAAGTTATGTCAAATGTACAAAATGTTTATTAATCTTGTGACCTTAAACATGTCACGTGAAAAACTGAAATTAAAATGTTACAAAACAACGATCATTCTTTTTTAAACAGATTAAAAAGAAAGGAGATCAGTCTTTTTGAAACGAAGAGAGTACCATAAACATTATTTTTTAAACAGACTAAAAAATGAAATCATTTCTTTAAACAAAAATAATTATCCCTCTGTCTAAAAAAGGATGACCTAGTTTGACTTGACATGGAATTTAAGAAAAGAAAGAAAACTTTTTAATTTTGTGTTTAAAATTAAAGTTATGTCAAATGTATCAAAATGTCCTTTAATTTTATGATCGTAACATATCACATATAAAATTAAAATTAAAATATTATCAAAAAAAAAAAATAATCAATCCTATTGAAAAGTAAAAAGAAAATGATGTCTATCTTTTTTTTAAACGAAAGAAATACTAATTAAGAATGAAACAGTTTTAGCGAAAAGCAAACCACCTCATCATACAAATAGTGTGACCTATGCACTCCATTTCTTTTCTTAATATAATATGTTTCGCGTGGTCCTACTCCCATGCAGAAATTGTGTGGTCCGCTTCGATTTCCTCGAATCGAGCGCCTATTAGAATTAGTAGTTTCGCCACGTCACTATCGACAACACAAGCTTTAAACGTCAAGAACTGCTCTGAGCTGGCTTTCATTGACAAATATACCCTCACTAAAAATAAGTAGGCTTTGGTTAAATTTTATTTATTTTATTTGAAATATATGAAGTTATATTTAAGTAATAAGTAATACTTTTTATAAAAAAAAAAAAAAGGAGAAAAAGAAAAGTTTTTTGAAATGTATGAAGAAAAATTTGAATAACATGTTTAGCTTTTGTTCAAACTCAGGTTTCAGAAGTTGGATTTAAAAATTTTATAGTTAAATATTACTTTGAAAATATAAAAAATATTATCCTGATAAAGTAAGTAATTTTAATGGTTAAATATTGACTTAATCCGAAATTTAAAAAAATATTAAAAAGATTCAAATTTTGTGGTGTTAAATCAATACTCCACTAGTTATACTATATCTTTGACCAACTTTATAGGAGAAAATAAATATTTTTATGGACAAGAAGAAATTGTTTTCCAAAAGCTAATAAATGTTTTTCCCTAAAATACATATAAGAATCCACATTTTTTTCAAACACTATTGATACTTTAAAATATTTTAAAATTTATTAATCGAACACAAATTAGTTTATCATGAAAAACACTTTTGAAAATAATCAAATTCTAAAATTTGACCAAATATTTTATTAAAATAAATAAATTCAAAAAATATCAAAATATTTATTTAAAAAAAAATAAAATTCAATGCAAACATCAAACACAAATAACTAAAAAAAGTGAAGTCGTAGGGGCATAGTAGTACATGGAAAAATCAAAGAAGATGATGATGTGTTCAAAATGAGCAACTCTGATGATGACATTGTATTGTGTAAATTTGGACGTGTCAAATTTGTTGGCGTTGATGCATGCCTATAGTAACGAATACTCAGATATTTATTTTTTTGGGTCTATTGATTTATGGCGTGGGAGTTTAATGCTGATTGGTGGGTGTCGTATCGAGGTCGATGCTCCCTTATTGTCTTGTGTGGCTACGAGAGAAAGCAACAAACTGAATTTTGTGATCATGACACATGACAAAGGGAAAATAATAGTGGAGTATTATTGTCTTCTTTAACTAACATAACAAAAGGATGGGAAAAAACAACATAGCCCTATGTATAGGTATTGAGTACCTACAACTATTTTGTAAAATTGAATTTTCTCTCTCATTTTATATGAGATAGTTCTTATTTTATATGAGATAATTTAATTTAATATAGAGGTTAAAAAGAAGAAAAAATAACTTTTAAAATTTGTGATCCAAAATGAATGACAGAAATTTATATAGCCATAAATCATTTCATTAAAAAGAATTACTCCTTTCGTTTCAAAAAGGATGACTTAGTTTGACTTGGAACGGAGTCTAAGAAAAGAAAGAAGATTTTTTAATCTTGTGATTCTAAATTAAAGTTATGGCAAATGTATCAAAATGCACTTTAATATTGTGATCTTAAACATGTCACGTAGAAAGTTAAAGTTAATGTTGCCAAAAAAGGAAATGGATCATTCTTTTTTAAAGAAACTAAAAAGAAAATAGGGACATTCTTATTTAAACGAAGGAAGTAGATGTTTTACTGTAAAATTATTGTGAAATTAGGTCTTAGGCCTAACTCACACCCCAAAAGCTAGCTCAAAGGGAGGAGGATTGCCCAAGCCTTATAAGGAGTCCACACATCTCATTAACCACCGATGTGAGACTTTTATCATTCTTTAACACCCCACCTCACGCCCAGTGCTTAGCATCTGGTGCGTGGGCAATTTTGATTTTGGGGGGCCCAACATTGGGTGAGACAGGCCCTGCTCTGATACCATGTGAAATTAGGTCTTAGGCTTAACTCACACCCCAAAAGCTAGCTCAAAAGGAAGAGGATTGCCCAAGCCTTATAAGGAGTCCACCAATCTCATTAACCACCTATGTGAGACTTTTGTCATTCTTTAACAATTATTACCTATTATAAATATGTATCAGTATTTGTGAGATTGAATAAAAGAGAAAGTAGGTCACGTAAATTAAGACAGAAGAGTAGAAAATAAAATTAAATCTATATTTTTTTTTAAAATGTACTTTAGCTACTAGAGTAGTATGTTTTAAAAAGATTGATTACTTTTCTGTGTAGATAATAATTTAATTTCAGTTTTTCACGTAATATTTTATGTCATAAAATTAAATGACATTTAGGGCTGATTCTATGCTTTCAAAACTAAGGCCTTTGCCTTAGGCCTCCAAATTTTTGTCAAGAAAATATTATGTATTAAATTTTTTATAGAAAAATTAATTATTTATGATAAAATGTATAATTTTTTTTAAAATAAATTATTTTATCAACATTAATATCTTTTATACTTTATTAAAAAATAAGAATTAACATTCAAAAGGTTGAACAAAGTAAAGTACAAATTCTTTTTATGCCTTTTTCAATTTTATTTTCAAACATTATTCGAAGCATATTAAAATGAGGTATACCAAGTCATCAACTTTTTGAGTTAAATTCTGTGGTTATAACTTTTATTTTTATTTAATATTTATCAACTTATTACTTGTATCATTATGTTAACAATAATTGTCTCACTTAAAGGATGTTTTTCAATGTTGAGTCTACCTAATACTAGTAACTGAAAAAACAATATTAAATCCTAATAATTTTTATCTAAATAGTGTAATTTTTTTTTTGAATAAATATGTATATAAAGTGTATTTATATTTTAGACCGCGAATTGAAATTTCGCTTTAAGCCTCCAATTAGTTTGAGCCGTCCCTGATGACATTTCAGTATATTTAACATAATTATAATTTAAGATCATAAAATTAAAAATTCTTTTTATTCTTTTAAAACTTGTGCCAAACTCAAACTAGATTATTTTATTTGAAATTGAGGGACCAATAAGTACTATATTGTTCCTTAAAAACTTAGTACTGAATATTACTAGTAAAAGCTATAGAGAGAGACTCAAGAAATAAAGCACTTTAGTTATGACAATATCAAAATGAAATCTTATTTTGGCTATGTTGTGTACTCGCAATAGGAAGTAATGCTCCGGAGAGCAAATTACGTTTTCCAAGCAAACTAAAATATTATGGGTTGTTTATTTTGGAGATAAGTTACGTTAAAATATATTTTGATCAGATTAATTATGTTAAGATTATTTTTTATTGGTTGTTTGATTTATCAAATATGCATGACATAATTATTCAGAACAAATTGTTTATTTACAAAAATATTATTTAAGCATAAATTGTTGTTTATTAAAAAAGATTTTAAGGGGTATTTTTATTATTTTACATTTTTATCCTAGATAAGTTATCTCAAAATTAGTATTTCACCCACAAGTAGGGATACTTATCCTAATCATAATTATTAATTCTGAGATAAGTTATTCCACACTTTGTAACCAAACAACGAATTGGGGGTACTTAAAAACTTATCTCAAAATTATTTTTCTTTATCCATCACACCAAATGACGGGTTACAATTTTATATTAGTTGATCATTTTCATTTTGTACTGTATTTAAGAAATAATAATAAGCTGATAATTTTACTAATTCACTTTTTTTTTAAAGTGGAAAATTTGCAAAAAAAAAAAATACAAACACTTTTAAAAAAATAAAATTACTGGACAATACAAAAATATTTAATTAATATTTTTTTAATTTTGCGAAGTGAACAACTAATATATGTAAAGCATTCATCAACTAAATGAGAACGAAGGAAGTGGTACATGAAGTAAAATGAAGAGAGTGTAATACTAATTTGAGTAAGAGAAACCTGAAATTAAAAAAAAAGTAATCTTAATTGGAATAATGTAGAATAAAATATTTTCTTTGTTTTAATTAATTTATTTTGTTTGACCTGATAAAAAATAAAATTGAATCTTAGAATAGTAATTTAAAAATATATTAAATGTATTAAACACCCCTTGATATGATGTTAAACAAAAACAAAAATATTTTAAAACAAATTTAAATTAGAAAAATAACAAATAACATGTTGTTGCACATTCAATTATAATTTTATTTAATCAGTAGAATAAACGTGAGAATAGCTTGGTTTTGTGGACAAGGATGGGGTGATGGAGTGGCAATGTGGCATGGTCTGAATTTGAATATTGAAATATTATTTTCATTCCACATGAAAAAACCACCGTTCATCTTCCACCATTCAATTTATCTCGTATATTATAATAATATCATCACTTCTGTCGTAGCATTACACAGTTTTAAAGAAGATAAATATAAATTTATTTATTATTTATTAAATTAGTGAGTGGAACTAAAAATATAAATTTAGCTCAGAAAATTTATTTAATTCTTTCGAATTTGTATTTAATAGTATTATAGCTCCACATATGAGGTAATACGTATTTGAAGAATGATAGTGTCTTGTGATCACGAATGACTTAAATAAATAAAATCATTAAAATGATATTTTCTTTTAGAAGAAAAACTTACATAAATATACTATAATACTTACTTCGTTTCAAAAAGAATCAAAAAGAATAATTATATTTTTTTTTTAGTATGTTTCAAAAAGAATGACGCCTTTTTTTTTTTGCAACATTTTAACTTTAATTTTCCACATAATATGTTTATGACTACAAGATTAAAGGGCATTTTAATATATATAACATAACTTTAATTTAGAATCACAAGATTAAAAAGTGTTCTTTCTTTTCTTAAACACCGTCCAGGTCAAATTAGGTCATTCTTTTTTAAACGGAGGGAGTAAAAAAATATTTATCATTTATAGCAATAACATTATTTTTTTTCACTTGACCACTTTTAATTCGTTTATAATACAAGTTTAATATATATTACAAAGATAAATTTATTATTCAAGTATAATACAAGCTTTAATGATGGATAAATCATCACACATTTTAATACACTATAATACAATGTGACCCAAACAAACATAATATATTTCAAAAACAATTATAATTCAAATATATTGCATACATAATTCACTTTTAATACATATTACAGATTTATCACAATATTATTATAAATAATAATAAACAAAAAGTATCGCTAAAATCAGTAATTATTTTTAAAAATAATTTATTCATGTAATTTTTCCTTTTTTTTGGAACCCAAAAGTCAAAACTTTCAAAAAAAAAAATATGTGTTAGTTCATAGATTTATATAACTCTAGTTGTAATTTTCTTAGTTCATAGATTTACACAACTCTAAATGTAATTTTCTAATAATTATAAGAAGAATTTTCTATAACAATAACGTTATAGTAATGAAATTTCACTAAATGGAGTTTGAGAGAAGTAGAGCATTATAAATTTTATTATTATCTTGAGAAAGTAGAGATATTTATTCTAAAAGACTTTCGACTCATGTACATAAAATTTAAATAAAAAAAGAATAATGTGTTCTCGATAACCTTTGACTCAAGTGTATAAGAATAAGTAAAAATAAAAAAAACAAATGAGAAAAGTATATCAACTTGGAAAAAAAAAATATGTCCCGTGTAAAAAGAATGAAAGAAGCACTAATAGCACTTTTTCTTTTTTGACATATTGCACTCCTATTTCCTACATTAATACAAGAGACCTTTTTTGTTTTTTTAAATATATCCGATTAGTTCCATTCATATACATATTCTTTTTATTTACGACTATAAATTTCATTTTTTGATATTAACTATTTTAGTTGTCTACAATAAATATCAAATCAATTAATTCTTAAAAAAATAGTTTTATTGATTTTTATCTAAAGAAGTTAAAAATAATGGTAGTTGATTTTTTTGAGTTCACACTCCTAGTGTGACATGTACATTGATTAAGAATTTGGCTTCCCTTCATTTATGTTCTCTCCATTTTATCAAAGTTCTTATTTGAATAAAAGAGATCCATCACAAATTTAAATTGGTTAATCTAATTTAAGATAAATCTTAATAAGAATTAAAATAACAAATATTTTACCTAATTCGTTTCAAAATATAAGACAATCTTACAATTTTAATTACTAAATTTTTTCTTTTTTGTCTTTAAGTTATGTATTTGAAATTATTTTTACTATAGTAATATTTATTTTTGTGAAATATTCAAATATTTGATTGATACATCATTTAAAAAACATACCCGAAAAAAAGTTTCATTAAATCTATTAATATACTTATTCAAAGTAGAGGATCCAATTTATATTTTCTTTAAACATTGCAGTTTTTTATTTCAAAACATCCAAATTAAACTAAAAAAATTGAAATGAAATAAAGACAAGTAATAAAAGTTTCCAATATTTTTAAAAAAGATATCATATACAACTAAAATTGTTGGATTAAAAATTATAATTTAAAAACAAATACATAAAAAATATTAATTATGTTAATCTAAATCATTAATTAAAGTTTGTGACAGGTCTCTCTCATTCAAATGAGAAGTTAGAAAAAAATGGACAGAATATAAATGAAAAGAAACCAAATCCACGAATTAATAGTAAATTTACCATATTTAACACTCTTTGCTCTATCACCCTTCCACATTCTTTATTAGATCCTAAGAGTTAAAAACCTAAGAAAAATATTACTTTTATTACATAATTATTTATTCTTACGTATTTATTGTTTAAGTTAATAAAATGTTAGTGCCATTTATTGCAATATATTATCTTAATTATTATCCTCAGAAATCTTATTGATATATAATAAACGTTACAAAGTTTAATTCAATATTCTAAAATATCACATAAAAAATATCCTTTGATAAAAACTTATATCTTTTAATAATTCACTATAATATACAATTTTTTATTATTATAAACAAAAGGCTTATTCTATTTTAGATTTTAGATTTTAGTTTAAATGAGAGAGCAAATTACTTAAGTTCTTATGTCTAATTAATTAGTTTATATATCTATTCCGTTAATCTTTTTTCTTTTTGTTACGCTACATTCATTCTCTTTTTCATGATTTCATCTATTATATTAAACTCAAATTTTGAATTTTTGTTATTGAATGAATTAATTTTAGAAAAATAATTATATTAGTTAGTATCTACACTATGTTTGGATCATTGTAAATTTTGTTGTTAGGAACAATGAAAAATCCTATTTTATGTAACAATCAATTTGGTGTGTTTACTTAATCTTTTTTTCCAATTATGTCTCTAAATAATATTTCAAAATACTATTTTATCATTTACCTTAATTATTTAAATCTAATCAAATCTCATAAACTAAAATAATTAAGAATATTTTAATAAATTTATAAATTACAATATAATCAAACCGAATAAATTGAAATATTGTTAAACAATATTAACCAAATATTATACTTACCATATAATACTATAAAATAAAATATAATATAATATATTATAAAATAATGGATAAGAATGATCCAAACAAAAATGTGAATCTAAATGAAGATAAAAGAGTGAATTTCGCACTTTTTATATATAGAGTGGTTAACTTTTGAGTCCACACTCCACAATATGGTAAATGCATTTATGGTTAATACGAAGTCCACAACCACAACACTTGGCTTTCCTTCAATCTCTCCTTTCTTTCCTTTACTCAATAGTATTACTGGACACTCTTCACTTTTTCTTTTAAACCACATATAAATTCATCAATAATACACTTCACAAATCATTCAAAAGTCTAAATTCTCATTACGTAGCACTCTTTGCTATCTCACCTTACTCATTCCTTTTCCTCCTATTATATCTTTTCTCTCCCCCATTTACACTTATCACAAATCAAGCTCCAAAATTTAGAAATTGAATTCAAAAATGGAAGTTATGTCCTCTAAACTCTGTGAGCTTTGTAATGATCAAGCTGCTCTGTTTTGTCCATCTGATTCAGCTTTTCTCTGTTTTCACTGTGATGCTAAAGTTCATCAGGCTAATTTCCTTGTTGCTCGCCACCTTCGTCTTACTCTTTGCTCTCACTGTAACTCCCTTACGAAAAATCGGTTTTCCCCTTGTTCACCGCCGCGTCCTGCTCTTTGTCCTTCCTGCTCCCGTGGTGATTCCGATCTCCGTTCTGTTTCAACGTCTTCGTCATCGTCGACTTGTGTTTCCAGCAGTGCTATTACTCAAAAAATTAACATAAGCTCTTCAAATCGAAAGCAATTTCCGGACAACGATTATACCGGTGAAGTCAATTCTGGTAGATGTAATTTAATGCGATCCAGAAGTGTGAAATTGCGAGATCCGAGAGCGGCGACTTGTGTGTTCATGCATTGGTGCACAAAGCTTCAAATGAACGGCGAGGAACGTGTGGTGCAAACGGCTTGTAGTGTGATGGGTATTTGTTTTAGTCGGTTTAGGGGTCTGCCTCTACGGGTAGCCCTGGCGGCGTGTTTTTGGTTCGGTTTGAAAAATACTGAAGAAAAATCAAAGTCCACGTGGCAATCTTTGAAGAAATTAGAGGAGATCTCGGGTGTGCCGGCGAAGATAATATTAGCCACAGAATTAAAGCTTCGAAAAATAGTGAAAACCAACAACCGCCAACGTCAAGGAATGGAAGAAAGCTGGGCTGAATCCTCGCCCTGATTTTGTTTGTTTCTGGAGAATATTCTCACACCTCTTTTGATTTTCATCTTCTATTTTTCTATCTTCTAAATTTGTGATGTGAAAATCAGTAGAAAAATGGAAAAGTTTGAACATGGACATCTGTTTTACCACAGTATTTTCCTTTTGTTTTTCGTTTTTCCTACATTTATCAAGCTTTTTTGAACCACCGGAAAAATGGAAAAAAAAAAAACGAGGAAGAAACCTTTACAAGACAAATTATAAGTGAGACCCACACTATTAAAAACTTGGTCAAAATCAAATAAAAAAATGGGTGTTAGACCCCTACACTATTAAAAACTTGGTCAAAATCAAATTATAAAATTGAGTACCACATCAATTTGAGAAAACGAATAACTAGTAGAAATTGACACTCCAATGATTTTCGACCTGATTTTAGTTTAGCATAGAGACAAGAATGTCCCTAGACTAGAATTATTTCACCTTCTCTGACTATCATACTTAAAATCATGAACGTTTTTGAATCACAAAATTCCATATCTATAATTTTTATGAAATTGAATTAATGAGGGAATTATAAGTCATATATGAGTCAAACTTAAGTTACATGAACGTTTTATTATGAGTTATCTTCACAAAGTTGATACCTATTGTAACTTAAATAGCTATATTATTAAGTAGGGAAAATGCATAAGTACCTTCTAACTTATGTCTGAAATTTTAAAGATATATTTATATTATAATAAGGTCCTATTACCCCTTAACTTATTTTATAAATAATTTTCTACCTTTTTTCGATCTACGTGATACTAGCTTGAAAAAAATATCAACACGCGCTGAGCCCATAAGATAGTGTCACTAGGTCGAAAAGGGGTAGAAAATTATTTATAAAATAAGTTTGGAGGATAATAAAATCTAGAAAAGTATAAATATATCTCTTAAATTTCGAAATAGGATGGGAATAGTTGTACATTTTCCCTTGTTAAGTATGCCTATTTCCCTTATGATTTTCAATTTTCTTGTTTATCATGCTCTAGAAGAAAATATTAATTAAATTAAGAAAAAGAAAACCAACTTTAATTATGTTGCACATATAAAGAGAGTAGAATAAATTAACTTATTTGAACATGAAAGTTATTGCCTATTTAACTTCTATAAAGCAAGCTAAGGATTATTTCTTCGATTGGTTTTGTATCGAGCCATCAAAATAGAAATAATATTTTAAAAAACAGTTTAATTTATATCTTTAGAACGGATAAACAAAGATATTCAAAGTTGATGAGATATTTCATTCATTAACCTCAATATTTGATGAAGCATATATATTTGGTTATCCTTGTGCATAAAAGTTGAAACTTAATATTGATGGAAGTGTAAAGACGCAAATTGAAAATGCTACTTTTGTTTGATGGGCTCTTTTAGGGATGACATGTGATGGTGGATATTGGAGTGTTCATGTAGTATTTGCCTACAATTAGTACATTGGCTTTTTTAGGAATGACATGTGATAGTGGATTTTGAAGCACTCACGTAAGATATATTGCCTAAAATTAATAGCACAAATTATGAAGCATCAAATAAAGCCTCAAGTTAACAAAAGAAAGAAGTTACATTACACTACAGAGAGTTAGAAGTTGAGATTGTCTCTCTCTTTTTTTTTTTTCTTTTTCTGGTAAATGTGATATATTATATTGACTTCATGCTGGCAAGGATATATTGTTTCGTGCAGAGGCGGAGCTAGATGGGGTTTGTGGGTTAAAACGAATTCAGTAGCTTTTCGTATACCTTGTATAGAAAATTAAATTAAAAAAATATGTATATTACCTTATGAACTCCTAACAAAATTGATTAACAGTTCAGTGATGAGGAAGGAATCATGCATATACTTTTTGCGCTAGAGTTGTGGATTTGAACCCACTCTCTTTTTGTAAAGGAAATTAATAACCTTCAAACTCGTAATCACAGCTCCGCCTTTGATTTTTTAATGGACCGAGTATATAGTTAAGTGCCATTGGATGGCCTAAATAGTGAGCATTACATGCCTTAATTCATCTAATAAAAATGGTTTCGAGAGTGTCTACTTGCATTACCTCAACAGCATACACCGAAGGAACTTCCAAGATGCTTGTTCTTTAAAAAATGGTCACTTTGCTCCCTCCTTTGCCAGTTTGTCAGCCACTTTATTTTTCTCCTTGTACACGTGCTTGATGGTTGGGAATTGTGATCTCTATTCCCTTCATTCAGAAATCTCATTGTTAAATAGGAGGATATAAATTTTCAGTTGAAAATGATCAAATCTTTCTCTAATTTATTATCGAATTTTCAATTACATATTTAAATTTTACGTGAATTTTATCACCTTTCAAACTATTTAAAATTAAAATTATCTATCTCTCTAAATGCTATATGGCAAAGTGAGTATATTCACTTTTACGAGAGGTGAGCACCAAAATCAAATAATAAACTTTTATTTTAATATTTCTTTTCAGAAATACTTGTATTTATAATTATTCTTTTTCTTTATTTGATTCTTTCTTCTTCATTACAACATAGGTCAAATTCCACCACTCACCATCTGTAAATCGTCATCACCAATATTTTTTTCATCGTCATCGTCACTATCATCTCCACATAATTGACAATGAAATTTTAGTATTCCTCTTGATTCTTGAATTTGTATTTTCAATTTGTGCATGAAATTAGAAAATTTTGAAAATCAATTCCTTATTGATATTATTGGAGTTGTTAATCATCACTTTACATACCAACCCACAAGGCCGATTGGGTTGGAAATTCATATCTTGATTATTCGATGTCTCAAATTGGCAATTTTATTTCAAACCCAGAAATAATTTTGGGTTTTCAATGAAACCCGCAGGAGATTTCGAGAGTGAAATTGGAAAGATCAATGTGGCGTTGTTATGTATATATAACCTCAATTTGAGCAATTTAACAAATACATCCATAAAAATGATCTAGTATCAATCAAATCGTGTATGAAACATATATAAATCAAAAAATTTGATGGCCTTTTCCTCTTCAAAACTGTCATTGCTACCGCCCCTTGACGATAACAGCTAGTTGGATTATTTTGTGATGAGATGGTATGACGCTAATTTTTATATGAGTTTAGACCTAATGATTTCGAAAGATGGTTAAAAAAATTCCTTTTGCTATTATAAGTCGTCAAATTGTTAGAGTTCCGCTAAAAAGATATGAATTAGTTTATGGGCATTGGCAAAGAAAGAAAAGAAGCATTAATAATTGAGTGTTTTTTTAAGAAAAAAGGACAAATATATCTTCGAATTATTGTAAATGGCATGTAGATACCCTTTATCATATTTTAGGGAAATTGGTGCCTCTACTGTCCAAAAACGAGAGTGTATATGCCCTTCAGTCTAACGGAAGACTAAACAGAGACACGTGGCATAATCTTATTCATCGATCAGATGTCGGGTCGATGGATAAGATTATGACACGTGTATGTCCGTTAATATAAAGGGTATATATGTTTTAGTTTTTGCACGACTAGAATACCAATGTCCCTAAAATATGACGAAAGATATCTGCATATCATTTACGACAGTTCGGAGATATATTTGTCCTTGGTAATGCTGGTGGCAGGTAGTGAGTGGTGCCTTAGGATGATTGGTGGAGTTCTCTGTTTGCTGTGAAGGAAAAAAATGGTGAAAAGACTTTTGGTTTTTGGAAGGGAAGATGAATATATAGGAGAAAAAAGTAAAAATAATAGTTTTTTAAAAAATCCACGTGTTAAACGCGTGAATTTCACATGTCAATATAATTGTAATTATTGCTTTTTAAGCGTATAATAATTTCAATGTTATATAATTTAGAAAGGTGATAGGACACTCGTAAAGTTAAAATATACAGTTAAAAGTCAAATAATAAACTGAGGAAATATTTGACCATTTTCTCAAAATTTCAGCGATCAACTAAGTCATTGTCATACATATATTCGAGAGTGAAAAATAAATGTGCAAATTTGTCTTGTAAATGGGCTAATAAATTAAAGAGGAAATTTATAAATATCTTAGAGATGAAACTTAATAACTCTCATTAACTACAGTTTCTTTAATTACATTAGTATATTGCACTGTTTTTTTTAGGAAAAAGACATAAATTTCCTCTTGAACTTATGTCGAAAAATTAGTTACACGCTTATCTTGGTGACTTATTGCACACTTATACTATTCAAAAGTAAAATTTCTTAGCCTTAAAATTGACGTGGCAAAAAAATAAAATAAAATAAAACATATGCACGTCAATTTAAAATTAAAGTTAAAAAAAATAAATTAAAATCCTCTTTTCCACCCGCACCCCCTACCTCTTCTTCTTCAAACCCCACCTATTGTCCTCTTTTTTTTTATTCTTTATTTTCATCACACTTTTTTATTTTTTATCACAATCTTAAAGTATAATTCTTTTTTGATTTACAATTAGGTTAATTTACACAAATTTGTTAGTGAATAAGTGTATTTTATCTAGAAAATTTTTGATTGATTATTTCTCTCTTTTTCAAAAAAAAATTACTTTGTTAAAAAAAATTTGATTGTTAATCAATTTTTGGGTTTGTTGGTAATAGCAGCTTTTTGGGTTTGGTAGCGATGGGTGGTGGGTGACAAACATTAAAAGAGGTAATTGAAAGTTGTGAATAAGAAAAAATCGATATTGATAATGATGGTAATGATATTTGATATTGGGTGACAAAGAAGAAGAAAAATTGAAGGTGCTACAGTGGTGGTGAAGAACAAAATCAAAAGTGAAGGTGAGACTGAATATGATTTTTCGATGAAATAAGAATTGAAATGGGTGGAATTGTTGATGAAGAAGATATAATTATTAGAGAATTAAAATAATTAATTAGGAATTAGTTAGAGTAAAATATAGTTAACAAAATAAAAGTTAATTGCTAAAGAAAAGAAAAGAAACAATTATATAATTTATGACGAGACGTTGATGTGATAGCGAATTTAATATACCACATAATATGAGAGTGGAGTGGCAATCTATGTCCCCCCCCCCCCCCTTTTTAACATATTAAATACAATTCATTCTATTACAAACTATTAATATAGATTCTCGAAAATGGTCAGATATATCCCAGTATCATTAGAAATAGTTAAAATATATCTTTCGTTATACTTTCGATGCATATATACCTCTCCTAATATACTTTATATAACCATGTCATTATATTTTTTGCATAAATTTACCCTTAATTTAAAAATAAATAAATATATAACGAACTTAGAATCAAATAACATCCCTAATTTTAAATATACATCCATAAGCAGAGCATTTGTACAAATTCTTCATCAAATTACTAGTAGTTCTAGTAATTGTAAAATTATGATTAACAATACATGTGAGCATAAGAAGACAACAGAGCATCAATGTCCCAAAAATATGCCAAAGGGTATATACATATACCATTTACAATAGTTCGAAAATATATTTATCCCTTTTCCCCTACTAATTGTATATAATTGTTGCTCCATGATTCTACGAGGTTGATTTAATCTTCTAATTTAGTTCATGATTAAATGTAATTAAGTACTGATATTTCAAATCGAAATAGCGATGATGAGGGTTATGGTATTTTCAAATCAAAAGGGTCGTAGATAGATCAAAGCTTCAAGTGTCATTACTAGTTATTTTTTTCTCGAAAGAATTTAACTCCAAGTTGTGAATGAATCATTTAATTTTGAGCTTGTCATGTGTCTCTTCGTTAAAATTAAGAGTAAATTTGTGTCAAAATATGATAGATAGGGTATATTTGAATAAAAAAGTATACCAGAGAGGTATATAATAATCAAAAATATAACGAGGGTATATTTAAATTATTTCTAATAGTATAAGGATATGTTTGATCCTTTTGCCGTTATAGATAAATTACATAAGTAATTGTATAGAAGTGTTGAAATTATACAATTAATTCGTATAAAGTATTGTGCGTAATAATATATCAATAAAAAAAATATACAACCAAAAATAAAAATTACATATAATCAGACATTTGTATATTCACAATTTTTATGTATAGATATGTACAGTATAATAATAAAGTTCTTAATACAATAACATACACATCAATATATACAAATAGAGTGTACACATAAATATATATCATGTTTGATTGATGAAAAAATATTTTTCAAAAATAATTTTTTAACGTTTAATTTATGAAATAAAAAATATTTTTATAAAAATATCTTTTATTTTTACTAGAGAGTAGAAAATAATTTTTGAATTGAAATTTGAAAACTTTTTTTAAAAATAAACTTAACTTTTTTGTGGAGAGGGTGGGGGGTGAAAATTAAAATACGAAATTGAAAGTATTTTTAAAAAACAAACTTATTTTTTTTGGGGGGGGGGGGGGGGGAGGTGGGTGGGTGGGTGGGGTGAAAATTAAAAATTGAAAATCAGAGATATTTTTAAAAAACGAACTTCAAATTATTTTTTTATTGAAAGTATTTTTAAAAAACAAACTTAATTTCTTATAGAGGGTGGGGGAGAATGGCCGGACGGTGGGAGTGGGGTGAAAAAAAAAAAACACTTTGAAATTGAAAATAATTTTTAAAAACAAACTTAATTTTTTTTAGGAGTGCGTGGGTGGGTAGGCGGCTGGCGGGAGGGGATGGTCGGGGTGAGGGTGGGGGTAAAAAAAAAAAAATTTGAAGTTGAAAAATATTTTTTAAAACAAAAATTTATTTTTTCACATAAAAAATGTAATTTGAAGTTGGAGGAAAATTTTGAAAAATTTTTCCTTAATTTTTGAAGGGAAGTCGTTTTCTTTAAATTTGAGGAAACTGAATTGATTTGAAAAATATTTAATCCAATCAAACATAAAAAAATTAAAAAATATTTTTCAAAAAATATTTTCTTCGTACCAAGCACACCCTGTATATTGCTATTGTTCATGATGATGAAATTAGCTAATCATAGTATCATGACTTTAGGCATGACTTAAAACAATTATATTTACAACTTGTTTAGAGGGTTGATACAGATAGCTAATAGTTTTATAATGTATTGTAGTTCATTGTTTTGATGAACTAATGTTTAGATAAATTATGCTGATATACATAAGCGATAGGGAAACTTTCATATATAACCACTTAAAAATAATTAATTATCCTCCATAGCTATAGTTTGATAATTATAATTTGTAGCTACATGTTATATGGAGGAGAGAGGCGAGCGAGACTGGGAGAGAGAGGAGAGAGGCGAGAGAGAGGGGGAAAAGAATGGAAGAAAGGTGAATTGTATATGTATATTGGTTAGACAATTGTATATATGGCAAGCGAGATTGGGAGAGGAAGGAGAGAGGCGAGCGAGACTGGGAGAGAGAGGAGAGAATGCGAGCGAGATCGAGAGAGGGAGGAGAGAGGCGAGCGAGAGAGGGCAGAGAGTCGGAAAGAGGTGAATTGAATATGTATATAATTGTATATAACTGTATATGATACATATACATTTGTGTAAATGGCAAGCGAGATTGGGAGAGGGAGGAGAGAGGCGTGCGAGATTGAGAGAGGGAGGAAAGAGGCGAGCGAGAGAGGCCATAGCGTGGTAGAGAGGTGAAGTGTATATGTATATAGGCTAAAAAATTATATATTATACATATTTATTTGTATATCCTGGCGAATTATTCATATACAAATATGACTAATTATACAAAGTCGAAGTCAGCCCACGTAATTGATGTATAATGTTAGTCGCGAGTGGTAATTATAGCAAACTATAGCTATGATGAGTAATTAAATAGTATAAGTTTGTTTATTCGTGTAATTTTCCCTAAGCGATATGTAGAATAAATTTACTATATCATAAAGACAAGTAAAATAAGAGGAATAGTTATTATAATATAAATAAAGGCCGGATAAAGGATGAAAAATGGTTGTCGAACAATATGCAAAGGTCAAAACTTTTAAACATGGCAAATATTTTAGATCTATACCTAGAATTGCTTGAAGTTTATTGTGGTAAATTAAGTTTTTTACAATAATATTTAAGATAATATATTGCAAACACAGGGCTAACATCTTATTAATTTGAATTAATTATTATCATATATTAATATATGTGAAGTTAAATACTTAATATATAATTTTTAAAAATACTACATTGTAACAATCATGGGTAAAAATAAAACGTCATATTAAAAATTGGATTTAAACAACTAATTTTTATGAAACGCTCTTGTATTAATAAATGAATGTCGTGCGGTGAAATGTTATGTCTACCCAATAAATTGATTTTTTCATTAAAAGAAAAAATATAGATCTGAATAATTTATTGCGTATGAAAATTGAAGTTCAATAATATTAAGAATATTTTTTTTCTTTTACACGATGAATAATACTTCTCTTTTATTGACATAGTCATCATAACCCTACCCCATCCCTACCACCCCTATCCCAAGTTAAATGTAAAAAAAATTCATGTTTTTTTATAGATTTTTTTTAAAAAATTTTTTTTTTTACTACCCAACCCTATAACACTTTTGTTTGTTTGCTTTTACTTATTTTATCCATTTAACTATCCATTTTTAAATGGGTAATATGGGTATTACTCGATTTTTATTCATTTTCATATGAGTTGGATACCTGATTCATTTAATATGAATAATATGAATGGATACCCATATTATTTACCCGTTTTATCACCCCTATATGCATCTAACTTTTTTATTAATGTAGTATATGAGTAAGTGTATGTATCTGACAAAATATCCTTATGTATCTGACACATTATTAATGTATCTATATGTTGATAAGATAAGATTACATGTATAATTTTTTATTAATGTATATGAGTAAGTGTATATGTATATGACAAAATATCTGCATGAATCTGACACATTATTGCATTAATATTATATGTATCTAGTTTTTATTAGTGTATATCATTAAATGTATATGTATCTGATAAAATATATACATGTATTTAAATAAGAGTTCATGAATTTGAGTTAAGAAATTTAAACTTTAATAAATCATTAAAAAAAAGAAGAAGGATTTTGAATTTTTTTATTTTTCTTAGGAGTTGTGATATGTCATATCTTCTAAAGTTGTTCAAACACAATTTTCTCCTTCATTAATTACTTTCATTTATATCTCACAACTAGACACATTAATTGATATGCATATGACTTACACACACACACACACATATATATATTAATATAGATATATATATATAAAGATAAGGAAACATAATATTATAAACTAGCATCACTCTAAATAATCAACTCTTGCAGTAGTGAGATTTGTGTATGTTTAGATGTTATCATTTTTAAGGAAAATTACACGGTTAATCAAATATATACTAGTTAATTAGTCATTATAGTTATAGCTTTAGTTAATTAACAATCGTGATCAACATCCAACGATAATTACATAGGGTGGGGTTTTGAGTTTGTACAATATAATTTGTATAACTTTTGTATAATGTAATTTTGTATTATATAATTTGTGTAACTGTTTAATGTTCAGATGTTTACATTTGTATAAATTATTTATTTCGAATTTATACAAAAATAACTCAATTATTTCAATTATTTATTTAAATAACTGAATTATACAAACGTACCCGCGAATTATACAAACTCACCCGCAATTTATACAGACTCACAAATTGTACAAATAAAACAGCTTAAACCATAACCGAAAAATATGCAAACTATAACTATATATCATAATTAAGTTTATTATAATGATTATTTGTGAAAATTTTCAGCAGGTCATTTAGTACTGGGCCGTGTAAAGTGGGCCGGATCAAACATGACGCTTTATTGTTAGCTTTATTTAAACGCCCTCCTTTTTCCTACAACCTTTTTCACTACTTTTGACGACCTTCTTTCCCTCTTTTTAACTTCAAGCTCACATTGCCCCAATCTCATAGTAATTCTTAAACATGGCTTCGTCGCATACTCTCTCTTCCTCCATGGAAGCAGCCATCTCAAGCTCCAATCGTATCTCCAGGTTTTCAGAAACCCCTCCAGTATTTCAATCCATCAAACCATCTAACAGGCGCAGTATTTGTTATCCCAAAATTAGTTTTAGCCCGCCTTCTACTAGCTCTTTTGGCGGCGGCTGCTCTCCCCGTCTAGTGGTTAGCCGTGCTGAACTCTCAGGTGAAAGCGGCTGCGAAGAAGAGGATATTAATGGGTTGAAAAATGTTAATGCGTTTGGCTTAGTTCCTGAATCATCTTTTTCGCTGTCCCAGGTAAAACCTCTTCCCCTTATAATCATAGGAACTCGAAATCTTAGACCAATTTATGAAATTCATGAAGTTAGCTAGTTCCACTTGTGGGATTACACTGGTATGTTGTAGCTGTTGATGCTTGTCAATATCTATTATTGGCCCTTTAGAAGCCTAAGAATACCTCAACTTGATATTCCCGAAGTATCTTTAGGCATGACTTAAAAGGCGTTATATTTATAGCTTGTTTGGTTAGTTGATACACATAGTGTCATAATGTATTGCACTTTGTTGTTTCGATGAATATGGATTGCAATTTACAGGCGACACACATAAACAATATGAAGAATAAAATTAAATTAATACTCCCTCAGTCTGCAGTCCACTTTTAGTAATCATAGTTCCCCTTTTCAAAATCAAACTATAAGAACTTTGATTAATGATGTATTCATTATACTGATATGCAAAAAAATGCAATTTATAGTATTTTCCGTATAGTTTTGAATATCGCAACATGGGTAATATATTCCAAACACATGCCTAACATCTCATCAATTTGAATTAATTCTTATCATTATAGTACTAGGTGAAGTTAAGTACTTAATCTTTTTTTTTTTCACAAGAATACTACCTTAGGTAAGAAATTACATTATAACAATAGTCATGCTTATGGAAAACTTCTTACTAATATTTGGATTTAGACAACTAATTTAATGAAACACTTTCGTATTTACAAATGAATTTTGTGTGTGAAATATTCTCTCTATCTGATAATTGTTTTTTTGATTAAAAGAATTTAGACCTGAATAATTTGTCACGCATATAAAATTAAGCTCAATAATATTGAAAAATCTCTCTTTTTTTAACATGATGAATTATACTTCTCCTTTCTTAATATAGTCCATTACTCGTAATGCTAAATGGCTACTTCAGTATTGTTGTGATGGACTCTCTCATATTATGAAGGATAATTCAGATAAACAAGAAATAAACAGAAATGATTTGAATCAAGCTTCAAAAGTGGTTTCACCCCTTGAGCACTCAACTAGTGGCGGTACAAGGGCTGGGCTTTTCAGAACTCCCATTTCTGGAGGGGTACAAAGTGCAACCTCAGCTCACGGCCTACCTAAACCTGCCTTAGCTGTCCGCAATCTAATGGAACAGGTAGACTTCTTGTGTTATTAGATATTTGTAGTTTTTCAGATATTTGTAAAAATAACATCTTTTTGTGTGCTTTCATTGGTATATCACCAATATTGCAGGCTAGATTTGCTCATTTATGTACTGTGATGTCCCGGATGCATCATCGACGAGAAGGCTACCCATTTGGCACACTTGTAGATTTTGCGCCAGATTCTATGGGGCGTAAGTTGCTACTTTATTGTTAGAATAATTTTTTTAAAACTCATCTTTTGGGTTTTCTTACAATTAAGTTGAGAAAAATTAGAATATAAAGTGTGTCCTAGTCTTGATGGATACAATACGTGGTACCTATCGCTGGTGGGAGATGGCAGGTATCTCGTGGAATTAATTGAGGTGCGCAAAATCTGTACCGGGCACCACAGTCATAAAAATAATAAATAATTAAAATATGAAGTCAAGTTCAAAACTCTATTTTGAGTGTATTGATTCTCAATAAGTGTAGGCCACTTTGATCCATGTGAATTTTGTAAAAGGGATCATTTTGGTCTTGGTTAAAGTTCTTATTTGTTGACAAATTTGAGCATGAATTGAATCAACGAATCTTAATGTGTTGAGTTACCTTGGTTGTTGTGGTACCAAAGTGGTGAAGACCAAGAAACTTGTAGACCTACCAAGAAATTGTTCGGTACATTATTGGTAAATATTCTTGAACTAAATTGAGTTTTCAGCAATAATGTAACGTATAAGAAATTGAACATGGAGTACACTTATTTAATTATTAAAAGTTCTTGTAAAAATGTTGTTCTTGATTTGATTTTTAATGAAGAAAATCTTCGTAAGTAGACAAAATAATCTATATGCCTCTTCTCCTATTTTTATTACTTTCAATGTTCCATTAATTATTTCCCATTCTTTTGCCAGATCCAATATTTTCGTTCTCGCCATTAGCTATACACACCCGTAATTTGCTAGCTGACCCGAGATGCACATTGGTTGTACAGGTTTGTGATATATTTCAGCAAACATCAAGTACATTTGGCATATATTGTTTTTTGAGGATGAAACATTTGGCTTATATTATGTCTGAGTTTCTTGCACTTTTGGCTGTTTAGATTCCAGGATGGAGTGGTTTATCTAATGCAAGGGTCACAATATTTGGTGATGTCTATCCACTACCTGAAGATCAACAGGTAGCTGTCTTCTTCAACACGTATAGATCAATTTCAGATTCCCGTTAAGATAAAAAATTTACCTTTACAATAAGATACTTAAGAAACTTCTTAGCCATCTGTATTGTCTCCTAAAAAATGATATAATTTCGCTTGCTCATATTCTCACATACACCAGATGTATCTGGTCTTTCTTAACTGTCTCCTACGTTTTCCTTAAACACTGTATGTTACTGTCCGGCATCAACCGTAGTATCTTTTATCAGTTGACATATGAAAAGGAATTAATTGTTACGTCTGATCCTAGGGGTCTCACGGTTTCTCTCCCGTTTTACTCTTTCCTCTTGTTAAGTGGAAGTTATGGTTTACTTGATACACTTTGAAGAGGGAATTGGTATGGGCTGGACATCCTAGGCATCATATCAAATTAACTTAAGTGGAGTCTTTTTGATGGAATCCTTAACCTGATTTTTTCGTTTCTTCAACTAGTGATCCTATTTGATAATTTGGTAGGTGAAAAACAGTTGACACATAGGAGGAATGACATATTTTTATTATTATGATCCAACTACTTTTGTTTTCTTCAATAATATATCCCAAGTTGAATACTTGTGTTCGACTTTTATATTCATAGTAAGATAACAGTTGAGTGTTGGTATTGTACAAAGATGTAGAAGTTCACATGCAAAGTCCATGGATTCTATTTTATTTTATTTTTGAAATTGCAAAGCCATAGGTTCCTTTTATGACTTTCTTGGAATAAGATTAAAAAAATAGCACAGCGAAGGGTAATAATGGAGCTTGTAGAGACAACTTATGTAACTTCTGGTTTAAAATATTTTTAGAACCCCGGGGAACCATACATTATCTTGGAATGGACGAAGAAGAGAAGGTGGACATTTATTTTCTGCATGGTGTATAAAATGTCTTCTGCCTAGATCGATTTTCTTATGTTTCCGTTTCACGACCTTCTGTCTTCTTTGGAATCATATCTTTATGTGGATTCTCTATTTTCCATTAAAATATAACTAAACTTCTTTACCTCCACGAGGTAGAGGTAAGGTTTGCATACACTCTACTCTTCCGACACCCCACTTTGTGGGATTTCTCCGGGTAAATTGTTGTTTTTGTAATATAACTTAACTTTACTTGATTTTAAAAAAACAACTTGCTTTTTTTATTTTCACCCTGAGAAATCTGTTTGGAGCCAACCTTTTGTATCAATCTTCGAAAACTTGGAGATAATGGGTCCGCCCTCATAAAAGAACCAAAAAAGAAAAAGATTTGCTGCCCTGTCAGCTTTAGTTCTGTAATCTGCTTTCAAATGCCACTTGTAGAATTTTGCAATTTATATGTTGAATATTAAACCTTTAATTGGCATTATTTTCTGTTGGTTGAGCCAAGTTACTAGAATTATCTCTAAATGGTATGAATGTTGCAGTTTTCTTAACAACTATATCGATTGTTTCAATAGGAATGGGCACACAAGCAGTATATAGCAAAACATCAGCAAGGTCCTTCTCAACAATGGGGAAACTTCTTTTACTTTAGGATGCAAAATATAAGGTCAGCTCTTTTTCTTCTAAGTAATAATTCTGCTGGGTTCGTGTTTCCTATGAAAATGAAAGGAGTATACAAATTATTATATGCATTCTCTCTCCTAGCTATTTACATCATCAGTCTCTGCAGAATTTTTGACTTCGATTTATCTTTTCATTCTGTGCATTCAGGCCTTTAACTGTCTGGCAAATGCTTTTTTACTATTAACATGTGCACCATATATTCCAAATTTACTAGTTGATTTTCATTATAAGCGTTTTATTCTTATGCTACCTGTTTGTAACTTAATATTAATCTCTTTATTAATGAATTATTACTGTACATTTTGGGTTTAATTAACTCGGTTTCGTGGAAATGTCGATTGTCTGTAGCAGTTCAGTACGACTTCTCTTGCTGCCAACTTCTTTCTACAGTAGTAAACTTAGAGTTCCACTCTGGAATCTGAATATGTAAATGTTAAGAAACAGAATGAAGATAGATCATGTGTCCATTATAATTGTTTAAACAAAGAAGGCTCCTTTTCTGCCAGGAGTCTCTTGCATCTCGCTTCAAAGTTTTTGTGCTCTGCTACCAGTACTTATATTTTATGATTCTGTATTTGCAGACTGGATTCTGCGCTTAAGCATCTTAGTATATCTTTTACCTCATACACGTGAAACATTCCTTTTGATGCTCTGTTCCTTCCACAGCACCTTTTTTCTCAGCTATTGTGCATAATATAAGACACCTCTGGATTATTTAAAATTTTCCGGTGGGCAGAATTTTTTATGAAAAGATTCATAAGGGGCAGCAGAGGGGCATGCCTAAAGCCTCTTATAGAATTTGGAACACCATCCCCTACCGTCACTGGTGGGTTTTCTGGAAGGTGTGATGTGCTAGTGTTTTTTAAGTCAGGAAGGATGATATGGTTAATCTTCAAAATAAATGTATATTTTTTCTTAATTATTGGTGCAAGATCAGCTTGGTCAATGTTTAATGCCGGAAGCGATGTGTCTATTTTCTCTGTTCTTTACCCTCTTTGTGAACTTCTCTCTTTTTGGCTGGATTTTCACCAGCTTTTATGCTAAAATGAATCAATAGAACTCTTATATTACCTATCAAATAATAACAGCAACAACAAGAATAGTAATCATAATACTATTAATAATAATAATGCTGGAGGTTATCTACTTTTTGATTCTGTGTGTCTACCTCTAGTGTTTTCCCATTTATGATGAGTCATAATTGGTTGCTTAATTAAATACAACATGACCAACGTATCTACCATGTTTTAAGTTTGAATTTGAAAAGATCCATCTACCACTTTCTGTGAATGGTTTATTTAGAAGGAGGAAACAAAAGGCAAGCTCTCATTGCAGATTTTTGCGTAGAGAATAATTAGCAATATATAGGCTCAAAGAACTTACTTGCTTTATCAATTATAACAGCGATATATATTTCATTGGAGGCTTTGGAACTGTTGCTTGGGTGGATGTCAAGGAGTATGAGTCACTTCATCCAGATAAAATTGCTGTTGATGGTGGTGAACAATATCTTAAGGTACATTTTTGATAGTTTTAGGAATTGATAATCACTCAGTGGTTTGATTAATGTGCCCATGCTACTATATATTTGTAGTACTATTAGAACTTTGAAGTAAGTGAATATGTAGATTGTATTTGCCATTCTAGGGTTGATACAAGGCTTCATTTTTCCTCCTTCCCTTTTTTTCGTTTAGGAATTGATAATCACTCAGTGGCTTGATTAACGTGCCCATGCTACTATATATTTGTTGTACTATTAGAACTTTGAAGTAAGTGAATATGTAGATTGTATTTGCCATTCTAGGGTTGATACAAGGCTTCATTTTTCCTCCTTCCCTTTTTTTCGTTTAGGAATTGATAATCACTCAGTGGCTTGATTAACGTGCCCATGCTACTATAAATTTGTTTTACAATTAGAACTTTGAAGTAAGTGAATATGTAGATTGTATTTGCCATTCTAGGGTTGATACAAGGCTTCATTTTTCCTCCTTCCCTTTTTTTCGTTTAGGAATTGATAATCACTCAGTGGCTTGATTAACGTGCCCATGCTACTATATATTTGTTGTACTATTAGAACTTTGAAGTAAGTGAATATGTAGATTGTATTTGCCATTCTAGGGTTGATACAAGGCTTCATTTTTCCTCCTTCCCTTTTTTTCGTTTAGGAATTGATAATCACTCAGTGGCTTGATTAACGTGCCCATGCTACTATATATTTGTTGTACAATTAGAACTTTGAAGTAAGTGAATATGTAGATTGTATTTGCCATTCTAGGGTTGATACAAGGCTTCATTTTTCCTCCTTCCCTTTTTTTCGTTTAGGAATTGATAATCACTCAGTGGCTTGATTAACGTGCCCATGCTACTATATATTTGTTGTACAATTAGAACTTTGAAGTAAGTGAATATGTAGATTGTATTTGCCATTCTAGGGTTGATACAAGGCTTCATTTTTCCTCCTTCCCTTTTTTTCGAGACTTCGACTAAGCTCATGAATGTTTTTGGTGATTCTTATAGGAGCTCAATGCAATATTTTCAAAGCCTCTAAAAGATCTTTTAGCACAAGAAACTGAGGTGGATGATGCCGCTTTGATCTCAATAGATAGCAAGGGGACAGATATTCGTGTTCGTCAAGGGGCACAGGTACTTTCTATGTGCTGCTTCTTTAAGTCGTTTGTTTTCACATCACACCCTTTAAACTTTCTTTTTGACTTTTACTTCCTGCAGTTCAATGTACAAAGAATATCATTTGAAGAAGGGCATTCAGTTGAAACACTAGAAGAAGCCAAAGCAGCACTCTGGAAACTTATAAATGGAGGCCGACTTCACAATTTGCAGAAATAAAGATTGCAAAATGCTATCTATTTAACTTAAGGAGTCGAAATGATCAGTGGAATAGCCTGTGTAAGATTGGAGGTTATGCTATTACAACAATCAGTTTTGTCACTTTTTTTTTTTTGCGGAAGTATTAACTTGTAGCCTTATAGAGGTTTATGGTTGTGGGTGTGCTGAGTTCTTCAGAAAACTGACTTCTACTGACCTAAATTTGCAGTGTAAGGTTGGTGTGATGGTGTTTCAAGAATGTTCTCATCACATTTTCTGTGCTATAGTATGAATTTTGAACAATTCGAGATTGTTCTCATCCTTTTTTGGGGTGTTTGTGGGCTCTGAGTTTAAACTAAAGTATGTCAGCTTGAATCTGGTGGTTGCATTGGCGTTGTCAAACATATTCTAATTTCCATATAGTAAACGTAAGATTTGTTGTCTGGTCCTTCTCTGCCTTCTCTGCACCTCCACATAGCGAGAACCTAGTACATTGTGCTGCCCATTTTTTAAAATGTAAAATTTGTACTGTTTAGTGGACTGTTGATTGAAGTGACTCTGTCACTCTTTTAACTATTTTTTATCTTTTATTTTATTGTTTCATCTGTAAGGACAAGTAGCGTGATGGATTGTCTCAGCAATTATTCATATGAAGCTATTGACCAAACTGAGAAGGAACTGTTGATGCAATTATTTTTGTTTCCACTATGGGTTATTGAAAAAGGGTACAATCCATCATATTCAACTATCCCACCTCACTTCTGGAGAGACCTGATAGAGTTGTACCTAGGCCCTAGGGGTTATGTTTGATAGGGCAGAAAATATTTTCCTTGAAGGAATTTGTGGAAAAGAGTTAGTACTTTGATGTATATACTAGTGTGAGGTAGCTGGTATCTCGTGAAATTAGTTTGGGTGCGCATAAATTGATCTAGGCATCATTGTTATAATCAAATTTTTTTTTGGTGTTTGATGAGTAGAAAATGACTTTTATTTTCTGAAATCTTTTGTACCAAACACTTCATGCCATGTGGATACTTACCACGTGACAATAACTAGCAAGATAGATGAAGTTATTTTAATATATGAGATTATCCCCCACAACATTTAATCTCTTTCTACAGATGTTCTTATCTCAATTTGGAGTTAAACCTCTAATACTGGAAATTACACCTAATGAACTTAAAAATGATGAAAATGAGTGATTTTAAATTTTTGACTTCAGTTTGTTCCATGGATAAAAATGAGTAATTTTGAATTTTTGACTTCAGTTTGCTCCATGGAATTTTATCCATGGAGCACATAGGATTTACCAATTCAAAACCAGTCATTTCCAACGCTATTCTTGTAAATCACCTCCTTGATAGGGAGTCAAGAGGTGTAATTAAAATTTTAATTCTAAATTTCTTAACGATGATTGTAAGTGTAAATAATTGAGTTCTAAACTTAATTACATATTTAATAAACTTCTTAATAAAAATTACTAGATTTAATTAAATGCGCAATCAAGTTTCTACCTCCACACCTCTAGAAGGCCAATAATCAAATGCGTACTCGAGCTTCTACCTCCACACCTTTAAAAGGCGAATGAGTGATTTACTCATGGAAAAGATTAGTGTTATGCTTATCCAACTTTGACTTAGTAAAACTAGCAAAAGCAAAGTGTTAGATTAAAATGTAGAATTATTTAGATAGTGACTATGGACTTCATTTGATTTGTGAACAAATTACAAAAGGCCCACCCCCCTTCCCGATTGGACTGCCTAGTACCAAGATGATGAGGATGAAACGGATTTTTCTAGCAAAACACAAAATGACAAAGTATCCTCACTGACTCTTTTTGTCCTAGTCTCAACTAAACAAACAAACACTCCAAATAAAGAAAAGGTTGCTGCTATGCTCTGTCCCCAGTGCAGTGAAAATCGTAAGAATTGGGTGAAACTTACCAATATGAAAAAATAAAAATCATTAAAAAAAATTGAATTTTGGGTAAACATTCTCCAATTTACACATGGGAAAACTTGCAGAAATTTGAATCATATAAATCATTTCTTAGTTTTTCAATTTATAAAGAATTTGGAGTAATTAATTCTTCGAATCTCAACATGTTTGAAGTTATTCCATTTTTTTTTCATAAGCTTGTAGTGCGGAAAAAGCTTAAGCGAGTGCGAGGCATTCAACCATGAATCTTTTACACTTTTTTCCTATCGAATTCTAAAAACATCTTTGATAATAAAATTTAAAAATTTAAAAAACAAAAAAGATATTTTCACTTTTTTTACTCTAAATTTTCCATAAAAAGTCAAAAACAATTTGAATTTGTATAGTTGGCCAAACCAGCGATTTTCAAATATCATTTTCACTTTGAAAATAATTTTTTTTTTTTTTGAATTTTACTCCCTGTGTAATATTTTTCATTTTCCGATAGTTACATAATTTAAGTTTGATTAAAAAATTTGCTCATAAAATATTAATTTTTTAAAATGAAATTTATATATTTATAAATTATGTAAAAAATATTATAAATCAAAATTATTAAAAAGATACATAAAAAATTTATGATTAAATATAAATTTATTTAAAATTTAAAATTTAAAAAATATTATATAAATTGGGACAAATTAAAAACCATAAAACATGTCCAAAGTGGTTCACATATTACTCTCATCCCAATGGTAGAATCAATTTGACCAATTTTACATAAAAATGAGAAGTAAATAATGTTAAAAACTAAAGGCGGAGCAAAAACAGAGATGAACCCACCACCCAGCAAGGTAAAAATCAGTGCCGAAGCCAAAATCCCCAACAATCAGCAGCAGCGTGTGCTCTCCACTCTCAAAGTCTCAATTCTCAACTCCCATGGCTACAAGCAGCAGCTGCAGTTCCCCTTATACCAACGGATCATCTCCAATAACGACAATAGCTCAAGACCATCTCTTCTCCATCTTACTCCTCTTACCTTTGGACTCCATTTTTTGCTTTGCTCTAACTTGTAAGAAGTTCAGGTCCCTCACTTACTCAGACTCTTTATGGGAATCACTCTGCCGAAGAGATTGGGGAAACTCCACCATTGATGCACTCAGATCCTTCGCTGTTGACGGTAAACAGCAACAATTTCCTTGGAAGAAGCTCTACCAGCAAATCTACCAATTAGACTCTGTTTACTGTCGCAGACTCTTGACGCATCCACTAGGAGGAGAAGAGCTGATTCTTCCTCGACCTAGAGCTTCTCATTCTCTCAATTTTGTTTCTGGTAGTCTAGTTCTCTTCGGCGGCGGCTGCGAGGGAGGTCAGTCTCTATTCACATCTCTTCCCCATTCTATTTTGCTCATTTGGTGACTCCAACCAACAATCTTAGTGTTGGAGATAGAGGGTGCTTGTGTATGCTCATTGATCTATCTAATGCATTAGCTAGGATTTCGGTCGCTATCAAATTATGAGACATGCTTGTCAGCAGGAGCTAGAATTTTTTAGTAAAAGATTCAAATGATAAAAAAGTAAACATGCAAAGAAGCCAATTTGGATTCAACACCTAATGTATATATAAAGAAAATAATCTTAACCTTGTGTTAGTGTAATATACCACATATACTATAAATTACTGTTGAAATAAAATGAACAAAAATGAATTGGGTAAGTCTATAGGCTACTCTGCACCGATCCAGCATCATCACTCTTGACTTGTCCCCTTCAGGATACAACATTTAACAACATATTAACAACGTTGTACAATTCAAACAACTCTGGATTCGTTGAAGAGTTCAAAACTCCACATAAAGAACACATTCTTGAACATATAGTCTATAAGTTACAAGAACAAAGGTAGAATAATGGGTGAAATGAAGAGTTGGTGGTTACATAAGTTACTAACAAGTAACAACTAATGACCACTTTCTTTCACAATTGATTAGAGTAAAGAGACACAAATATAACGTCCACCAATGGACATAACATGATACATAATGTGACATATAATATATTTTTATTAATATTCAAGTGTCACACTAACACCTTGCACATATATAGTATATTTTTTTCGCCAAAGGGGTTTGGATGAACCCTTATGCCCACTTGGCTCCGCTCCTGGATTTAGGAGTAGCAAAAAGAGAATTTCCTTGTTTCACTTGACCTCTCATTACTGAAAAAAGAAGATATGGAAAGGGGATAAAGATAACTGAACCATTAAGTGAAAAGGGGTGCTAAATATTTTGGTACATTTGCTTGACTCACTTTCCAAGCATCAATTTTGCTTGTGCCCATGGTCTAATTGATTAATGCTCAGAAGGGGCATGTACTTGCCCTTTGTGTCCTGTTAATCCCTCATAAGTCATAACTGTTCTTGTTTTCTTTTATTGTGATCTAGAAAGGTACTTATCTCTTGATTAGTCAAATCAAGTTTTTTCTCTCATTTCGGTTCTTCATAGGATGTTCCATTTGGGACAAAAACAGGATGCTGCTGACGATTATCATGGAGCTTTTCCTGTATTGCTAGTAGCTATCTGCTTCTTACATTAGTGGAGCTAAGATCTTAGTATTTACTTAGTTTTTTTTGGATAAAATGGGTAGCATAATCTTGTTTGGCTATTTAATGGACCTAGTTGAATGAAATTCATGTGATTAGTGTCTTCGTTTTACTTTACACATGAAGCACCTAATGCAAATTTCTGAGAAGAATTTCCGATTTTATCTGTCTTGGGATAGATATATAAGTTCTGCTGTATTTTTCCTAATTAAAAGCTGCTATGATGAACTTCAATTTACCGAGATAAGATTTGGAAAATTACAGAAAGTTAGCTTAAGAGTAGAAATCAATTAAAGTTATACATGCAACACAGTACTCAAGATTTCTTTCACGACCTCACTAGGGACAAAAACTCAAATTAATCATTCATCATTCCAAATTAGATATTTTGTTGGTACTGGGATAGACAAGAAGAGGGAGAGGGCATCGAACTCTGCTCACCCAATATATGATCGTCTCACGAAGAACCATCCGGTCACACTCTGAAACTATCTCAACCTGATGACTGACACTTGTAACTTTCAGTATTTTGGTCTTTTAAACTCAGAACAATTTTATGCCTCCAGGCTTAGTTCGAGTGGCAAAGGCTGAGGTACTTGTGACTTAGGTCACAACTCACAAGTCTGAGCCTAAGCCTGGTATTTGAGTTAATACCTCAGATGATCACTCAATTATGCACTCTACTCAATTATGCACTCTTCTCTCAGAAAGTCACTCAACTTTCAGTTTTAAATCAAAAGTCACTCAACTATGCACTTGTCTCTCACAAAGTCACTCAACTTTGAATTTTAATTCAAAAGTCACTCAATTATCCCCTCTTCCCTCAGAAAGTCACTCAATCTGTTAAATAATTTTTTTTAATTAAAATTTGTTGATATTAATTATTTATATAACAAACCAAAATTTAAAAAATAAAAAATACCATTTAAATCATTTAGTAGTCCATCCACCAAACGATTCATCAAAAAAAAATATGATCCACTTTATATTTTTTAATGGGTCGGGTTAGGTGAATGGATCACTAAATGGTTTAAATGGTATTTTTTATCTTTTAAAATTTTGATTTGTTATATAAATTAATTTCAGCAAATTTTAATTAAAAAACAATTAAATAGATTGAGTTACTTTTTGAGGGAAGAGGAGATAGTTGAGTTACTTTTGAGTTAAAATTCAAAGTTTAGTGACTTTCTGAGAGAGAAGTGCATAGTTGAGTGACTTTTGAGTTAAAATTGAAAGTTGAGTGACTTTCTGATAGAAAAGTACATAGTTAAGTGACCAACTGAGGTATTAACTCCCTGGTATTTTAGTTGCGAAGGATAGAGGGACGGATCCATTATCCCCAGTTCCAAAAGCTGTCATTGTTCCTAAGGTTGGCCCTTGACAAATTTCTCAGTCATAAAATAAAGAGGACAAAAAACTTTGAATAGCCTATAAGATTGCGTCTGTAGATTATTATTGGAATGTATGCTGTAATTTTTATCTGATGTTTCCTAAATTTATCGATAACCAGTAATATTTCTTCCTAAAGTGGTGTTATCTGTGCTGTACTTTAGGAAGGCATCTGGACGATACATGGGTAGCATATGTTGGCAATGACTTCAAGAGAATATTGAAATGGAATAAGATTGGATCAGGGGTACCAAGTGGCCGCTTTGGGCATTCATGTGTCGTGATTGGCGATTGTCTAGTGCTTTTTGGAGGAATAAATGATCATGGGGCCCGCCAAAATGATACATGGATTGGCCAAGTAGCGGTACATGATGCATTTGGTATCACATTATCCTGGAGACTACTTGACGTCGGTTCCATTGTGCCTCCACCAAGAGGCGCTCATGCTGCATGTAGCATGGATAAAAGGAGGATGCTGATTCATGGAGGGATTGGTTTGTCTGGCTTGCGATTGGGAGATACATGGGTATTGGAACTGTCCGAGAATCTTCATCTTGGAGTTTGGCAAGATATTGCGACTCATCCATCTCCTCCATCTCGCTCTGGTCATACATTAACTCCTGTTGGAGGAAACCAAACAATTTTGTTTGGTGGGAGGGGTTTAGGCTATGAAGTGCTTAATGATGTATGGCTTTTTGATACATCTGATGGTCACTGGAGATGGGTACAGTTACTATTTGACTTGCAAAATATACCCCAAGGATTGACACTGCCAAGAGTTGGTCACTCAGCTAATCTCATCATAGGTGGACGATTGTTAATTTATGGAGGAGAAGATTCCTACAGACACAGGAAAAATGACTTCTGGGTGTTGGATATCAGCTCAGTGACGTCCATTATGCAGTCTGGGTCTCCTCCAAGCCCGGAGAGATCAATGACTAAGTTGTGGAGACGGCTCAAGTTTAAAGGTGATAACCCTTGTGGCAGATCATTTCACCGAGCTTGTGTGGATCCTTCAGGTCGCAATTTATACATCTTCGGTGGCATGGTTGATGGTTCACTTAATCCTGCTGAATCCTCTGGGTTGAGGTTCGACGGGGAGTTGTTTCTTGTGGAGCTTTTGCTTCAGTGCTAGTGGATTTGGAAGGGGATTATTGGAAAAACAAGTATGTGGTGATCCCAAAATGCTGCTGCTTTACATGGCAATGAATGTAGTGTAAATATCAGTCCTACCAGTGAGAAGCAGGTTAGCAGCCAGTGGGGTGCTTTGTACAGTAAAAGACCTAAGAAGGTATTGTAATTTGGTGTAAGCATTGGATCTGAAGAATTGTTAAGGTATGTTTCTTCTCTTCTAGAGGAAGCTAGTGTCAACCAAAACAAGTGATGCACGATACTTGCCCCGAGCTTTTCACAATCTAGCAAAGCCCTTTAGAAACTACCTGTAAATTTCTAGTTCAGGAGTGAAATTAAGTCTTGTAGACCAGATTTAGCTTGACATATGACTAGTTCTGAATTTTGATGTATTATGTACATTCTTGATCTTTACTGGCTAGTATTGTACTGTTGCTGCTATACTTTGTTTTTTACCCCCAACCTAGGAGCTCCCACCCTTTTTTCTCCTTTGGTGACTCAAACTCACAACCGTAGAGTTGTAAGTGAGGAATGGTTATCATAGATCAACTCCCTCTCATCTTTACCCCTCCTCTTCGGCTTTCAGTAACAGTGACAAATATGAAAGGGAAAATGAACTAAAATCGAATCAAGGCTGCTGAAATTCAGGATTATTGAAATGTATTTTAATTTTAATATATATGACAAACTACTGAAGTCTCTTCTTCAATGAAACTTTAGTACTATTGGATTTATTTGTGCTTAATAAAAGGAAACATAACAGATTGTCCATGCCTTTTGATGTCTGCCTTCAAATGCCAAGTTGCAACACCTATTTTTGGCATGTGAACTTTTAACGGTGTGTGGATATAGCATATATGACCGGATTTATGAGACCTTAAAACACGCATTCAACTAATCTGTCCATGCCCTTTTGATATCGATGATATCGATGATTTGGTTACTATTATAAAGGATAACAATTTCATCACCAAAGGTATCGTGGTGTAGGTTACGATTAATAAAGTGAGTTAAGAATTATATTTAATTTAAAAGTAAAAATATTAGATAATTTCTTTTATTTGTCCAAATAACTAAGTTATTTGTTACTTATGTTTGAAGGAGATAGTATATGACTTTGAGATGCGCATAACTTGGTTAAATGCACAATTATAAAAACAAAAATAATAATAGTAATTTGGGAAATGTAAGATTATTCATCTCGTGTTTAGTTAAACTTTTTCTTTCTTTTTAATACAAGTAATTCTGAAATTGTCTATATTACAATTGTGTAATTTTAACCCATACAACTTAAAATAACAACCCTGAAATAAAACAAATAAAATGACAAAGATGTTTCCGTCTAGTGGAAAGTTAAATACACAATTTATGCTACATTTTGTATATTTCAGTTTTAATCCAATAAATCAAACATCTATAGGTAAATACATATTTACTAAATAATTCCATCATTATCTATTCACCATATAAAATAGTTTAATATTTTCGTCATTTCAATTAGAGCGATACACTTTTCTTTTTGATATACTAAAACAATTGACACACTTTTATGTTTAGAAAAAATAATTGACTCTACCGTTTTTGTCCGCTTAGTGGATACTTTTTTTGGGAGCTTACATAAATATACTATAATAAAAAAATATTTATCATTTATAGCAATAATAATTTTCTTTTCATTTAATCAATTTTAATTCATTTATAATACAAGTTTAATACATTTTACAAAGAACAATTTATTATTCATATATAATACAAGTTTTAGTGATAGATAATACATTTTCATACATTTATAATACAATGTGTTAAAATTTTATCAAACAAACATAATATATTTAAAAAAACAATTATAATTCATATATATTGCATACATAATTCACTATTAATTCATGTTGCAAATTTTACTTAATATTGTTATAAATAAAAAGTATCGCTAAAATCAGTAATTATTTACGAAAATATACTAATTTATGTAATTTTTCCTACTTTCTTTTTTTAACTATATAAATTTATAACTACTAAATAGTATTTTAAAAGGCTCGTTTTTCTTTTATAAATTTCTGTAAAGAACTAAACAATCTTTCACGGAGACAACTTCCAAGAGATATTTCTGACGCGGGCAAGCAAGAAAATCGTCGAGTGCCACTGCCACACGACAGCCCAATTCTATGCCAAGTGGTAGCTCAATAGCATCCACGTACGGTGTGCCATAGAGATGATGAAAACGTGTCAATCAACAATAAAATAGCAATTTGGGAGAAGCCCCAAATAGCTGTATAATTAGCACTATTACTAATCATGTTAATATCATTTCTGATCTATCCATTGCCTCTTTGACTCACTTGCCATTAACAACATGAAGAATTATCTTCAACTTGGGAGCTACTACTACTTGTTCTTTCTCTTACTGTTGTTTACCATATCCTTACACTATAGTATTGGTAGTGCTGGAGATGGACAAGAAGAAGAGCAGCAGATTCAACAACAACTCCATATGAAGAGTAAGACTCCTATTATAGAGACTGTCAAGAAAATGTTTTCTTTCCCCACTTCTTTTCCTCAAACTTCAGCCAATTATCGGAGCAGACTCGAATCACTAATCAAACAAGGCAAGGCCTACTTCTCCCCTCCAACTCTAGAGTAAGTCAGGTTATAGTTTCCACCAAAATCTTATACTATAAATGACTTTTTTTTTCCATTTAGATTTTGTTTGCGACTGATTGTGAGTAAAATGGGCAGTTTCAGAGATAGCCAGGAAGCACAGGCCAGGGCTGAAGGGGGAGCAGCACCAGGTGAAAAGGTGAAAGAAGCAGTACTGAAAAGCCTTGACAAGAGTAAAGCGGCCTTGGAAGAATCCGCCAAATCAGCAGCAAAATTAGCAGGGGAAGCAGTGCACAAGACTACAAATAAGATGAAAAAAACATTTTCTTTTGGAGATAGAGACACTGGACACCAAGAGGATGAGCTCTAATGAAAATAGAACTTTTTGTAAAATAAATGTGAATAATTAGCACCTTGGAAGTTTAGCTTTGTTTTCATAATGTATGTACTTGTATTTCCACTTGATTAGTGTTGTTTTTCTCCATTGGTTTGTTCATTGTTGTCTCATGTATTAATATATATAAATAAATATATAGAAGTCCCCAGCGCCATCGCAACTAGGCCTAATGTGACCAACTTAGAATTAGAATTCGACTACTGCTTCGTGCACCACTTTGATGACTTACCTGCAACTCATTTATGAACCTGTCAGCTCTTAGACGGGTCTAAGAGAATGAAAAAAAAACACAAAAAAGCTTTTAAAGAAGCCTTTGTACGGGTCTCAATGACACTAGGCTTGTGTTAATTGGGATATAATGGATATAACAAGCCTGAGCAGCAGTAGCTTTATCAGAAACATGCTAGTATGTATTTTTGGTTGGTCCTTCACCTTACCACAAGAATCTATTTTCTATAGCATTATATCATCGATAGAATTATGAGTAAGCACTTCCCTTCGAACCTATTCTCTAACATTATATCATCAATTGATTCCATTGGGTACTTATTTTCTATAGCATTATATTGGATAATTATGTCCATCAAAACTTGGAACAGTGAGTTCTTTGTTCTTGTCTGCTCTTGGAATTGAACCAAAAAAATCGTAGTTCAACCCATCACTGATCACACATGGGCAAGGCCAGCCACACCTTTGGTGCCCATTGGAATTTTCAAGACTATCCGTCATGCGAAAAAGCAATGTAAATCAAAATCAAAATCAATCTAACAAGGATTTTAAGAGCACGGGACAAAATCTTAAATGGGAGAAGAACAAAATACGTTGATTCATATAAAAAGCAAATTCAGCCTCTGTTTGGTAAGGCACATGTTATACCGCCCACAGGCGAAGAAAAGAAGTATTTGACTACATTTTATTAAACCAGATAAATAAGCCAAGTATTGCACAACTGAGCCTCACTGAGTACACCAATTACTGAAAAGAGGGTAAAAGCAACCAACAGAGATAGATGTTTGTCCTTCACTGTATCATCAATCTGTCAACAGAATGCAAAAGAATGAGTTAAAATATAATGTATAAGGTACGTCCATATGTCTACCTCTCAACACTAAACATACTAGAGTTCTCACACAATTCTCAAATCTCACTTCAATTTTCATTTCACCTATGAGAGAATGACATTTTCCAAACTCAATTAGTATATCTGGACAACTAAGATAGACATGATAAGTAATGTTGAGAGACTGTCGTATCATACAACTTGTATGCAATAGCTGGTTTTGAGTATTATTTTAATACTCAAAACCAGCTATTGCATACAAGTTGTATGATACGACAGTCTCACAACATTACTTATATGAAGTAAGCTAGTTCTCGAGCTCAAACAGTACACATGACATGTCCCAAGCAAGATAAAGCTCAGGAACATCATCCACAATTCACAGTTTCACACTACTAACCTGACAAGATTAGTTTGATTATCCAAAATATAGCTATTCTAAGAAAACAAGCAACACAATTTTCACAGACCCACAAATATGCCCCCCAACCAAGATAAGAGGTCAGGACATCATTCACAATTCACACTAATGACCTGATGAGAGCAATTTGATTATCCAAAATATAGTTGCTCTAAGAAAACAATATAATTCTCATGGATCCACAGATAGCTCCTCACTTCTTTAAGACCCTGGTCCTTAAGTATAGAAAAACATTTTCAAGCATGAAATACTAATCAGCATTGTTAAGTTGTCTCACTGCGACCATCTTCAGTAAACTTGCACCAACAACCACAACAGATCCTGATCTTAAAAAATCAATCATGCACCTTGCAAACTACAACCATATACAGGCTAACTGGGTCTGGCTTAATAAATTTTCACTATCCATTATCCTCTCATTTAGAAATGTCTGGTTCTAATATTCTCAAGTTTTCCAACTCTATATGTTATCTACATTATTTTTCTGACATACAAATAGCCCATCAAGGAGGAGTAGTATTGGACTAATTTTATCCTACGAACAAGACTAAACATCAATTTCTAACTAGTTGGCCATTTTTTTATTATGCTATATTTTTTGCTTAGCTTATTTGTAATTACTACTAACTTCTTTTTATGTTATTTAGGTCCAACTTGTCATGTCCAATGCCTTCAACAACCATATTCACACCTATTTAAGGTGCGTCTGACAATTTAAGACAGATATGGCTAAACCATTTCAATACTCCAGAGTGAGTATGATATTCACTCATCTTATCCTTTGCGTGTTGTCAAAACTATTCACTTTACCTCGTGTTATCATGTATGACAACAAATCCATTTAAGCATCACCTTAGTAATCCAACATTCTTTCTTATATAACATTGTTTCTTTACAACCATTCCATAGGGACTTGCTTTTCACTTGGGTAAGTATATTCTTATTGCATAAAACTTGAATTAGTACTTCTCCACAACAACCACCCAATTTTAATTCTATACGTTGCATCTTTGTTCCATTGTACTAGAACATGAACCTAGACATTAATTGTCTCCATTTAAGCACCAGAATCCCATCTAACGAACACTCTGCTCAGCAAAAGCAGCAGTGCTACTAATCAAAAAGCTTAGAATGCAAATACTCATACTGGAGAAATACATGTACCCTAAACTTATAAAATAGTGATGGCAACCAAGGACTACTTTCACAATTTCTTGGCAATAATTTACATATACTTTAGATCTTTGTTGGCATGTCACGCTTTCTCTATTATTTGCTCTCCTTGTTTTACCTCTGTATTGTCTTTTTCAAACTGCCTTGTTATGTGTTAGTACACTCTAACTCTCCCGAACTCCAATTGTGCAAATACACGGGTATGTTATTGTAATTTTACATTGATTTTAGCAATTTCTAAATAGAAAAAGCATTAGCAATATCCAATTATAAGATCAAATCATCCTCAACATAAGGTGATTACGTTGACCATCTGAATAAGTCCCTTTAACCTATAGATCCGTTACATATATGGATCAGAAAAGTTGCAATTCCATTGATAGAGGTCATGATCAGTGTTAAGCTATAGGTACCTTAGAAAATCGGAGGGACAATCAATGTCCGCCGCCGTGCTGTTGGTGCTCGAGGTGACGTCGCTCATTTGGAAGGGCGACGAGGTAGGAGAATATCATGCCTCCGAAGCAGACATGGAGAAGAGGATCAACGGAGCTGGTTTCGATGTACTTAGCATGGTAGTTATCCAAACCCTTCCTGATAGCATTCTTCGCGTAACCGATTGAGAGCATCGGCTTTAGGTACCCCGGAACCTCCTTCACCTTCAATCCCTTTATTTCCTTGTAGAAATTCCTCAACGCCATTTTTCCGGCAAGTTTTTTGCTGAGATCTGAAACCCTAATCCCCTTGCAGTTGTGGTTGCTCTGTCAGTCTTACCGGAATATTTAACCTTCTCTTTTTGTAGATGCGTAAAGTGTGAAATTGAATAATATTACTTCTCACTGATTATATTTGAAGCGACTAATGGGCTGGCCCAATATAGACATTTCTTTTCTTTTTTACATTTTATTTTAACCTTTGTATATATGGTACTAGGTGTACAAAATCAAATTAAAAATCAAATTAAATCGCAAATCGAATCAAATAAAAAAAAATTCGACTAGTGGTTTGATTTGATTTGATTTGGTATTGGAAAAAAAATCCAACTATATTTGGGTTGGATTGGTTTGGTTTAGTTCAACCCGACATTATATATGTAATTTAAAATTTTTATTTTATGCATAAAAATATTTACTTTGGTATTATTTTAAAATATTTCTTCTACTATTTCATAGTTTTTATCTTTTAATATATTATTTCAAGTTTAAAACTTAAAATTCGAAATGGTCCAATAAAGATTATAATAAAACTTAAATCAGAATCAAATTAATACTAATGCAAAAAGAAAATCAATTCAATACTAAGAATGACAATAATATTGTATATTTGTTCTTTAGTTTTACATTGATTTAGACAATAAAATACATAATCTAATTTAATTTTTCTTAAATATTTAGAAATGTAACTAATACTTATTAAACTTATTTTAGCATGATTTAGTACTTTTAAATTATGATTATTTTCATTATGACATTACAATATTTATTTTATATGTTGATTTTATTATTATTTTTAGTGAATATTTTTGTGTTATCAATACTCATCTCATATTTTGTGTTATTTTTTTAAGAAACATCTTAGATAGTTGTATTTGATTGGACTAAAAAAATATTTGGAGCACAAGTTAATTATATTTTTGTATGCATATACCCAAAAAAACTAAAAATCTGAAAAAATATGAAGTTTATTAGTTTGGTTTGATTTATAAATTTAAAAATTCAACACAATGGTTTGGTTGGTTATTTGAAAAATCCGAACCAACCCGAGGTTGAAAAATCCGAAAAAATCCGAATTTTATTAGTTTGATTTATAAATTTAAAATTTTTATACGAATGGTTTGATTTGATATTTAAAATCCCCGAACCAACCCGATCATGTATACCCCTATATGATAGCGTGTACGCGTCTATCATTTGAGCTACGACAATGTAATTATGTAAAGAAGGCATGTGTATGAAATAACATAGCTATAATCAATTTCATGAATTTCGAATATAAGAATAAAATCATAACGACAAATTGTAATGCGATGAAAAATTAGATATTAAATTTGATAGCGATTGAAAAGTTAATTTTCGTCAAATAACTTTGAACCTTTTAAATATATCCTTATATACGATTATCCAATATGGAAAAATCAGACACAAGGCCAAGTTTTGTAGAGGTTATGGTTTGTCAAGGTAGTCAACAATTGATTTGGAGTTAGGCATGAGTTTTTGTTGTATAGTTAAATAGTCTTTGTCCCCATCGACTTTATTTGCCACCAATATAACATTATCTTATTTTTAGTTCCACATATATCAACCATACCACAACAATAAACAACATACCCATATAATTTTACAAATATTAATAAAATTATGTTTTTTTTATTATCACTAATAAAAATGTCCCTTAATGATATCAAAGTGTTCGACAAAGATATTGGCCCAATAAATGTAGTTAAGCCCAGCCCAATTCATACACCGCCAAATTTTTGCTCTGATAAATTGACCGGAAGCCCTTTTCTTGCGTCGAATTACCGGCAATCCCCAAAAAGCGAAAGTTCCTCGTTCCTTCCGTATTGGTGTTTGTTTATCTATTTATAGAACTACCTAATTCCTCTCATTTCTAATGGCCCGTTCCATCGCTCAAGCCCTAAATCTGATCCGAACCACCACCGTCGCCACCTCATACACCACCCGAAATGCTCTGCTACTGGTAGCTTCTAGGAGCGAGTCCACTCAGGCAGACAGGAGCACCGGATCTGACACCCCGGAGGCAGAGGCGGAGGCGCTGGCGGTGCAGAGGATTGAGGAAGCCATTCACCGGATCATAGTACGGCGATCGGCTCCCGATTGGCTTCCGTTCCGTCCTGGTGCTTCTTACTGGGTTCCACCTCGACGTAGTTCATACGGTGTTGCCGATCTCGTTCACAAGCTCGCTAATACGCTTACGGAAGAGGAAATTATGTCTCTCGCTACGTTCCGTGGCTGGCCTTCATCCAATTTTTATCTTGATGCTGGTACTTAACTCTCTCCCTTCCCTTCGTGTTTCATAATGAATTTTCTTGCGAAGTTGTACATTGATCGCAACAATTGGATACAGTCGACCTTAATTTTCATTTTAAGGGATCCGAGTTCGACTCATAGGAGATCTATATGTCTGGACCTTTCCTTCGTGTTTCAATTTCTTGCTTTACATTAATCGCAACAATTGCAAATAGTCGTTTTCGACTCATAGCAGATCTATATGTCTGTAAAGATCGTGCATTCGATTTTTCTACTGCAGGGGAGGGTGATTAAAATTACTGCTGCATTTGCTGGATTGGATTAGGATGTTTAACTAGAACTGAGATAATTTTAGAGTCTTGAGTGCATTACTTAATCACTTGCGGAGAGGGGTTATAGAGTTGTAACTTGGTCATTCATTTTATTTTATTTAGGAACTTGTTATAGCCTTCGTCCTTGTCCTATTATCTTTTGGTTCCCTTGAGGAGAAGTTGTTTCCCTCTATTGTTCCCGTATACTAGTCTGCTTGCTTATATGCAATTTGGTTTTCATTGCAGCATGTTTGTTGAGCTAGGCAGATTTTCTTTTGTGTGATGATAAAAATGTACTGCACTGTTACCCTGTGTGATTGGGGTAGAAAGTCTGAACCTGGCCATTGAACTTCCTTTATTCAACGAAAAGAGAAAACTATCCCTCAAAGAAGTTTCCATGATAATCTCACGTAGGATGCATTTGTGTTGTTTCGGAGCACTTGTAGTTTGTAGAGATCTCCATGAGTTAGAGTTATCCGAACGCTGTTTGTGTATATTGATTGCCATATGTGACGTTTGAATCATCATTGGGCTGCATTCTGTAGTTTTTCTCTCCACTTAATACCTGACTTTTATGGTTTACACGAATGTTACAGTAGGTTTAAGACCACATGTTTCAAAAGTGTTACCTTTCTTTTGCTAAAAAATGATTTTCAGTCATTAGGGTCACATAAAATGGAATAGAGTGTATTATTTTGTTTCTCTTGGACTTCTGTGAAAAAATGGTTTAACCATCTTGCTTTTACAAGAGTGGTTGATTTGTTCATGATAACGTAAGCTATTTTGTTACAGTCAGGGGACAGGTTTGCTCATGTACTCTTTCTCACCTTCTCAATTTATTTTTTTGCTGTTTCAGACAAGTGTAATGTGGCCAAAAAAGAAATCCAGTCTGAGGACGAGGAAGTTTAACTGCAAGCATGAGCGTGAATGGGGAAAGCAACTGGTTCTCCATTGCTGTTGTTAAGGTGGGTTAGAACTTGAAAATTATTGTCAAAATGACCACATGCAAATTCTACTCCTCATTAGCTGGAGGGTTAGGTTGCACATCATAGAACATCTTGTTATCTTCTGCTGAACTCATTCTTGATTCAGTTAGTGTTTGGTAGACCTATGCACACTTGTGTTCTACGAATGCTTTGAGACCTGTCTTATCTTATGCCTTTGTATAGGATTCCACAGTGACCACTGGGGTGGCAGTTGCAAGATACTCAAATGTCTCTTCTTGTATTTGCAGGTTTACAAATTTGTGTACATAATGTAGCTGAACAGAGAGTATTGAGGAAGCATTTCCAAGCTGGAATATGTACATATTGGCTTCCTATCATATTTCTTTTCTACTAGAGTAGTATCTTGTCGAATGTACAGTGTAGGTTTATTTTGTTTTGCACTAATCCAAATTTGCTGGTTTTAGGTAATGGGTATTTCTGAATAGAAGCTAGCTCTTTGCTATGTTTCCGCTTTTTAGGTTTAACCTCATTAGGAAGCGGAGTTGGATATGCCCTTGTTATTGTAATGTTGTCATATCATATCAGCTTTTGTAAATACATGAAATAAGTCTTTGTTGTCCGTTATTTGCTTCTTGTTCTTACCTTTTTTATACTTGGGCGATAGCTAAGAACTAAGATTGTCTTTTTTCTTTGCATTTCTTAAGTCTTTTCCTGTGTTGCCAATTTACTGATTGTTCGGTTGAATGGGAGCTCCTATTCATTGCCGATTTGTCTTGTTGGATTGAATTGGAGCTCCTAGCAAATTTCTCTTTTACTTTCCTAGTTATAAATTTGTTTAAGTTCAACCTGACAAGTTTACTAAACATTCTAATTGGACGGAAGTAGACATATTTATGTAGGTTGCACAAATTTTAGCAAATCTGGTCGTTCTCATTTGATAACGAAGTCATACTTTTTGAATGCGACGTTCCAAATATACATGTGTAAGTTTTAGAGAAGTGAATAAATGTAAAATGTAGCTCCCCATCACATTTGGCGGAGCCTTGATACGGCTCTTGGCACGGCATGGGACAAAGAATAAGATGAAACATTATGGAATTTTTTTCATTATCAAAGTTCAGTTTGATCTCTGCCAAAGATGACTGCCTTTGCACCGACTTATATCTTATGGCAGCTCGAAGAAATCATAACTGTGGCAGCATTACGAATATGTTTACTAGGTTCTGTTGAGGGCAGACCGTAGCTTTAACTTGGTTTGATTGGAAAACACTGAAACTCGAAGGAGATCAGCAAGAGTTGCATACTATGATTGAATGACAGTTTATTTAGTTGGACCTGTGGATATGTTACAAACTCATACACGATGAGTAAGACTGTAAGCTGATGAGAACGTTTGCATGGTTTTTTTCTTTAGTAGGAGACATGTATTTGCATCTATTAGCTTGGTATAAACACCGGGTACTTACACAAGCTCTGGGTTTTATGATCTTGTTATTTGCCGTGTGTCTGGAATTAGTTGAGGTCGAGTCCACTTTGGTCTCCCAATATTCCACTATGATTAACATTGTTTCAAATTGAACAGTGACCTATTTCAAAGGGCATGAATAGCAATTTATAATCATGGCGGTTGAGAAGGTGCACGCAGGTCAAATGTTTCAACTTTCAATCAACCCTATGCTTAAATTTGCAGGTCAAATCGAGGACAACAAATTCCAGAAACATGTATTATAGACCTTTATTACAAGTTATTGCACATCTGCTAACAACAAAACGAAGACCAGTGCGATACATACCCAAGTGATAATAATGCTTAGGTACACTTTGCTGTCACCTTTAATTTTCAAGTCTGATGATAAAGAGAGGATTGAAACTCTATAAATTCACCTAAACGACCCCTTAACTAACCGTGTTACTAAAATAAATTGAGTTACACCAACTAAACAACAAATTCAAGGCACCATCCCGTTTTTACTTATCAGCTCTAGGATCCAAACGACCATTTTAGTTGGACAACAACAGCACACGGCTGATTCAACGAAAACGCTACTTTGGAGCTGGTTGGACCCGTCCAGCAACTGGTATACGTCTACTGAAATGAGAACTTATCGAGTTTCATCCTCAAGGTTGCGGAAACCAGCAGTCAAATCATCATGAAGCTTCTTAAACTTGGCTACCAAAGCATCCTCTCCTTCGGCTGGATCCTCAAATTTTTGGGACCTGCAAAGAGCGGAGGCTTAAAAGGCAAAGAAAAAGAAGAGAAGGGGATGGGGGAGGCAAAGCACCAGATTTGCAGCACGTAAGAAATCTGTATCTTTATTATGAAACCACATAACAAAGTCCATATTCTTGGGAGTTACTTACACCAAACGGTAGAACAAATCCCCTAGGCGATGCTTAATGAGAGTGTAGGTGATCTTCTGGCCATCCATACCAGCTCCTCGTTCAACGGCCTGTGCAAAAGATGATACACCCAAATGTCACATGCAGATACCATGGTACAAGCTTCTCTTAGTTATTGTAATCAATAACCACTCTCAGAAGTTTGAATCTTATTCGTCCCTAGATCATCTTAACTGAAGAGCAGTAAAAGGAAATGCGAGCATGAAAATAACATAAAGAGTGACAAAAGAAAATATGAGCATGAGTGAATAACACAGGTAAGTAAAAATGGGCAAAAGAAAGTGCTTATCTCTATAAATGATAGAAGGGCACCCCAACACTATAAAGACATGTATGTGTATCAATAGCCAGATTACTATACCTGGTTGGCTAAGTTATAGAAATGGATAATATTCCTTAACATCCAAACAGACTTGTAGAAAGGACAGAATTTGTCGTACCTGTTACCAAAGAAATATGAATGTGAGATCATAACAATCGCAATTAACAAGCATACTATGGTAGACTATTTTAACACTTACGGAGTAAATGCATTCTGTGCAAGGTAGTCCTCCCTCAAAAGCTTAGCAGTTTCCAAAGTGATTTTATCTGTTTCAGCTAGAGCATCTTTACCAACAAGCTGCAGAACACAAACAGCAATATATCAATGACAGCTGTGTCTACTTCCTGTAGACCACTGAGGTTTGAGGGGGGAAAAAAAATTGTTGGACAGGAGCAGGGTAATTGAGAAGAAATGTTTTGTTTGCTCTGAGAGGCTAAAAGCTGTTTTAGCACACAGCAGCTGAGACCTGAGTGTTAACTTTGCTATGCAATCCAACTGAAAGTCTAGATCTAAAGAAACGGCAACTCCCTAAAGTGACAGCTGATACACGACACAATTGAAGTGATATACCAACTACTGAGCCATCACTTATCTAAGAGATTGAGACACTCCTGGACTCCAGGCAGAATACAGATGAATTAGTTTCCCTCGTTATCTTAGTGCAGCCAATTTCCCTCAAAAGAGAGTGCAAACATAGATCTATTAACTAGATGAGATCATGATTGTCCAAAAAGTTGCTGAGGTCATGAACCAGGAAGACTCGAAAAGACGTTAGAAATAGATTCAGGGATCAATATGCACTTGCTGCTTTTCCACGAAGTCTATTTAAGTGGAGCGTATGTTGATGACCTGAGTTGACATCTGGGAAAAGATGGAAGAAATGGGAGAAAAGAAGGTCGCCTACTAGTAATAATGGTGGTAAGAAAGAGATGTAATATGACTAGCTCAGTAATTTTATCCAATTTAAAAGGTTGGCTCAGTCCTATATGCCTCCAAGTCAAAAGGCAAGAATGAATATGGCCACAGGACTATGAACAAGGAGGAAATAGTCAAGTCATGAACAACTTGTCCTTATCAACAATCATGACTTTGAAGACAAAAAAACTGCTCCTCTAGTCAAGACTGTGCAGATGAGCTGCTCTTTACGACATACAACTCGAGAAGAAATGTTAAAAGGTAAAAAAAGAGGCATTATAAGCACATACTTGCACTATTTCATTTAGGTCATCCTCCCTTTGCAGAACCTCACGGGCTTTTGTCCTTATGTTGATAAAATCAGGATCAAACTTCTCATAAAAGGACTCCAAGGCCTGGGAGTAGAAAACTCGCGTCAGCGAGTAAATAATCAATTAATAGAAGCAGCAAAAGGTGGCTAATGAACATGTTTTGCTGTATAAAAGAATATCAACATGAACGTCTAAACAACATACCCCTGAGTATTTTGAATAGGAAATAAGCCAATTTACAGAAGGAAAGTGTTTCCTCTGAGCCAATTTTTTGTCCAGCCCCCAGAAGACCTGTAAAAGGACAATATTAGAGAAAACTGAAGAAAAGAAACTTCAATAGGATAGATCTGTGGCTTGACCAACCTGAACAATACCCAGGGTTGCAGATGTAACAGGATCTGAGAAATCTCCTCCAGGAGGAGAAACAGCACCAACAATTGTAACACTCCCATTTCTCTCGGGTCCACCGAGACATTTAACTTTACCAGCACGTTCATAAAAAGATGCCAAACGTGCAGCAAGATAAGCAGGATATCCACTGTCTGCAGGCATCTCTGCCTGAAAAGTGCATAGTGTATGTTAAAAGAAGACAATACAAAGCACTTTGCTCCAGATTGGGAAGACAGATCATTTTTACAATACTGTATGATAGGTTTTATATAATCCAACAAAGCATGCTTTTAGGCATTGCCCCTGTTGTAAAAACTCGATTACACACCAAGCAAGGCACATGCAGAAAGGAATGTTTGTTAATAAATGAAATAAGAGAATAGAGTAACCAAGAAAGAAAATAATATAAAAAGTTCCCTTTTCATCATCAATATGACTAACTGACTATATATGCTGCCCAAAAGTTTCGAGAAACACTAGAAATTATACAAAAATAAAGAAACTTCATGAAAAGGGGAAAAGGTAAGGAGTTTAATCTTCATTGATTCCTGAAAAGAAAAACAGTGAAACCACAGAATAGTGAATTGCAATGAGTACAAAAATTCCTGCCACAGTCAAACACAAAGAAATTGGAAGGAGAAAAGCTAAAAGGAGATACCAAAAGTTCCTTCTGACAAAATTGCAAAGAGGATACATAATTTTAACGTAGTCTCTCTTAAACAACCAGTTCAAATGGGCTAACAAGAAGGAGAAAGATTCCCTTTGTCTTATTCTAGAAGCTAACTCATCTGAATCTAAATGTCATGCAAAATGAAAAATGCTTTATAGAAACTCAAGAGTTAGTTAGAAGTTAGAACCCTATAATATTGCCATTCACATGTGATTCTGTTGAGATCGCACATAATTGCAAATTCGTTGGTAACATAATAAATAAGTTACAGAAGTAGCACTGGTGTATTGTAAATTGGTTGGGTACTATAATGAATAAGTTTATGACAATGCCAAACATAATATGAGCAACCAAACAGTAACAGAAAACTTTGCCGAAAAGAGATAGAGGATATTTGACCTGCCGCAATAGACAAGGCTAATGGACTTTTTGGAAACAGATACTCACCAGCCGACCTGAAATCTCACGTAAAGCTTCGGCCCAACGAGATGTAGAATCTGCCATCATGCTCACATTGTAGCCCATGTCTCTGAAATATTCCGCTATAGTAATGCCTGAAATTGATATTGATAAAAGTCAAGAGCTACTATGTTGTATTACTTATCAAGAGATTAAAGATAAGAACTAACATGTTGTAAGGCACATTTGCTTTATTTTGAACGAGTTGACACTTAAACCAGAAATGCAAAGCAAGCAGAAAATGTTGTGCATATCAAACATGAAGGTAATAAGAGCAGAGAGTGGAATATCAGCATTTAAAATCCTGAAGCTAAGTAAAAAGTACTTATTTTACTTGGCTTCTTTCAGTTAATTAAGGCGCTTCTCTAATGAATTGTCAAGTACCACGAAAGTTAGAAAGCTAAAAAAGAGTAGCAACCTGTATAGATTGAGGCCTCACGAGCAGCCACAGGCATGTTTGAAGTATTAGCAACAAGTGTGGTACGTTTCATGACAGACTCTTCACGTCCATCAGGCAATGTCATTGTCAATTGAGGAAAATCCATTAGCACCTGAAATTAACTATTATGTGTTATTCATCTCGTGATAATAATAAAGAGCTCACAAAATAGATTCAAAAGATTATACCTCGGCCATTTCATTCCCTCTTTCCCCACAACCAACATAGACCACAGTGTCTGAGTTAGAGTACTGCATTCATTAATCAACATGAATCAGATGAACTGGAGAAGTGTAACAAGTATAAACATCTAACTGTAGATCTGAGATTAAAGTAAAAAGTAAAAAATAAAGCAAAAAGAAACTCACCTTGGAAAGAGCTTGACTAATCACTGTTTTACCGCAGCCAAATGCACCTGGTATAGCACAAGTACCCCCAAGAACTGAAGGGAAGAGAGCATCAAGAACACGCTGACATGAAATAGAGAAATTATAGAGAAGATGTCCAAGATTCTATACATGAATTACGAAATCTAACAACATTCTATGCACTAATTACCTGTCCAGTAAGAAGAGGAGTATCAGCAGCTAACTTTGCAGCAACCGGCCTAGGTGTACGCACAGGCCAACTCTATATATATATATAGGCAAATTAATGTCAGAATCCAGTGCTGAAACTGCTAGAATAACAAAGTAAAAGGCAACTGAGGAATCCTATGTGACTAGAGTGTCAATGACCTGAAGCATAGTGAACTGCTTTTTGACACCTTGAAACTCGAGCTCAAGAACAGTATCCTGCATGATCAGCGAGAAGAGGAATCCATCACATCCTCCGATTACTAAAGTTGATGCATTGCTTGCAATATCTTGTTATATGCTTAAATTTGATGCAAATGATGAAGCAAATTGACAACTTATGGCCTACACCTATCTACCACTTCTCAAATTTAAGAGAGGCAGAAAGATATACAAGAAAGTATATTGAGCGAATAAATATCCTCATAACCAAACTTAAGTAATGTGTGTCTGTGTATAACATGAAAATAAGAAGACAGCTAGCAGAATAAATAACATGCATTTAGGACCTAAGTTCAGGAAAAGGAATTGATATCTGTCTTCCCTTCTTTTACAAGTTTAAGAAAACAGGAAACATAGATAACTGGTCCTTTGCCTGAACCCTCGGTACAGGAACCAGTTCTAACAAACGCCACAATTTGTGGCAAAGTTCTCTATCCTCTAGACATGCTTCACTGACATTGCAACAACTGTTCGAATTAAAACATGAACACTGTACTAAGTGTATATATGATTGCAGTTTGATGAGTATTCACGGACCTTCAAAGAGTAATGACCAGCGGGAGCAATGTACGTAATTTTTCCCATGGCATCTGGAGGAAGTGCAACATGATGTTCCATTAAGCTGTTTTCGAAGACGTTCTGCGAAAAGAAATAATCAAGAAGAGATTCAAATACAAAGGGAGATACTTGAATGCAGTTTTGGAGAAGGACTCAACAAACTTCTTTAGAAGAATTTCAGTTCTATCAAACTTACAGCATACAGATCTCCACCTGTTAAGATATCTCCCTCGCCTGGCACCAGATATATTATAGTGAGCAGAGTCATCAATGATGAAAGTACACAGTTCTTGACGAAGATAACTCAAACTCCAACATGTCACGGAGTCAAAGTTTAGAACATACCTATTTTCTTTGGCTCAAATTCCCAGAGTATATCCTTGTCAAGGGCTGGAACAGATACACCTCGAGGGATGTAGACATCCCCAGATCTTTTTGCGATTGTCTTCAATGGCCTCTGCATAATTGACAAAACAAACATACAAAAACAAATTAAGCATTCAAATGGAGCTGCAATAATCTAATATCAGACAAGCTTCAGTACAGAATTTCAGAGAAAAATTGCAGGACATCATCAGATAATAACCTGAATACCATCGAAGATGTTTCCCAAGATTCCAGGACCAAGCTCTACTGACAGGGGCTGCAATTCAAATACACATCAATTTACCTATTTCAAATTCAATATTCCAACAGTTAAAACAAAACAATAAGACTGATAAGAAGTATTTTTATTTTTTTACCTTGCGTGTACGTAAGACAGGATCATTCACCATCAGCCCAGCTGTTTCTTCATAGACTGCAAGAAAGTAGATCTTAATAACAAAACCTTGTTTGTAATTTCAATTTAAGTCCGACTATGGAAATCAAAGCTAGTACATAACTCCCTTTAAGAACAATAATCCAAGGATGCTGATAGGGAGAGAGTTGTCATTAGCAGGAATAAAGAAACCAAACAATATACCCTGAATTGTAGCGGAATCTCCTTCCAGCCTAATGATTTCACCAATAAGATTGTCATGTCCGACACGAACAAGTTCATACATGGCAGCCCCAGCCATTCCATCTGCAACAACCACTGGTCCAGACACCTGTAGGAATAGGCACAATTTGCAGGCAATGACATAAGTCTTAGAGCTAGCAATCAAAATTTCATTCAATGAGCACAAAACCAAGACAGAAATTTGGTAACTGATAATCCCACATCAGCATGATCATCTACATTGTATGCAAAATAGAAAAGCTAAATTAAAAAAATCTAACAATGAAAGGTCTACTTTTCTCATAAGGAAACTAACAATCACCAAATCAAGTAAACAGTGAACGGATGCAAAAAAAATAAATTAAGATGTAATATTACCAAATGACAGTAATCATAGTAGAAAGAAAGAGAAATTCAATTGATTTAACGCTTATTAACTCATGAAAAATAAAGCAACAAACTGTTTGACCAATGATCGACTCTAAAACCTTCCTCATTGAAAAAAGGTTCGTTAAAGCAAAGTACAAACAGTTGCATTCCCATTTCCCACGTTCAGCATTTAGAGAAATTGTATGCGCGAATAAAAACCGCAAATACTGTAACATCATGTCCTTCCAAATCTCCATAGTTAGCAAAGTGAGACTGATCCAACTAATATACAACACTAGTGCTATGATTTACTGATTAGCAAAGTGAAACAGTGTCACTTTTACTTCTCGTGGTTCAAACTACGTGAAATTCTAACTTCAATATACACGAGTTGATCTAATCCAAATTAGCTTCAAAATTAGTCATTACTGACTTTCAAAGTATCACATAAATTGGAATGACGTTAGTAAAAGCCTTTACTCCAATCAAATTGAATCTCAAATGAAAATAGTACTACCTTTCTGACGTAACCATACTCACTCTCCTTTTCAGAATCTTCAAATGTAGTAAGAGGACCTCCAAAGAGAGACGGCATTGTAAAATGAAGCAAGTAAATATGTTGAACTCACGATCGGATCGATGGAAGATAAACTCTCCAATCGAAATCTATACAATTGCGGTAGAAAAACGGGCACGTTACAGACAAAATAAGGAAGCAACGAGCGAGAGAGAAGAGAATGGGGGGAGGGGGTATTAATCCGTTGTCGTACTCGTCTGCTTGTCTGGTTCTCTCATGTGTAACGTGATTCATTTATCAACTTTTTAATTTTTTCTACTTTTCGAGATCTTTTAATCCATTTTGGCATATTTGCTAATTATTAATTAAAATTTTAAATTTGAATATACATTTTAATATTAAAATATCTAGCAAAACTATATTGTTGCACAAAATTTTCGGACTACATATTTTGGAAAGTATTTTAGAATTGTTGCAAATGTAACTTTTAGAGAGTAATTACATTTGGAAAATAAAAAAATATTACTTTGTTTTTTAATATTAGAATAATAATTTATGCTCGATATTTGGAAAGTATTTTAGAATTGTTGCAAATGTAACTTTTAGAGAGTAATTACATTTGGAAAATAAAAAAATATTACTTTGTTTTTTAATATTAGAATAATAATTTATGCTCGATAAGGTTATATTTACGTATAATATATTTTCGATCTTTGAAAAACAATTTACTTTAACTGAAAAGCACTGCTATTTTTTTATGATAAAAGCATGGTCAAAAATGCCTTTGTAAATTAAAGGAAATGTTTTTAGCTTTCAGAATTTTTACCAATAGGCTATTAAAATTCTGAATATTAATATATATCTATAAAAAGATAATTACATGGAGTATGATTTTTTTTAGAGAATGAGATATGTGGATAAATTATACCGTATACTGCCAATATAATGTTACACATGACATTCATAATTTAATGATAAATCTGTAAATAAATTAATGATGGATCTTTTCGTTATTGTCTTACGATCAATTAAATGATACACTATAATAAAATTTAAGAAACAAACAAAACAAACTTTTTATTTTAAACTAATAATACAATAAAACGGGTAACAACCATTCAAACTAGGCGGGTGTTCACGGGTTGGTTCCGATCGCTTATTAATCAAAACCTAAGCCAAACTAAATTGATCAATTTTAAATTATTAAAATCAAATCAAACATATACATATATATATATATATATATATATATATATACATACATACATATTGATTCCAGTTTGATAAGTCTATTAACTATACACACAAAAAAAAGAAATGATTTATTAAAAAGGATAGAAAAAATAACAATTAACTCAAAACGAAAAATAGTTAGAATGACTCACGTTACAAAACTTCCAATCACTAAAATTTTGATAAATAAAAATTCAAAATTCAACATTCAACATTTTAGCGTGGAAGGAAGAGTCAGTGACATTGATAGCCCCCTCCCCTTCCTAGAGTTGTCACACTCATATACATGAATGTTGAAATCAATAAGATAAATATACTAATCTTAAGCGTTTTTACTCAAATAAAATCAAATATTATTGAATCAATTTTAATTCAACTGTGAACGTCTCCAAGTACAAGGGGGTTGTAGATAATAAAAGAAGAAGAAAAGTTGGTCAAATCTAGCATTACTCTCAACTTATGGAGGCGGATTACGTAAATTTAATTCAAAGTCAAGTCAAAACTTTTTCTTCATTTTCGCGGCTTTTTGGGTAATAAACTTCTGACAATATTCTCTGTACGAAAAACCCTTAACCCCATGCACTCTGTTTCCTCTAGGAAATCGCAAACCATCTTTTTTTTACTTTACTTAAATCTCATTTCGTCTTCATCTTCATTAATCTTCTTCCGTTACTGTTCCTACTGTCCAAAACTTGAATTAAAATTTTGCCTTTTTGTCCTTTTATCACCTTTTTTTCCCCTCTTCTTGTGTAATTTTCCTTTTTTTTTTTCAGCATCGTAACGCGTAATGTATTTTTCTGGTTATTCAGATTCATATAAATCACACTAAATGTAATGTATCAGTAAAAAACTGTACGCATTCAACTCACTCACCCATTGTTTTTGTTGCCTTTTTTTTTTTGAACCCCTTTATAATCCCGCCTCGATTCGGTTTCTAGGGTTTGCACTCTTCTTAACAAATGGCTTAGGTGGGTGTACACCGGTTTAATCTGTAAGTAATGTTTTTTTTGTTTTGAATCTTTCATTTTCAAGTTCTATTCCTCTTTAAATCAGTAAAGTTTCGTTTTTTTTTTTATAAAATTTTTATTCCTTTTCCCCTAAATTTTGAAATATAAGTTGATCGCAGTTTGATTGTTTGAATTTGAAATGTATTTTTTTTCAGTTTTCTAATTGAAATACTGTGCAGAAGCTGAATGTTGTTGGGGTTTATTGGGGATTTCACATTGGAAGCTTGATGATGGTGTGGAAGCTGAGGATATACAGATTCAGAATGGGGCTAAATTAGATTATGGATCTGATTTGAGTTTTCAGAGTTTTGCTGGAAGGGACGGCAAACGATTAACTAAAGGTGGCATTTTTGTTATGTCTTGTTTGTTGAATGATTCTTTTTTACTGCATGTAGACGGGAGGTCTTTTGCTTCCTGGTGTTGTTGATAAGAGCAAATCAATCTTTTTTGAGGTTAACTAAGTGGAATTTCTAGTTGACGAACGAAAAGGATTATTGTGTAAGACATTGATAGGAAAGTTGTTGGTTTAAGTGATGGATTTCTTCAAAGTGAAGAGGTTTAGAAAGGCTCATAAGCCGGAAATAGAGACTAATACCGAGGAAAAACCTGTTCCGCTGCCGGGAGACCAAAAGAATGAGAATGGTAATGTGGGGAAAACAGCTTATGTTGATTCCACTAATGCTGAGCCAGAAGATGACGATGATGACTTCATCACTAATGAAGTAAAGAGGAGGTTGAAGGAACTAAGAAGAAACAGCTTTATGGTATTAATTCCTGAAGAGTCAGCTCCAGAAGACGATGATGCAGATGATGAAGAAGAACAGGTGAACATGAATCCCAGTGATTGGAGGGATGTTGAAGCAGAAGGACGACAGTTTTGGTCTGGTTTCAATGCCGTGTATGACAAATACTCTGAACAAATGCTGTTTTATGACCGCCTGCATGTTCAGCAGCTGCGTGAAATTGGTAATAGTTCCAGACTATGTTTTGCTTTACTTCCTGAAATAAACTTTGGTTCCCTTGCTTTGCACTAGTGGCTCCAAATTAGAAACTGAAATCATCTATAAAATCAGAAATCAATCGAGTAATATATGATAATATCAAAGAAATATTTTCCTTAAATGATGAATTTACAATTCTGGCTAGACAACTAAAAAGCACAATAAGAGAGTATAATCACACTAAATGTAAGAACAAACAATTCTTTTTGGGAAACAATCCTCTAATTAATTCCCTGGGAATTTCTATTGTTGGTGGAGTAGATACAATCCCAATCAAATATAGTTGGTAGAGTGAGTTGTTGCAACTTAGACACAAATTGCCAATCTTTTCTTTCATCTCGGGAGAAACAGGATCGGGAGGAGCTAATTCAAACCCCTCCGCTAAAATAAGAACAGCTCCCACATTCGTCTGTTTCGAGAAATCTATTGACCAATTCCGATTCTTTTCTTTTTCTCTTGATTCTCTTCCGATCGAGACGTATAGATCTTGTTCATGGATTAACGAAAATGTGCGAAAGCTCTATTTGCCTTTGCCATTCTATGAGTCTCTTCCTTTTTATCGTATGGCATCGCCACTCCCTTTGGCAGCATCCAAAGGATTTCTCCTTTGCTTTGACAACAAAATTTTACCCCCAGTCTCCTTTATAAAAAGGGAGAGATTTGATTGATGTATTTATTGGATCCGTTAGATGTCTAATCGTTATTAGAGTAGAATAAGCAATGTCCTTGTCCAAAGTTAAAAAGAAGGTAAAAAATAGAGGAATACACTTATCTATAGAGGCAAGTCAAAGCTTTTTCCTTAAAAGTTGAATCATGACCTCGCATATCTTTATCATGTACAGAACTACAGATTCCTCAATGCTCAACCTCCCAAGATTCAGCTACACTGCCTCTTGAACAATAAAGACTTCTTCATTTCAGACACCCTTCAGAGGGAAATTAGAATTACCCTTCTTTGACTTTTATATCCTGAGATATGATAAAATTACCCTTCATTCAAGTGTAAAGCTGCCATTTTTCTGTCATATTTATGTTTTAGAATTTAAACTGAGGTGTCTATCTATTTTCATAGCAGTATAAGAACGGATCATTTGTAAAGAGACAAGTTTCCACAACACTCGATGAACCATTCTCACCAATCTCTCTGCTTGTCGTTTCAATGGAAGACTTAGTTGACAAGTTCAATTGAATTTTCCAATAGATCATTCCTTTCAATTGAATTAGTAAATGAATTTTAAACTTCACCTGTAATTCTGAAACAAATATTTTAAATGGATTGCAAAATAAATTGTGAAACTGCAATAGTGTGTCGTGTTCAAGGCATTTGGAGATGAGAAGTCGTTCTTTAAAGGCGAGCCTTGAAAAAAAACAGTCTGTAGTGGTTGTTTTTGGGTCAAACTGATAGAAACATCTTTTATAGCTATTGGAGAGAACTGCTGTATTTTATTTTTTTCCTGTGGTTTTGTTCCTCCAGCCATTAGGAATCTGGCAAATTCAATTGCATTAGACCTTTTTTTTTTTTTTTAAAATGGTAAAGGTTTTATAAATAAAGGCACCAAGATGTAGAGAATCAGTTTTTGCTTATCTCGAGCACTTAAATCTCTGTTACTATTTTGTTCCCTCTAGATGAGCTTTTAGAAGAGTTCCTTTGTGTGGTGGTTTGTTGTTTTTCTTTGCATGCTAGTATAAGTATATTGTAATTCTCCTTTGTCACGGTCTATACTCAGGCTTTGATGGTGCTTTAATCTGTTGTGTTAATTGTTTTCTGTGGCTTTTGACGGTGCTTATTGTTTCTCTGTTGTTGCAAGCATCTCCAAAAGAGAGTTGATTTGCAGCTTTGAGAGTACCAAATTTGTTTGTGGTTAACAAAATTTAGTATTTTCCAGGTTCACATATTCCATCTACTTCTTCTCCAAGATCTGCACCTAAAAAGCTTGTGTCACCCTTTCGGTGCCTATCCTTGAAAAAAATGGATGAATTTCAAGATGAAACTCAGCACTTGCACCAGCCTGTGGCTGACATTAATCAAGATCTTGAAACAGCTTATGTTGCTCAGTTGTGCTTGACCTGGGAAGTTCTTCACTGTCAATACACACAATTGAGTCAGAAAATCTCTAGCCAACCTGATAGTCCCATCTTCTATAATCACAGCGCTCAGCAGTTTCAGCAGTTATTGGTCTTGTTACAACGATTTATTGAAACTGAACCTTTTGAACCGGGTACGAGGCCTGAAATTTATGCTCGCATGAGAAATGCATTGCCTATGCTACTTCAGGTTCCTAAAGTCCAAGGTAGTACTGATATCTGATAATGATTGATTTCCTATTAGATGCTCATTTGATTTTCCTAGTGATGAACGACTTCCTTTTTCCTTGTATTGAATGACTTGGACTTGTTCAGAATATTTACTTTGCAAAAGTTTGCATTGTATTCAATGCATATTAAATTTGATGTACTGGAGTACGTAAAGTTGATTTCCTCTTGATCTGGCTAACAAATCTAATCTCTCAAATTTAGGTTCTGATCAAAAGAAATTGGAAGATGATGAGTTGCCAGTTCTTGCTCCAGATCTACTTAAAGTGATTGAATGTTCAATCCTCACTTTTCGTGTATTTGTGAAGATGGACAAGAAGTCTAGCAGTGTACGTAATCTTTTCGGAAGCCAGAACCAGATGACAACACCCGTTCATCAGGTTCAGTGTTCTCTTGAAAAGGTAAGACATTGGTTTGATATTCTGTGTTTAACCATCCTTATGCGTGTAGCTTACTTTTGGCACTGTACTTTTTATGAGGTAGTACGGTCAGTGTTTGTCCTGGATGAATTTCAAGATAGTTTCCTTTACACAATCCAGGAAATAAAGGAAATATAGAAAATATGTGTTTGTATAAAATAGTTGATACCCACTCAGAAAAATATCCAATATGGAGCAGATTTAGGGAAGGCTTTGAACTAGTTTCCACATTAACCACTGAGATGAAAAGATGAGCATCACCATCAGTCAATGAGGTTTGCGATTCTAGACTTAAATCTCTCTTCTTGGCTCTTCCTTATCCTGTTTCTGAAATGTGGGGGCTCCATTTTCTTCTCTCTTTAGCACATACCACCACCTGTGGATTTCTTTCAAATTTTGCAACAAGGAACTGTACCAGCAGTTTCTGCGATATTCAAATGATGTGTGATTAGGTGTCTTCAATTGTGACGAAGATGAATAACTTAGTCCATACTCCATATCATCAAGTGATAGTATTATTTCTTTCATTAGCCTTTTCTTGACTCTTCTATCCATGTCGTATTCATTTCCTTCCAGCTCTTATGAAGAGGTCAAGAGGAAAGTTTTGCTTCCTTTCCCCCAAACAGATTTTCTGAAACCATAAGTTAATAGGAAAGTAAAAGGTTGTTTAGTGAGAGATTGTTAAATAATAAAAAGTAGAAGACGCCTTGGCCATTGACAAACCCATATGTTTCGTTACAGTATTAGAAGTCTGCCGTAGGAGATTTCTAGGTTTCCTCTGATTCCTATTTATTTGAATGTTGAACTGATATCATAAACTTAATATCCATTTTCTATTTTCGGTAGTTGGTTGTAATGTAGTATTACTAATAGTAATTCAAGCAAAGCTCTTGCTATCTCCATTTTGCTTTGGCTCGTAAGATGAGTCGAGCAAATGCCTACTTTGAGACAGAAGTTTGGATGTTGCTGTGGTCTTCTTTGGGATAACTTTTGAGTCTTTCTAATGCAGAAAAAGGTGAAACTGAAGGAACTACGGAAGAAAACAAAGAACCTGAAGAAGAAATCATTGCCTAGCATGGCAGCAGATGTCGACCTGTTGCTTGGCCTTATTGATGTAAAAGTCATGAATAGGGTCCTAAGAATGGAAAGAATCAGTAAGGAACAGTTATTCTGGTGCGAAGAAAAGATGAAGAAGCTAGATGTAACTGACGGCAAGCTGCAGAGAGACCCCTCTCTTATCTTATTTCCTGGTTAGCAGGCAAATCGAAACTCTTGACTTGCTAGAAAAACCAATATCCTCTTTTTTCCTTCTGTATTGGCTGTATAATAGGGTGGATATTCTTCATCAACTGTTTGATCTTATATGATGTTTAAACTTGGAAAATGGCATGCTTTCAAATGAAATGTCTTTTTTGCATGTTTTAAATGTTTATGCATGATTTCTATACTTCGTGCATTTTTTGTGCTGACCCTTAGGTTTTTTAGTTGAAAAGGCTTGTTTTTTTATTTAGCAATGCGTTCCCCATGGTTTTATTAAGCCTCGTAGAAGTGGGGACAAAGCATGATGCCTGCTTTTTCATAATTTTTAGTTTTTACCATTACTTTTTGACCCAAAACTAGGAAGTTCTTTTAGCTTTTGTTGCTTCACGGAGTGATAAATATCCATTAGATGATCAAGGAGTGTGGACAAGTGATCATCGATGAGGAGTATCATTAGGTCTTACGTTCAAATTTTAATTCGAGATAAAAAATAATTAGGCAATTTCGAGACCCATGTCTGATGTCTATACACCGCCCTCATTCTAGGCTTTCCTATTATTATTTTTACTGTGACCTGGATCTAATGCTTCCTCCGTTTCAATTTAGGAGATACTTTTTTTCTTAGTTTGTTCTTAAAAAAAAGAAATGTTTCTCTTTTTGGAATTACTTTATCCTCAATAACATGAATTTATAGCTATAAAAACATAACATATTTAAGACTTTCACGTTTTAATTTTCTTTTGAACTCGCTTGGATAAGCACGAAAATGAAAAAAAGTAACATCATTCCGTGGAGGGTTAGCAGGAGTATAAAAAGGGCTCTTCACACATTTGATCCCTCAATTGTCTAATTATGCTTGTTCATTTTATAAAATGAATAGTTTCTTATTTTCTTATTATATTTTTCGAGATATTAAATTTATTATATTTAAATAATAATATAATAAATCATTCTTCTATTTATAATTTTTTAAAAATATGCTAAATTAATAATAGACAATTATTATTGGATTGAGGAATATAACAAAACATATATATTTCTCCTTCATTATTTTAGTGGACAACTATATAATATAAATATTTCTCATATAAAAATATCATAAGTCAACTTAGTTTTAGATCTCGAGAAAAGAAAACAAGCACTGAGCCATTGACAATAGAAAAAGAAAAATGTTCCCTCCCAAATATTTTCCAACGATTCTGTTGTTGGCTTTGATCTGTTTCAATTTGTTTGAAATATCTTTGTTAGAAACTGTTATGAAATGGACATATACAGTAGTTTTCTTCAGAGGCTTCTCTTTGAAAAAAAATACGACATTTGGAATAAAATGTGTCAATAATAATCTTAATTAAGCCCGCGGATTTTGAAAAATTTAGAGAAGACGACACAGCGTTCGGAATTGACTCACCGATAAATCCTCCGTCCATATCTGGCGCCACTGTAATTGAGCCATTAGAGACCAAAAATTACCTGCACCATGGAAGAATTGAACGCTAATGAGGAGATTCGAAGGATAATAAACCCTAGGAGGAAGAAGGATTTGCGTGGTCCCGTACCTTTCATACTCATCATCTGCGGCACTCTCGTTTACTACCACTGTGTTTATCGGAATGCCAGTATCGTCTCTCTCATCTCTGACGTCTTTATTGTAATCATTTGCTCCCTCGCCATTCTCGGACTCCTGTATCGCCAGATGAACATTTCGGTTCCTGTGGATCCACTAGAATGGCAGATCTCACAGAACACTGCCAATCGCGTCCTTGCCTGCATTGCTAATACTATTGGCGCTGCTGAGTCTGTTCTCCGTGTTTCTGCTACCGGACATGATAAGCTCTTGTTCATTAAGGTACTAACAAACTTGTACTACCCTCTCTGTTATTCGATTTGGGAAGTGATACAAAGTTGAATGAAATTGGGTAGAAAAAATGTTTGGAACTTATTATTGTACTTGGAGACTGGAGTTGCATTTTACTTAGATTTTTTTTTGAGGTTTTGTTATGGAAGTGAAATTTCACCAAAAACTGGTATATTCCTTTGAAGATTTTTTTTAGAAATTGAGCTAAGGGCCTATGGAAAGGTAGTGCAAAAGTTGATGTACACACTACCCTTCCCAGGTCTCAAATTTTCAAACTTCACTAAATTTCATGAACAAACAATGTTTTCCGCCGAACACAGTATCTGAGCTTCTACGTGCCCTACATTTCATCAACTATAGGATAATTAATACACAAAGGAAAGCTCCAAACAGAAACTCAAATACTAATTAGATGTAACTGAAAAATCGATTGGTGAACGTTATTAAAATCATCCTACTACATTGCCAGGTTGTGGTTACTCTTTATGTGCTATCAGTTTTGGGAAGGATAGCATCAGGTGTTACTGTTGCCTATGCCGGTGAGTCATTTCTTCTCCTATTTCCTCAACTTTTATTATCGGGGCACAAGGTCGATTTTCATTCCCAACTTTGCGTCAAATTAAGCTGTTCTGTGTGGATTAATTTTATGCAGGACTCTGTTTTCTTTGCCTTTACATGCTTGTTGAGAATTCTCAACTGATCAGCGTATGTTTGTCGAGTCAACGAAGGAGAAAGGACTCAAGAGAAACAGTTCAGAGCGACTAAGGTGTTTTGCTCAGTCTACGGAGCATATGATTTCCTGGTTTGTAGATACACGAAAAGAGGTAATGAAGCAATAAGAACAGAATTATGGTACCACTGGTAAAAAGTAAATAATGTAGCCCGTATTCTATGGTTTGAATTATTGCATAGTGTGAATTCTTTGTGTGTAGCCTTGTGATTTCCTTGCACATCTCTATAACATATTCCCAGTCCTAAGATGACGGTTTCCCCAGGCAACAAAGATACAAGTTGGTTCTTGTTAGCAAATATTTTAGTATTAGCTTAAGGAACAAGAGAGCTTCTGCGAATTCATCAACGACGTGATGATGGTAGGGATTTAACATGTGCATTGTCTTGATGAGTGGTTAACAACTACTGTTTGATGCGTAGAGTTTTGAGCATGTAGATTTGAACTGATTGCCCCAAAATGATTCTTTTGAAGAATTGCACAAAAGAGCATTTGATCCCATCTCAATTTCTCTTTCCATATTCGAAACAGAAACTACAGACTCTCCCTCTTGCATCACCACAGAAATCACAGATCAGAAAAACATTGAAGATTTTGTGTCCGAATTCACACAGAATCAACGAGTTTGATCCTCTTACTTCATCCAGCCACATAAAATGGAATGGGGATATGAAGTTATCAAAATCTTTTGCACTACTTCAGAGTACATATGCCATGACAAACAGATCATTGCTTTCACTAGACTTCAAAGTACTGGAAAGCTTTTGCACTACTCAAAAACACTTGATTTTCTTAAAGGAGAAGATGAAGTAAGAAAAAAAATGGGAGTCCCGTCTTCTCAAGTATGAAAAGATTTTCTTCCTTATTTTTTTCCGCCGAGAACCTGAAAGTCTCAGTAATCATCATCATCACCTCTCTGGCTCATATTCGACTTTTGAACTAAACGGACCACCTCAGACATTTGTGGTCGAAATTCTGGCTCCGCCTGACAACATCAGTAATTACGAATAAGTCAAGAATCCTTATTCTTTAGGCTATTGATAGAAAGATATTAGTTAACTCCCTCTATTTTAGAAAATTACTGCAAAAGAAATCTAACCTGAACGCACAGAGCAGTCACATTGGCAAATCTAGAGAGAGATTTAGGAGGATAAAGTCCACGCAGAGCAGGATCAGCCATTTGCTCTAAGGCATCTAGATCATGTAGTTGTGGCGATGCCCATTCGACCAGACACTGTTCTAATCTTGGCTTTGAACTGAAGCATCGATCTGAATATGTTAGATTCACTTTGATGGATAACTTAAAAAATTAAACTTAGCATGCAAGGGGACTGCACCTGTCAAAAGGCTTTCGCCCTGTCAATAGTTCCAACATGACAACTCCGAAGCTATAAACATCACTCTTCAAAGTATATGCAGAAGGTTTTGTGCATTCTGGAGCAGTGTATCCAGCATCCAAGTTTTTGCTTGATCGCTGAAAAAAAGGGAAAAGGTTGAATAACATTATTTAAGCATGACGTACCTCTACTAGACACCAAAGCACCATGTGAAATATCTTAAGCATAAATCAGCAAATGTGGACCAATCCAGATTAACCCTAGGTACCAACAACAGAGTATGCATTTCAACAGGATTTGAACTTTATGGGTTCTATATTTGAAGTATTGGATCTGAAATTTATTATATGTACACATTGGTCAATTTCTCAACAAATATATAGGATTTTGATCAATGTTATTGGGCTCTGGAACCCGTACTTCCAATACTAGCTCCACCCTGAATTTACAGACTACTATTATTTATCTAGCCCAATTGCTACCATCTTCTATGTTCATATTCATTTATATAGCACCATATCCTGTTATTCAGAACATGACACTTATTCTCAAACTAGAACCTGATCGTCATGTCAAACTGCACAAATTTGTACCAAATCCTGCATCTATTACCCATCCAGTAGACCAATACCATTCACAGCTGAGTGATGAAGAAAAAATGGAGGGCATGTGACTTGGAGAAGGACCTGGTACCATGGACATTCTATTTGGAAATGAGCTGTGTCAGTGACATTCTAAGCAATGATGGACACCAATTATGAAGCTGCTAACAAATTCAATCACAGTCCTTGGCCAAGAAAAGGTAACAATATCCACATTTCATTTTTTGAGTCTTCCGAAATAGTATTCATTTTTATGGAAGACTAGCCACATTATATATGTCAATAATTACAAAATTACCACTCTTATACGTCTCAATAGTTTTCTTAAAACTTCAAAATATCCAACATATAACTTAAGAAGTTACATGCGACCCACTTACTTTTCTGAATATTACTTTATCTGTTTCCTGTTTCAAGTGGTCACATTTGCAAGTTAGCAGGTTCCTAAATCCTAGAATCCAAAACTGCAGAAATAATTCAGGTGGAAACAATACTTGCAGTATCTAAAGGTCTATCTTCACATACCTGATGAAACATTGCCATGCCACACTCACATAGACGAGAATTCAATTCAGCATCGAGCACAATGTTTGAAGTTCTTATATTCCTGTGGAGACATGATGGAGAACAAACCTCATGCAGGTACCTATATACAAATTAAAATCATGTCATAGGATCTATTAGGGGAACCACATTGACTAGAGTGTTTCTTATAATTCAAAATCATGTCGTACTCGATGGGATGTCAGTTACAGAGGAAACCGTAACGTCACTCACCACTAAGGACATGCAATTAATCTGTGCCAGTAGTACTCACTATCAACACCAACATAAAGGAAATCACCAACTGCAAGAGAAACAACATGAAGAGTTTGACTTACTCAAGAGCACGGGCAACCCCTAGAGCAATTCTGACTCTTGTGTTCCATGTAAGAGGTTTGCTGAAGTCATCTGACACATGAAGGAATTCATAAAGTGAACCATTTCTAAAATACTCAAAGATTAACATATTATGTCCCTGTTCTGAACAATAACCAATAACTTCAGCTATATTTGTGTGGTGAAGCTTGGACATATTGCCAACAATTTCTGTGAATTCTGTGCACTGCCCATCTCGGAAAAAGGAGGAGTCTATTTTCTTTACCGCCAGAACCTGGTAAATCAAAAATAAGATTTCTCCATTATGTTTATCATATAGTACAGATCTGATTAAATACTTGTAGACCATATAAACATCAGCTGAGCCTCCCTAGAAATGGTAGCCAACCAATTAGTAGCACCAGAAACATTCGCAGGTTTAAGTTGAATCAAGCACGATATATCTGCTTGGGACATATATTATGTTCACTTCCACATTACAATTATCTGCTGCAATGAATAGAAAAGCTAGATAACCTAGCCTCACGGGACTTTGAAAAAATAAGCTAACAAAAGAAGATAAAAACAACTAAAATTATTGCCATGTGCCCATGTTAAGTCAGAGCACGTGGTATAGGTCCAAAAGTAGATGTGAACAGAATATGCAAGATTCCCATGCAGAGATATCTGAGCAATCTGTATCTGTTGGCTATGAAAAGACTGATACAAGTTCTAAAGAGACCTTTGATGAGAAGTGAGCTCACATCCATCCATCATTATAGTCTAATTTCTGTGGTCAACTAGTACGCTTACAGTATACCTATTAACATATTGGTGAACAAACTTTATCATGCAAGTGATCTGCTAAGGTCTGGAAGAAATTTGTTTTCGTTGAAAAGAACCTCTCTATAGTGTTGTAAGGAAAGAGAGAAGAGGTCAAATTTTACCTACACAAAGGCAATCCCAACCAGGAAATTTAAGTCAGTTTACCACAGTTTACATGTAGCAGAACGTTATCACCTATGCCAGGGGTTACTAATGCCTTTAAAAATGAGGCATATGCCTTAGGCCCCAAAATCAAAGGGTCTAATTTTTTAGTAATAATAAATTTATCTTAAGCGTTTTTAACAAAAATAAATAAATAATAAAGAATGTTTTAATTTGTTTCGAAACATTAAAGAATGTTCTTTTTAATGGATCAATTTTTAAATTAACTTCCACATGATATGTTTAAGACCACAAAATTAAAAAATGAATAAATAACTATATATATATATATATATATATATATATATATATATATATATATATATATATATATATATATATATATATATATATATAGTTTAAGATCATAAAAAAATAAAATAAAATTATTAAAAAAAAGAAATAACTTGAATCTCATATATATAAAAAATAATTAAAATTTAGATCTTTAACTTAATTTTGGCTTTAAGCTACTAATTAGCTTGAGTTGTCACTGCCTATGCAATGATTAACATGGACAACGTGATAGGTTCAAGGATTACGCCGGAACAATAAATATAAGTTCATTTACTTTAGCTCCTATGCAACGGTATAAGATCATCTATATTATTATCCATAAATTCTATCATAATACATAAGGTTTCAAGAATTATAAAGTCAACTAGACAAGTACTATGTATTTATTTCAATCTTTTAAAAGGAACCTTCCGACATAATTTTCACTTCAAACTTAAGACTTGGGCTGGTTCTACCATTTTGAAATACCAATGATTTTCTAGAAATGATGGTAGAAAACAGTAGTTTCAATGTCAAAGCAGACGGAATATATGTGCATGAACTTATGTATTTCATGAACACGGACTCTTCAAAATAAAGAAAAAACGTAAATACATAGATCCTCAAGTACTAATGAATAGTATTAGCTTTACAAATATATATTTGTCCATTATCTTTTCTTCTGATTACCTTTGATTAATCTATGCATTGTATTCAATCTCTCATGGTGTATAGTGGAGGTTATGTAACCTATTCATGAAGTGAATTAACAATAAATATACCATAAAACTAAATAACAATGTAAATCAGGTCAAGCTTACCTTGCCATCCGGATATTTTGCCATGTATACTCGACCAATTGATCCCTCACCAAGAAGGCGAGAACTTGCAAAGTTACTAGTTGCATTTTGCAAATCAACTAATGGATAATGATCTATCTTAACTGAACTGCTCTGTTTCATAGGATTTGCGGACTCTTTATCATTGGACGACTTGAGATGATCTGAAGGTGGACCATTTTTCATCTCCTTCTCATTAAAAGACTTGTGACGCTCTGAATTAAGACGCTTAAGAACCATTGAGGAAGAGGTTTGCAAATGTTTCTCTGCAACTGATGATGAATCAAAGGACATAAATTCTGTTAGATGAAATAATACACTAAGAGGTTTCGAGTTCGTCATAAGGGGAAAGTGGGCATAAACTCTATTGTCCCCTGTATAAAGGGTTGTGGAGGGGTGTATTCACCAATAAAACAATAATAATAGTACAATCAAACCAACAACAACAACATACTCAATATGATCGGGGTGTCTCAATGCCTTTAAAAATGAGGTCATATGCCTTAGGCCCCAAAATCAAAGGGCCTAATTTTTTTTAGTAATAAGGGCCTAATTTTTTTAGTAATAATAAAATAATCTTAAGTATTTTTATAAAAAAATGATAATAAAGAATGTTTTAATTTTTTTCGAAACATTAAAGAATGTTTCGTTTTTATCGATCGATTTTTAAATTTAACTTCCACTTGATATGTTTAAGACCACAAGATTAAAATATTTTGGTATATATATCTTTAGTTTAAGATCATAAAAAAATAAAAAAATTCTTTATTAAAAAAAAATAAAATAACTTGAATCTATAAAAAAATTAATTAAAATTTAAGTCTCCAACTTAATTTTGGGTTTAGGCCACTAATTAGCTTGAACCGCCACTGGATGTGATTCCACAAATGTGGGATCTAGCAGGCCTTCCACCTAACTTTGCGGGTTAGGAAGGCCATTTCTGAAAGACGCTTGATAATAATACAACCTAACCTTAGCTTAGTTTTAGAGACAAGTTTCAGAGAATATGGGATTGTAAGCCACACATATTTTTTTTCTTCTCAATTACTTCTTCTTCTGTAAAAGTGGATTGGAAAGCCAAAAGTAAAATTACCTCTGAAGTCCTCCTGCATGTTGGCACGTACGCTACTAGATAACTCCTGAGATGCAAGAGGAGTAAAAGGTTGACGTCGGCTAAATTTATCTTCTTCAATAAAATGGGAGGAAGATGATGATCTTTTTTTTCTTGACAATAGAGCAATTATAACACCAAGTAGCAACAAAACACCCAATAATATCCCCGCAATGGCCCCTATACCCAGGCCAGATTTTCCAGATTCCTTATCTGAGTTCCTGGTGTGTGGTTTAGCTTTCTGCCCAGGAGGTGGAGGAGGAGCTGATCCAGTAGACCAACTATTTCCGCCAGTCCTTTTAAGCAAAAAGAAAGTATCAGACATTATAAATCGAAACCATTTAACTAATAGTTCATTCAACACTCACTCTAATTTTTTGATGTCTTTCAGCTCATTCGGAATCCATCCATTAAATTGGTTGTTTGCTACATTCCTGCCAACATTTTGTTGAATACACTGGCTTAGTTACGTATAAACATCGAGGACACTTCATACTTGTGACAGTTTCTTACTCAAATCCAAGCCAACATTTTATTTAAGGGATATCGGAAAAAAGTATGTGATTACAAATTTGGCCTACTAATATTTATGATTCTATCAGAGTCTTAGCTTTTTTTGCATATAGATTGTCTGAGCAAGTGGCAAGGGGCATTCTCGATATTGCATGCAGTCACGCAGTAAAAGTCCACCTCTCTCAAAAGAGGACAAATAGAGAAATATCTTTCTGAATCATAGACCTTATAGTACTAGAAGTCACAGTCGTAAGAAAAAGTACTAAAAATCATAGTAAAACTTGGGCTACACAAGTTGGACCCTTGAAATGTGAAATCAAAGCTAACTTTAGAAATATAGAGGCAGACAGGGTGGCATCACATCTACAGAATAAGCATATATCAACTCAGTAGCAATCATGGTATAATACAAAATACAACCTAATACACCAATTATACTCAAGAGTTTGAAAGAGAATTGTAATTTTTAACACATAATGCAGGAAAACTTACTACACTTTGGAATAAACCATGACTTAGAATTATAAATTTACTAACAGTTCAACTTACAAATCGTCAAGTTCAAGATCCGCAAGAACATTTATTGATCCAGTAAACTGATTGTTCTGTATATGCCTGCATGCAGAGTGAAAATGTTTATCTCCAATCAAGATTTTGATCCCAAATATTAAGCACTAGCTTACAATTTGCTGAGGCTTGAGAGGGATTTAAGACTCTGAGGCAAACTGCCTGATATTGAATTGTAGGAGATATCCCTGGATAAAATTGCACGAGTTAGTTGATACACTAGACAATTATATTACCGGACACACTACAATGTTTATGAATATAGGAATGTACAGAGAAAGAAGCGAGGGGGCCGTAAAAGCATTGTTATCTTGCTTGACTTTATTATCCTAGAGAGACTGAACTAACAGGATAATTTTAACTTATGTGGTGTTTCGTAGGAAGTACAAATGAAAATTAGACTATATATCGAGTTAGTACTCCTTCATAGCCTGTCTAGGCGGTGACACAAGGTGATCCATCATCATTTTTGCTTTCCTATTAGTAATAAAAATCTAAGCTTAATTCTTAACAGAGTGATCAACTTGAATGACTGCAAGGATTGTATTGGTGATATAAACGGCAATTCAGGTGAAATATCACATATGAAATATGTCAATGATACTCTAGTGTTGTGTGGTGCTGAAGACGGGCATGGTTATTCTCAAAGGTGATACTTGTCGCCATGGATGCTACTTCTCGTATTGAAAGTAATGATCTGAAGAACAACCTATGAAAATAGTTAAGTAAAACCTCATTTTCTCATTCATGGAGGCAAAGATTTTATGCTGGGATTTCGAAATGCTAAGAATCCACCCAAAAACAAATAACCTCTGCAATTAAATGTCTCATTTATCTTTTTTGGTCCATCTTGAATTAATGTTCTCCCTAGAAATGTCTTACCCTATACCCAAAAATCCTTTAAAGAAGTTGTCATACAAGTTCACACCTCTACAAATTTTCACTAATCCATTAGCAAGAAAAACTGTTAGCAGGTCGTGGTTGTTCTCTTTTAATTTTAAACAATCTCATTTCAAGTCAAATATGGACATCCACGTTGTCCGTTGTCATTCCACATCTAGCAACAATTTCTAAATTGTTACTGTAAATTCAGATCAGAGATAAACAGACAGCGAACAAAGGATAGTCAGGAAAAGGCAATGCAAACATATACTTGGAACAACTAATATCAATGAACTTTTCTACTTCTAGAACCATTCACTCTACAGTCTGTCTCTAATATTTCCTTGCAGCCATTCATGAACTTATTTGCTGAAGGCAAGACCTTATAGAAACAAAGAAAAAGACAACAGGGAGTAGCTGGATGCAAAATTTGCAATACTTACATCTCAGTAAGTTTTGTAAGTTTTCCAAATAAATCACTCAGTGATCCACTTAGCTTATTATGATTAAGATTCCTGCACAACACCAAGAGCATTATTGACACCTGATATGAAGTCCAAAATTTAAAATATTGAGAATAAGAGAAAAGCCATTACATAGATTTAAGCTCAGTCATCTGAGAAATTGAATAAGGTACAGTTCCACCAAATTGATTTCCAGAAAGATCTCTGCAGAACAAGAACCGAATGAGGGACTGGTAGGGCGCAATATCAACAGAAACAGATCTTCTGGATAAGGCTTAATGCTACTTAATAATAAACAGTTGGACTAAGAAAACACCGAAAGGAGGTGACCAAAAGTTGCAGCCTGAGGAGAAATTTCATAACGAGTTGTGTCTAAGAACTTAATGCTTCTCTGCCTACTTACAGGTGTTGTGTGCGAGGAGGAAGTTGGTATGGTATGTTGTCCTTTAGGTTGTTTTTGCTCACATCACTGCACTATGACATTCAAATTCATCTTTGTCAGGACCAGTTCTTTCAGTGGACAGATAAAATCACATAATATAAACCCAATTTCCAATATCCAAGAGTTGTCTGGGCCTCACAAGTAGGTAACTTTGTCCAACTTATCAAGCTGGAAGCCAAGTGATCCAGTGAGCCCCAAGCCAGATAGATTACTGCAACATTATTTAGAATTTAGGAATAATAAGCAGATCATTTTTTTTCTTTTCCTTACGCGTTGCAAGTAATAGTAAATGAAATGACAAAAGCAAATAAGAAAAGGAAAGAGGTACATTTCAGTGACATCTGAACCGGAACACTTGATACCCGTCCAAGAATCATCACAAGGATTTCCTCCATTGGATTTCCATCCATCAAGTTTTGAATGGGGCTTCAAATACTGATACATGTCATTGAGGGCTGAAACTGTAAAGACAATTAAAATTGTTATCTACATATGTAAAGATGTATATGAATAACATTTATGGGTTATCTAAGCTCGCGAAGATTCAAAGTTTCTTCCTGCCCTCTAGCCAAGTAATTGAGAAGTTATACATTACTTCTCAAAACCTAAGCTAATGATAAACTTCGGCAATGTGGAATTCAGAATTGGGGATTTACCTTGCTGGGAATCTGTTTTCGAAAGCACCACAACAATATTGAAGGAGCTTGTAAGGATGATCCAACAAAGGAAAGTGCACGGACTTATCATCATCATATTTGGGCGATCACTTGCCCAAACCTAAAATACTTCGTCAAACAACAACAAAAACAGCAGTATTAAGAAATCAGTAAATTAGTACTACTACACGGAATTTGAGTAGGGTGATGATTCCAAGTCTGTACAGTGCTGCCCTACGCGAAGAGCAAGTTGAGATCATTCCCCAATCGGCCTCTGCGCGAAGGGTGATGATATCTCGAAGGGGACTGTAGGATCAAAATTATTAAGAGAAAATTGTTTGTAGACTCTCGAAAGAATTCATTGGGACTGCGATGAGCAAGGGTGATAACTGAATTGAGATTGGAAATGCTCCAATGGATAACGATCCTGAAAATTTGAAGAAGGGAGTGAAGAAGAATGAAATTAGGCATTCGTTTCGATTGGATAGCCATTTTGCGAACGCTTCGCCCCAAAAGCAAGGATGACCTTCGATCAATTTTTCAATTGTTAAGTATTTATACGTGTATGTGTGTGAGTGCGCAGGGCGAGGTAATCGCAGAATATTTGTTTCTGGCAAGCTTTGGCGTAGGTGGGGCTTGAAATGTCAGTACTCCGTAGTAGGCTCAAAAATAAAAAGTTGAATTGAAATAATTTTAAAAAATAAAAAGTATGAGAAATCTATTTTTAATTTTTGATTTATTTTAATTTATTTTAAACTTATTTTTATTCATTTTTTTAATTTTGTCAAACATTTTCTAACTTATTTTAAATTATTTTTTATCTTGTCAAATACTTCTAACTTATTTTAAGTCATTTTTTATTTTAAGTTATTTTTTATATTTGTCAAACACTTTCCGAAATTAAAAATTAACTTAAAAATAGATTTCACTAACTTTTAAGTCAATCTAAACACCCTTTATCTGCGTTACTTTGAGTTGAGGATAGGGAGAAATTGGAAGTAACAACATTTTAGTGTAAAGACACACTCGCATATTGTGTTGTGTTAAAGCAAATTAATTATTTTAATGAGATTTGACCCAAATATTAAAAAAAAACAAGTATTTGGGAATTTGTAATATTTGGCAAAAATATTTGTCAAATAATGAGAAATTGTATGAACAAATATTATTTGTCAAATTTCCCCCCAAATATTACTTCACAAATCTATGTCCAAACGGGTCCTAATAATTTGAACGTCATAAATGTTGCGAAAGTTTAAATTGATAAAAGTTTTGAACCACATGAAATTTGAAACTCCAACAATTTTTCAAACTTCAGCACCTCTAGAGATTTACTTGTCCTAGCTTTATACTCCAACACTATGTATTGGACTTGTTATGTGTTAAGAAGCTATCAGTATTTTTGTCAAAATTTTATTTTTTTTCCCATTACAAAGTGGCCTACATTTGAAATAATGGCTAAATTTTGATTCCCAGCTCAAAAACTGGTACATTCCACAATTCATTTGTTTCTCTATTTCGATTTATATAACATATAATTTGAACAAAGAGACTTCTGAAACTTGTATTTTTAATATAGTAGAATTTGTGGTCTTAGATACATATAACGTTTGTGTGGCAAATAAAAACTCTTCACTAAAGATAAAATAAGATTTTTCAAATATAAACAAATGTATCCTCACACTGTGAATATGATTACGTGTTTTTCTTTAGAAATAATAATGATATATATAAGTTAAAGTCATAAAAGAAATAATGTTACTGCATAAATTGGAATGAAGGACGAATGTGGCCAGTGCAGTAGCTGTATGAAAAATACGTACAGTTTGTCTTCATAAACTACAAGCTGGTTTTTTCACATACAGCTCTGAAATGTATTGCAGAATTGTACAGTTCCTCCAGGCCAAAAAGAAAATTACAGGGTTGGGACTCTTTCAGAAGCACCACCGATGACGGTGAGCAAGTTGTTGCCAAAGGGGTCACTCAAATGGGCAGCCAAATTCTCAACAGGACCCTGTCCTGTCACATAGGCTTGGATGAAGAAACCAAGCATAGAAAACATGGCTAGTCTTCCATTCTTGATTTCTTTTACCTTCAAGATTGCTGCCTGGTCTGGGTCCTTTGCTAGGCCTAGTGGGTCAAATGGACCACCTGGGTGTAGCTTGTCCTCCAAATCCTGCATCCCAACACAATTAGTTAAATCCACAATCTAATCAATTGTCAGTAGATAGTGCCTTTAAGATCGAGGCAACTTACTAAGTTTTGAATAAATTATTTATACATATTAAGTAGATTTCTTAACATAAATACACGAACTCTAGCTCTGCCCTGTCAGTGCACATAATTTATGGTGAAGGTTGTAGTAGTAAAAGGGGAGCTCACCAAGCCATTAATAATTCTGTAGTACTCAGCACCACCAACAAGAACAACCTCCGCGACGACAGCAAGAATAAGGTTGATGGGAATGTTCTTTCCAAAGTAATTCAATGTGTTTCCATCTAGAAGTAAAGCTCCAGTCTACACACGAGATCACGAAATTTCATAATCAGGATTTCCCCTCACATTCAAACATATTGCAATTAGTGGTGATGTGTATATATATACCTTGAACCATACAGCTTCAGGACCACAGTTGGCACCAAATTTGTTGAAGGCTTCTGGGATAATAAACCCAGCAGCACCGAGCATAGCCCATCTGGCGTGGATCAGCTCATATGCCTGATATCTGCAGCAGATCGAACAATTTTTAAACTTAGATCTATCTCTACAAATAACAAGAACAAAATTAGCTGGCTGAGAGTGTCGTACTATACTTACTTGGCGAAGTCTTCTGGCTTCTTGCTCAAACCAAAGGGATCGTAACCGTAGCTGCAACAAGTACAAGAAAATTCTTATATATATGGGCAATTTCTATATTTGTACATGCTAGTAATATATTTTTTCAACTAAATTACGAAATGCAGGAAGTAGATCGAAGCTTACTCTCCGGGAACTTCTCCGTTTAAGTACTCAGGGATTTCTGATCTGTCCAATAGACCGTCGGGCAGGAAAATTCTTCTGTCAGGTCCTGAAAATATTCCCAAAATTTAAGCACATAAAAACCAAAAGGGAAGATGTTAAACAGAGGCTGCATGGACTTAGGAGTCTACTCTTGAACATTAATTACAGTACAGTCAAATGCGAATCTAAATTTTAATACAACTTCGAGTGATAGATAATAGGTTCACTTATAAAGTGAGAAAATGTAGTACTCGTCTGTTACAATTAATACGACTACTGCATTAAATTTCGTGTCCAATCAAACTCATAAAAGGGAAAGTAGTAATGTTACTCACCGTACCACTTGGCGAGCTCATCGTCAGCAGGGGAGACAGCGGCAGCCTTAGCTTTGGCAGGAGCTGCAGCAGCCTTCTTTTTGAAAAGGGCAACAGTTTTGAAGGTAGCAGAGGAGGATGGAGAAGGAGCAGCAGGTCTTGCAACACCGCTAAATTTGACGGGACTTCCGAGCATCTCGGAGACGTATAGAGAGGTAGCTGCAGCCATTTGTAGCTAAACGGTGTCGCTGGCAAGAGGTAAAAAATTGAGGTTGAGTTGATGATGAGAAGTGAGAATTGAGGAAGGTATTTGGAGTGGAGATACTAGCTTAAAGCTTTTTCTGGTGGATGAGAGCGTGCCAAGTGTCGGCCTGTTATTGGATTGAAAGGGAAGATGAATGTGGAATCTGATGCAGCGTTTTGATTGGAAGGAGTTTATGACGTGGCAGATGACAGTGCTGACATGGCATGCATTGCAAAACTCCTGGACGAGACTTGGATAACGTGACCCTATCCACATTGCAATTTGCAATGCAACAATACTTTCTTATTTTTCTATATTTTCCTCTTTTATATTCTTATTTTATAACATAATACTGCTGCAAAATGTTCCTTGGTTTCAATTTATTTACTTTAGGTTTAACAAACATAAAAATTATATATGTATGATATAGCTATGGTTTGCAAAATTATAGCTTCATAATAAACTTTATATTTACTATGGAACATTGGGTTTGTATAAATTGCTAGCAGAGAAAAGCGCAACGATTGTGTATATATATATCGGTTAGATAATTATATATATGTAACTACTATATATATCAATGATTGTGTTTGTATATCTGCATAAAATTTAAATTTATATACAATTAAATCGAAATAAAACATTTGTATATCAAATTTCTCTCTTTCTCTCTCGCTTTATACAACACAAATTATACATTATAATTTGTATGATTTGTGTTGTATAAAGTGAGAAAGAGAGAAAGGCAAAAGAGAACTGACATGAAAAGATCTGTATTTGTATAATAATAAGTGTATAAGACGAAATATATGTATTTATATATATAGTTTTCTCTCGCTTTTACAAACACAAATGCAATTTATACATTTTTGTTTGTATAAAGTGAGAGAGGCGAGGGAGAGCGACGAATGAGATCTGGGAGAGTGACGAGCCAGATTCTCAGGGGAGAGAGACGAATAACAAGTGTTTTCTACAAATTACAATTAAATGAAACTATGGTTATACATTTCATTTTAATTAAATAGTTTGTTATTTATACAATTTTCCCCTGAAATGATTTTTTTTTATTATATATAACTCTTTAATTTCGACTTGGTAAATGACATGTTTAAGACAACAAAATTAAATATTTTACTATATTTCACATATCTTTAGTTTAAGTCTACAATTTTCAAAATTTTTTTTTATACCCCTCAACTTTGTCATTTAGAGCTGATATCATTCGTGATGAAAGTGACTCATTTATACCTTGTTGTTGTACAAATGACTCATATATGCTCTTTTCCTCCAACGAAAGTGGAAAAAATTAATTTTAATTCATTTTAAAAATATTTTAAAATATGTATATATATAATCCATATGGGTATATATAATCCTCCTCAAACATATTTTTTTTGACTTTTTTTTGTTTCATAAATGATTAATTTAATTTATTATTTAGATGGTCAAGTTATTTTTAAAGGTATATATGTGCCCACATGAATAAGTTACTATTTATAATAATGCAACTTTTATAATGTCCACATGGACACATATTTACCTTTAAAATACTAGTGCATGAATAATAGGTCGTGCTCAAAGTTTGAAATTGTTACAATTTCTGTCGAAATTCAAATATATTTCAATTTTTTTCCCTTTGATTAAAATTGAACCATTTTTGTCTCTGTATTAAAATTTTAAAGTACAACGATAAAATATATTATAATTTAAAATATAAATTTTTAAAAATTTACTTGTGAGAACCACATGAACACGGAAGAAACCCTCCCAATTCATGTTCTCCAATTTGTACGTTAAAAAGAACTATATTCAAACATTTTAAACTCATTATACACTTCCATTGCCTTATATTATACTCTATCCGTTTCACAGAGAATGTTCTAGTTTAACTTGTCACGTAGTTTAAAAAAATAAAGAAAACTTTTGATCATGTGGTCCTAAATTAAAGTTATGTCAAATGTACAAAATTATCTTTTAATCTTGTGGCTTTAAACATGCCACGTGAAAAGTTGTTACTAAAAAAAGAAGAAAATCATTTTTTAAAACAAACTAAAAAGGAAGGAGGTCATTCTTTTTTAAATGGAGAGAGTACTAGTTTCTAAATAAATGGTTTCATGAGAATTTCCATAAATTTTTTATGAAAACATAGTGAGTAATAAAATGTAAGTTTAATTACTAGTTTATCTTTAAAATATGGCAAAAATATTAAAGAAGGAGCGTATTTTAATGTTTAAAATTAAGTTCTTTTAAGCAATCAACTGTAAGTTTTGAATATTTTTAGTAGTTAGTAAACTTTCAATAACGCCACAAATGATTAATCAACCAAAAACTCATAGAAAATTAAAGTTTAAAAAGTCTAATAGATAGAAAACACAAAAAAATACAATGTACTCATCTTGACTTTAATCATAGAATATAGATGTATACAGAAATCAGAAATAGTACATAATTTTCCGAGTTCTTGTCGACTCATTTGGTTATAGCCAATAATGAAAATTTTCAAGATCCCTTTTTATCGAGTCAAACTGAAGAATGAATAAATAGAACAAAAATAATATAAATATTTTACTACTTTAACTATAGAATAAAAAGGATATCTAAGGATCTCATGAAATAAATAAGATGATTTTTATATAAATAAAATTGGAGGAACACCGAAAGTTATCTTAAAAAATATTACAGGTTGTAGATATGAAAAGTATGAGAATTATATATATAGATATATATTAATAATAACAATTGAATAGGTAATTAGACATGAGATATAAAACTGGATATTTAAAGCAAATAAAAAAGAAAAATAATAAATCAATTAAAGGGTATAAGTTTCATAAAACCACAACTGTGTGTATTAGTTGACTTATTTATAAGTATTAATGCAGCCAAGAAATAAGGGGTTTTGATTATTGAAATTTTGGACTTTTGTATATTCCAACGTATAAAATTAATCTAAATTTGTAATTCATTTAATGCATTAAGAAAAATATATGTTATTTCATGAAAATATTGATCTCTTTCTAATTTCACCATCCTTTACTATGATATGTGGAAATTATGAAAATGAAAAGGTGTGAATTATGAAGTTAAAATTCCTACTTTATATGATATGAATGATTATGTTTAGCAAATTGAAGGAGAAAAATAAAAATAAATACAATTTTCTTTTGAAAAAATGTAACTAATTTATTTTTTAAAAGATAAAATGTTAACAATTTTTTATGAATATTTTCTTCTTTAAATTTTTGACTTCACACCTTTCCACTTTTAGAATTTAGTGGTAATATAATAATAATATTATATAATTATTATTTAATATTTAATTGATTAGCTATTTCATAATATTTTTATTTATTATAGATATAAAATGATATTTCAATTTTTAATTTTTTTCTCATTTTTAATAATATATGATATGATGATATGATACGATGATACGATGAAATAGAGAATGAATCAAGGTGTTTTCTCCCTTATGACCCTGAGCAATAGCATTTCTTCCTTATATATTAATAACGAAGAATCAACACTTATTTCTTCTTCAAATCCTCAATGGCACGTGCTGTAAAAATTGAAATTTCCTCGATTTAACGCAAGTGGGCCAGTTTGTATAATAATAAGAATTTGATCCTATTATCCCAAAAGTATAATTTAACGCAAGTGGGCCAGTTTGTATAATAATAAGAATTTGATCATATCATCCCAAAAGTATAATTTAACGGCAAGTGGGCCAGTTTGTATAATACTAAAAATTTGATCCTATCATCCAAAAGTATAATATATAAATGTCTTTTAATTTAGAATCACATGATATTTATAGGTTGTGAATTGTAACATAGAAAATCACTTAGGACAAAGTATCTACTAAGACCAAAAAGGGGCAGAAATGCCAGGTGAGACCTAAAATGTAAAGGACATTAGTACATTAATGTGAAGGGTATTTAACAGAATGATACTCCAACTATAATCCCTAAATGTATGTAACAGTAAATCACTTACAATCCTAAGGCTAGTAAACAAATAAAACATCCCAAGAAACAAGACAACAGTCACAACACATAAAGAGAACAGTAACAAAATGCAGGGGCGGCTCAACGTAATTGGGGGCCTAAAGTAAAATTTTAATTCGCAGCCTAAAATATAAATAACTTTTATATACGTTTTTATTCAAAATTTATTTTTCTTACACTATTTAGATGAAAACTATCGGTGTATAATAATTTTTTTCAGTTATTAATTTTAGGTAAGATTTTATCAACTCAACATTAAAAAAACGTCATTTCAGTGAGACAATTATTCTATGTATTGTTAACATAATGCTATAAGTAATAAATTGACAAATATTTAATAAAGATAAGAGTTAGAATCATAGAATTCGACTAAAGAAGTTGATGACTTGATATACCTCATTTTAATATATTTATAGTTATGCTTCAAACTAAAATTTAAAAAGAAATAAAAAAGATTTGTAATTTACTTTTTTAAACACTTTTCACTATTAATTTTTATTTTTTACAAAGTACAAAAGAAGTTAAAGAGGATAAAATAATATATTTTTAAAAAATTATACTTTTTATCATAAATAACCAATTTTTTCTATAATTTTTTAATAAATAATTTATTTTTGACAAAAAATTGAGGCTCCCCAAAATTTGGGGGCTTAAGGCAAAGGACTTATTTTCAAGGAAAAATTAGCAATCTAGTAAAAAAAACATAACATAATTAATAAAAACCTCCACACTTTAAAAATATTAGTAAAAATATCAAAATGTCATTATTTTAAAAACACTATCTCAATTTACTTCCTATTTTACCTCACATTGATTACACCTTTTCCAAAAATTATTTTCTCGCTCTCAAATTTTATTCTTTCAATTATCTGCCATATTCAAATCCGACTTTTTCTATTCCATAATTTTTTTTCCAGAAATTTGAAAAAAAACTCTCTCTAAATCTTTTACTATCATTTCTCTCTCACACAATTCTTTTTCTTTAGTCCCTCTCCACAAATAACTCAAACCTTAATTAATTTGCATAGCTGACACTTGTTACTGTATCCATTTAGTTATTTCTTTCACAATGTAATTGTATTTTTTTTTAGAATTTTGTATCATTTTTTAAATTGTACTCATTTCAATATGTATATGTGTATTTGTATTCATTAATATTTTCATGTTTGTGTTTGTATAATGAAATTTGTATTTCTTTATTAGTTTGTATTCATTCCAATAGATATGCCAAATGTTTTTTTAGTTATTTAAGAAGCATGTTTGTATCTATATACTTATGTAAATTCGTATTCATTCAGAAATGATATAACATTAGGTTGTATATTTTTCAAAAACGTATAGTTTTTCTTAGAATTCTAGGAAAATTTTGTATTCTAGTCATCTAAACATACAAATTTATAATCATAGTCACAATCAAAATTGTATTTCAAAAGAATATTGTATTTCATGACAAAAAATGTATTTCTTATGTGTTATGTATTTCAAAAATCTATTATATTGAATATCTAATTTATAGAACATCAACTAAGTAGGATTCCAAATTATTATGTATTTCAATATAAAAAACTATTCAATCATTCACTATTTGTATCCCAAACAGATTACAAAGTAAAAAAATATTTTGAACTTAATTGTATTATAAATGGTATTAGCTTGAATATACAATTTGTATTACATAATCTAAATTGTATTTAGATGCAAATGTGTATTCGAAACAGACGGGAAATACAAATTTTGTATCAACAAACATACAAATTCAAAACAAATAACATACAATTTTTTATCTTTTAATTGTTGTATCAAAGCCAAATTGTATTCACAATAAAAATTTGAATTGTTGTATCCAAAACACTTTGAATTCAAAATAAATCTTTCAAATAATTACCGATGATGTAGTTAATAACATCATCGATGAAGAGAATGCATGTGGCATTTGGACAAAGTTAGAAAATCTATACATGTCCAAAACGCTGCCAAATAAATTGTACCTAAAGAAGCAGTTATATGCGCTACATATGGGTGAAGGTACAAATTTTTTGTCTCATTTAAATGTACTTAATGGACTAATTACGCAGCTAGCAAACCTCGGAGTAAATTTTTTGTCTCATTTAATATGAAATATATACTTTCGAATTATTTATAAGTTAATTTTGTAATATATATATATATATATATAAAATTGTTATTATTATATGCAAAAATTCTACACAACATAGTAACACTACGAATGTGTGGCTTATACCTCTTTGGCCACGCTTTTTAAGTGTTGTTGTAGGTGAGATATAAAAGGATACACTTTTAAAGTGTAACCAATAACAACGCAAAGGTCACACTTTTAAGTGTAATATAATCTGATAAAAAGTGTTGCTAATGCAGTACTCCAAAGCGTGGCCTTTATACCTCTTTGGCCACGCTTTCTAAGTGTTGCTGATTTGGCAACACTTCAAAAGTGTTGTCTAATGTCAAAGGTTACGCTTCTTTAGGCCACCCCCTAAAAAGTGTTGCCTAAAGTCATAAAGTGTGGCCTTTTATCAAAGACAACACTTTTTGCTAGTTTAGGCTACACTTTTATGGGGTAGCCGTAGGCCTAAAATGGTGTAGTGACAATTTTACATGGTAAGGACTCTATTGAGTTGAAGGATGTCACATCAGCCCTTTTGCTTAATGAGAAGATGAGAAAAAGGCCTAAAAATCACGGACAGACTCTCATCACGAAAAGTAGAAGCAGAAGTTATCAAAGGAGCTTAAGTAACTATGGTAGATCCGGAGCTCGTGGCACGTTGTACAGGACAAATGCAAAAATATGCCAAGGTGAATTAAATGCGGCTCACAAAGAGAATTCTGCAGATTTATGGCATAAAAGAATGGGTCATATGAGCGAGAAAGGATTGCAAATTCTTTCCAAAAAATCACTCATCTCTTTTGCCAAAGGTACAACGATAAAACCTTGTAACTACTATTTATTTGGTAAACAACATAGAGTCTCATTTCAGACATCATCTGAAAGAAAGTCGAATATACTTGATTTGGTATATTCTGATGTTTGTGGTCCAATGGAGATAGAATCGATAGGAGGTAATAAATACTTTGTTACCTTTATTGATGATGCTTCTCGAAAATTATGGGTTTATATCTTGAGAACCAAAGATCAAGTGTTTCAAATATTTCAAAAGTTTCATGCTTTGATAGAAAGAGAGACAGGTCGAAAGCTAAAACGTCTCCGAACCGACAATGGAGGTGAGTACACTTCAAGAGAATTTGAAGAGTACTGTTCAAACCATGGAATCAGACATGAAAAGACAGTTTCTGAAACCCCACAACACAATGGTGTAGCTGAAAGAATGAATTGCACCATTGTTGAGAAGGTGAGAAGCATGCTCAGAATGGCTAATTACCCAAGACATTCTGGGGTGAAGCAGTTCGGACAGCGTGTTATCTTATCAATCATAGTCTATCAGTTCCGTTGGGGTTTGACATTTCGGAGAGAGTTTGGACCAACAAGGAGATGTCTTACTCGCACCTAAAGGTGTTCGGTTGCAAAGCTTTTGCACATGTACCGAAAGAGCATCAGTTTCTTGCATATTCATCGGATATGGAGATGAAGAGTTTGGATACAGACTATGGGATCTTGTAAAGAAGAAGGTCATCAGAAGCAGAGATGTAATCTTTCGAGAAAGTGAAGTTGGAACTGCTGATGATCTATCCGAGAAGGCCAAGAAAAAGAATTGTATAGTCCCTAATCTTGTTACCATTCCTTCTTCTTCTAACCATCCCATAAGTGCAGAAAGTACGATCGATGAAGTTGCTGAGCATGAAGAGCAACCTGATGAGATTGTTGAGCAGGGGGAGCAACTTGGTGATAATACCGAGCAAATGGAGTACCCAGAAGAAGAAGAACAATCTCAAGCTCTGAGGAGATCAGAAAGACAAAGGGTAGAGTCATCCACATACCCTTCCTCAGAGTATGTCCTCATCAATGATGAAGGGGAGCCAGAAAATCTTAAGGAGGTGTTGTCTCATCCAAAAAAGAGCCAATGGATGAAAGCCATGCACGAAGAGATGAAATCTCTACAGAAAAATGGCACATACTAGCTAGTTGAACTTCCAAAAGGCAAAAGACTGCTTAAGTGCAAGTGGGTCTTTAAACTCAAGAAAGATGGAAATGGCAAGTTGGTCAGGTACAAAGCTCGATTGGTTGTAAAAGGCTTCGAACAAAAAAAAGGTATTAATTTTGATGAAATTTTTTCACCTATTGTCAAAATGACTTCTATTCGAACTATTTTGAGCCTAGCAGCTAGTCTAGATCTTGAAGTGGAGTAATTGGACATGAAAACTGCATTTCTTCACGGAGATTTGGAAGAAGAGATTTATATGGAGCAACCAGAGGGATTTGAAGTATTTGGAAAGAACCACATGGTGTGAAAATTGAATAAGAGTCTTTATGGGTTGAAACAGGCCCAGGGCAATGGTACAAAAAGTTTGACTCTTTCATGAAAAGTCAAACGTACACAAAGACCTATTCTGATCCATGTGTATACTTCAAAAGATTTTCTGACAACAATTTTATTATTTTGTTGTTGTATGTGGATGACATGTTAATTGTAGGACAAGACAAAGAGTTGATTGCAAAGTTGAAGAAAGATTTGTCCAAGTCATTTGACATGAAAGACTTGGGCCCAGCACAACAAATTCTAGGGATGAAGATTGTTCGAGAACGAACAAAAAGAAAGTTGTGGCTTTCTCAAGAGAAGTACATTGAACGTGTACTAGAACGCTTCAACATGAAGAGTGCTAAACCTGTTAGCACGCCTCTTGCGAGTCATCTGAAGTTGAGCAAACATATGTGTCCTACAACAAAATAGGAGAAAGAGGGAATGGCTAAAGTTCCTTATTCTTCAGTAGTGGGGAGTTTGATGTATGCGATGGTGTGTACAAGACCTGATATTGCTCATGCAGTTGGTGTTGTTAGCAGATTCCTTGAAAATCCTGGAAAAGAACACTGGGAGGCAGTTAAGTGGATACTCAGGTACCTAAGAGGTACCACAAGAGATTACTTGTGTTTTAAAGGATCTGATCCAATCTTCAAGGGCTATACTGATGCTGATATGGCAGGTGACCTCGATAATAGAAAATCCACTACTGGATATTTGTTTACATTTTCAGGGGGAGCTATATCATGGCAGTCAAAGTTGCAGAAGTGTGTCGCACTCTCTACAACTGAGGCAGAATATATTGCAGCTACTGAAGCTGGCAAAGAGATGGTATGGCTGAAATGATTTCTTCAAGAACTTGGATTGCATCAGAAGAAGTATGTCGTCTATTGTGATAGTCAGAGTGCAATAGACTTGAGCAAGAACACCATGTATCATGCAAGGACGAAGCATATCGACGTGAGATATCACTGGATTCGTGAAAAGATAGAGGACAGATTTATGCAGGTCATGAAAATCCCTAGTACTAGTGAAAATCCTTCAGATATGCTGACCAAGGTGGTATCAAGAGACAAGTTTGAGCTACGCAAAGAACTTGTCGGCATGCACTCAAGCTAGAAACCTAGAGCTACCTCCTTCAGGTGAATGGGTCTGGAGGGGGAGATTGTGGGGTCCATCCCCATATACCAAACTTTGAATTGTTTTCTGCCAATTTCAAAGTTTGGCAGAGTTGGTAAAGAAAAAATTGTTTTTTCTTCAATTTCAAAGTTTGGCAAGAGTTGGTAAGCTATGAAGAAGAAAAAATTATTTTTTCTTCTGTAGCACATTTGGAGGATAGTGTATTTGTTCTCTATAAAAGGGAGGACAATTCTTCATTTTCAATGTACAAGAAAAATTACAAAGGAGAGAAAAGAAGAGTGAGGCATCACAGAAGAAAATAATCTGTGAGGAAAAAATAGAGAGTGCGAGTGATATTGTAGTGAGGTGGAAAATCAAAAGAGGTTTATTTCTTTTGAGTGTGTAGTGGTCTTTGGAGTTTTACTCAGACCTACAAGTGTAAAAATCCTTACTATAGTGATATTCGTTGCTCCTCTCGGGTCGTGATTTTTCCCTTATTTAGGAGGGTTTCCACGTAAAATCTTGGTGTCATTATTTCTCTTCTTTATTCTCGTTGATTAACCGTATTGTTGTGTTCCGCTTTTATTGCTTTTATCACCGCAAATATTATTTCTGTTACGGATTTATTCCCAACATCAAGCTAGTCTACTTTAGTTATGATCTTGTTTCGAAAGAGATGAACTATTTTCATGTGCCAAAGAAACAAGGTTTAGCATCGCTTAGGACGCATCATGGGCGTTATTTTGAGAGCTTAGAACTTGAGGATGCATTTGACCAGAGATACTGAAATAACAAGTTTGTGATTCCTACTTTGGATAGAGTAATGGCGCTATTAAGTAGGCTTTGTTTTTAATTTTATTACTTAGTTACTTTGATTAGTTTTAATATGCTTTCAATGGAAATGCCAGAACAGATTAGATTTAAGTCCTTCAAATCTGCTACAATTGGAGAATTGTTTTCGAAATATTGTTGTGCTTATTTATTGATTGCAGTAGATATATTAAGATGTTGAAAGTTTGAAACAGAATTTTTATTTTATAACTCTGATTAATAAAATAATTTTGTAAGGGAAATATTAGATCACCAATTGCTAATTCTGAAAAGAATCGCTAGATCGACAATGATGATCAGAACATGCCATTTAAGACTTGTTTTTTGGAAATATTTGTTTCATATATATATATATATTGTGTGCGCGATAAGATCGTGTTGCCAAGACTTGAAAGATAAATTTTATAGATAGATCAATTTTATTATATCGGGTAGAGTGTTGGTCATAAGTCCAAGAGATGAAAGTAGAGGAAATAAGAATGTCTACATGAATGTGTGGACATACTAGGACAGAAAATATTAGGAACAAAAAAAGGAGACAAGGTGGGCGAGAAGGTGACGACAGAGCTTGGCACTGACAAGCCTAATGAGAGGTAGAGATAGATCGAGGAAGAATTAGAGAAACGTGATTAGATTGGACGTACTTGCTTATTTCTGTTTTGTATTATATCTCCACAAGTGGCGTTGGATATACATGATATCGCAGAGTCCGGAACCTAAATAAGTCATAAAAAGACAAAAGTGATCAAAACAAGCCACTTTTAGAAATTGTAACTAAAATAGGCTTAGTAAAAGAAAAAACTCCACTTTATCCAATATTTTAAACATTTTCCGTTAGTCTCATAACTGTATAATTTTAATATATAATGGAACTATTTATTACACTTTATAAAGTGTAATCTTACACTTTGTAAAGTGACTTTTTCTTACACTTTATAAAGTAGAAGAAAATCTTACACTTGAGCAAATTCCCATCTTGATGAGGTAAAACGCTACAAAATATAATACTAATAATAATAAGAAGAAGAATAAATCATATAAATTAATAAATAATTGACAAAATCAACAAATAATAATCGAAATACAATTATTGAGTATTACCAGTCACTTTTATTGATAGTTTCGTTCAAATCAAAATCATATCGACCGGTAAGAATATTTTGATAATGAGTCATGTTAGGAAAATCAGTAGTTTGAGTTATCAGAAATCCATCAACGCTATTATGATTTTCTAATCAGGATGGACATTGACCGATAAAGGAGAACGTTGTTGACTAGTCTTAGGCTCCTTTCTAACATAGATTACAAGTATTGTTAACTTGATTTGATCTATGTAGTCATTTGGAACCCTCAAAAAGTCGATCAACGATTCGTCATTATAAATCTTCAAAATTTACTTGTCCTTGTGATAAAAACGAAGTAGGGGATTTTCCGCCTATAGTCAAATTATAATTAGTATTATTTATACCCATTCTTTTATAAATTGATGAAAGAAATTTATGATATTAGACATTAATTGAAAATTTAGCATTGTGTTTGGAAGGACAATTAAAATAAAGATATTTTCATCATGTATGATTTCGTCATCCCAATAAATCGGAACTCTAACTTTTGAGGTAGAAGACACTTTTTAGTGATTGAAATAAAGAAAAATAGAAGACTAAAGATGTTGAAGGTGCTACGTTTGAATGTCCTTAAATAGAGTTTGGATGAGTTTTCAAAATTAAAAAAATAAAAATACATAATGTAATATTTTTTTCCGTTTTCATGATATGCAAAACAATATAATTATATGAAAAACACAACAAAAACTTCATAAAGCTTCAAAAAGAGAAAATTATTTCTCTTTGTAAAATATAATTTTTTCTTCCACTTTATAATGTGTAAGAAAAAGTTTCAATTTACATAGTGAAGAAAAACTTACACTTTGTAAAGTGTAATAAATACTTCTGTTATATATTAAAATATACACGTTATGAGACTAACAAAAAACGTTTAGAATATTGGATAAAGTAAAATTTTTTCTTCCACTAAGCCTATTTTAGTTACTTCTTAAAATAGTGACTTATTTTGGCCACTTTTATCTTTTAGTGGCTTATTTAGATTCCGGACTCGATATCGCACCAAAATCAACAAATATAACCATCCACATCATAAAAAGAATTAGTAGAATAAAAAAAAGATCAAATATTCTAACATATAACATTTAAATAATTTTTTCTAGCTGATCATATTAGTGTTAACTTATATTTCTTTTTCTGAGTCCACTTAAAATACAGACTTCTTTCCATAATAGGTTAACATTGTCATGACAAGTAATAGTAAACCTAAATATTATATTAATTAGTAATTACTAATACCTAGACCTAATTCACCCTACGGCAGTTTTAAGTACTGATTGTTTTCAGTTTTATTCTTGAATTACTTTGATTAACTTCCTTAATCTTTGCTTAGTTTTACTGTGCTTTCAATGGAAATGCCAGAACACCTTAGAAATAAGTTTGAAACAGAATTTTTATTTAATAACTCTGAAGTATAAAATAATTCTGTAATGTAATATTAGATTTACCAATTATTGTTAATTTTGAATAGAATCTCTAATAAGCAATGGTGTTATGTCCCTGTCCTCTATGATAAGAACGTGTCGTCAAGACTTGAACAATAAATTTTATAGTTGTTAGATCAATTATATTGTACGGGATTGAGTGATGTCTTCAAGAACTCACAGATCCAATCAATGAAAATAAAGAAAATGAGGATATCTAAATGAATGCGTGGAGAAAATATTAGGAGAATTTTTTGTTTTGGGACAAGGTGGGCATGGCTTCAATGACAAGATGCGGAAAGCTGGATTGAGATAGTTCAAACATAGGAAGAGCATGCCATTATAGTTAGTAACTAACATGCAGAATACGTCTGAAAAGTATACCATTATAATTAGTAATAGAGAGTATTAAGTATTTATTCATGCTAAAGAATTATCAAATATAGTGTCATCAGTTAGCTTTTCGATGGGAATGTCATGGTCGAATTTATTGACAATGGTGTCGAATATAGCATAGATCAACTTTCTGTATCTATAGGCGATCTTTTACATATATAGTAATACCAGTAGAGAATTATCGAAATTGAACTTTAACATCAAGATAAGATTCCTCATAGAGGTGGCTTCTGCAGTTGGTGATTTCTATTCAACTCTAATCTAGCAATAACCCATTATTCGTTGTTGCAAGGCAAAACAAAAGTACCATTATGAAGGTCCATGTTATCATTTTGGAGAAAAATGAAAATACTGGTCCCAACATATTATAAATCAGGAAGAAAGTTATAAAAAAACTTGGCCTTAGCCTCCGATTACAACACAAGGATAAGCACAACTTTATGCTTCAAAAAAGAGGGGAGGTGAAGTTAGAAAAATAGACATTCCACCCTCGCAAAAACTAGACTATCTATACGACTAACTAACAAAAAAATTTGCCTTATCGCATTTGGTCCTATTCATTTTGACGGTTAACTGCAAGTTAGGCTACATGATTTGCTTCTTCAATTGTTGTAACTCCTCTATGAACAGGTTCAGGCTGAAATTGCAGCGTTTGCCTTCATTAATCATCTTCACTATAGCTAGCGAGTCCAACTTTAGTATGAAATACAACAGATGTTCATCGCATGTTTACCAGCTATTGCTTTAGCCTCTAGATTACACATCGAATTGACTGGGAAATGCCAAGACAAAATTACCTTTTTCATTTCTTAACACTCCGCCTATACCAGCACTTTCATTGGTAGAGATAAAGCTCGTAACAAACGCTAAAATGGTGGTAGTGATTTTCTCAACTCAACAACAAACAATAGAGAGAACAAACTAACGAGCTTTGATTCATATGAAAATGGGCAATTACAATGTGAAAAGCACGAATAATAACAGTAGCTATAAAGAAGAAGGGATGAGGGAACTAAGAGAGAATTGGGGATGAGAAGCATAGTCTTTGCCTAAGCATAATAATTCGCATAACCCTATTTTGCACTCACTAGTCTTTATTTATCAACTTGGATCCCACACATGGACACTTAATTTGGTGTTGGACCGCTTTGCCAATACTTGTCTAGGCCCACTCATAACAATACTCTCAATCAAATAAGAACCTTGTCCTCAAGGTTCGAGTAGGCATGAGCATCCCCTCGTATAATCAGATTGGCAAGCAACAACGAAGCAACTTCATTGGCAGCCTGTAGTACTATAGACATGGTGGTCTCATTATTGCTTAGCTGCTGATAAGCATGGCAAAAATGTATACTGATGTGAGATTTTTCCAAAAGAGCAATGCACCTAATGATATCATCCAAACTTGTCCAAGCACGCTATTGGCAGCCACATAAGGGAACTTTGTCATATTTTGTAGCAGCGACTCACACAGATGCCAAATAGAAGCTGCAATGTCCTTGATCTCATTCCATTCTTCCTCACCATCAGTCCCTTTTTTATCAAATGAAATATTTCCATGATTGACCAAAATGTAGGTAGTACTGCCAGATAATGGGATGCTGAGAATTTCACCAAGGTTAGTGTTAGGATCAAAAAAAGGTCCAAAAGCACTCGAAATATCATAAAAATAGTACTTCGTACCATGCTCAGACTTGTCAATGCTACAATTGTTCACCTCGAACTACTGAGCAATAGTTGTCAAAGCTCTCCTTCCGCCAAATCTCTCCACTAGAATTGATAACAACCAATTACAACAATGAACTTTCTGATTCACAATATAACTCTTCTGCATTATCAAATTGAGTTCAGTACTTACAAATTTGCCTTGCAACCACACATTTGTTCAAAAGGAGAACAAAAACTAAAAGCCATGATGTAATTTATGACGCGCAGCCGACTCTACTATCTCTATGACCCCATAAAGTGTGTAACAAGCAGAGTACAGAACCTTCACCTTGTTAAATCTCCTTGACACTTTTACCTCCCACACAACAGAGAAGATACAACATTAATGTTTGCTGGAAGTTGGCGACCAAAATATCATGTTTTACCACATAATATTCAGCGAAGACCAGTGAATATGCAATAAAAGGACGTGTTAATGCATTGCATTTATCAACAATAGAGAACACCTTGAACCAGCTGGACTTTACACATCCTAGTTGTCCGTGATCCCATGTGAAAATAAATCTTGGCAGCAATTAATTTTGCAGCCACACTTGTTAAAATTACTAGCCACAAATGTGAAAATTGGTAGCCACCAATGTGAAAGTTGGTAGCCACATTTGTAGAAGTAGGTAGTCAAAGTTTGATATAAGTTTGGTAGAGTTAGGCAGCCAATTTTTTGTTGAAATTGGCTATCACATTATGTCATTAATGATGTAAACAAGTGTTCAAAAAACTCTATAAATAGAGTAGTAATTGAACACTTGAAGACACACCAAAATAGAGAAGCAATAGAGAGTAATCCACAAACTACTTCTTAGTTTGTGAGAAAATAGTGTGCAAATAATATTATTGTGAGTTGTAAGAAATAAAAGAGTGTTGCTTAGTAGTCTTTTGACACTACCAAGTTTTTCATCAATATTATTGTATTACTTATTCGGGTATCATATTTACCCATTTTAATATTTGGTGTCGTTGTTACTTTCTTCCTATTGCTATTTAGTTTGGACATTATCCTGGGTGTGATTATCATTTTGTCCAACAACGTGGTATCAGAGCCATGATAAATAATAACCCGTTGTCCTTTCAATACCCCCGTCTCACAAGAGAATTATGAAAAATGGTGTCTACGAATGAAAGCTATTCTTGGCTCTCAAGATGTTTGGGATATTGTAGACAAAGGGTATACAAAACCCGCAAATGAGGAAACTTTGCCATCAAATAAAAAGGAGGTCTTGTTAAAGACAAGAAAGAAAGATCAACAGGCCCTCACTCTTATCCATCAATGTTTGGAAGATGGCATGTTTGAGAAGGTGGCTGATGCAACCACCTCAAAAGAGGCGTGGGAGATTTTACAAAATTCTCTCCAAGGAGTTGATAAAGTAAAGAAGATAAAACTTCAAACTCTAAGGGCTGAGTTTGAAGTTTTAAAAATGAAAGAATCCGAATCCATTTCGAATTTCTGCTCAAGATTGATGGCTGTTGTAAATCAACTAAGAAGATACGGAGAGGAAGTAGATGATGTGCGTGTGGTAGAAAAGATCCTTCGTTCTTTAACACCTAAATTTGATTATGTGGTGTGTGCTATTGAGGAGTCTAAAGATCTAGACTCTATGACGGTAGAACAATTGGAAGGTTCTTTACTAGCCCATGAAGAGAAAACGAAAAGGAGAAAAGAAGAGCCACTAGAGCAACTTCTTAAAACTCATGCATCCTTCAAATGATTTGAAGGTGAGAAAAGTTACAAAGGAAATGGACAATGGAGAGGCCGTGGAGGACGTGGAGGTCGTGGAAGAGGAAGAAGTTACACCAATTATTTCAACAATGAAGATAAAGGTCACAAGTCATTCAGAGGTCGTGGTCGTGGTCAACGAGGAGGCAGAGGACGTGGAGCCTATCAAGGTACAAATGAAATGAGGTATGACAAATCTAAAATTGAGTGTTATAACTGTCATAAAATGGGATATTACTTTTGGGAATGTCGTAGTAATGTTGAAGAGAAAGTTAATCTTGTTGACAACAACAAAGATAAAGATGAGTCAACATTGTTATTAACACTCAAAGAAGAAGATAAAGATGATTGCAGCTCATGGTATCTTGACAATGGAGCAAGCAATCATATGTGTGGCCAGAAAGATAAATTTGTGGATATAAAGAAGACCGTGAAAGGTAATGTGTCTTTTGGCGATACCTCAAAGATCCAAATTGAAGGGATAGGTACGATTCTGATATCTTGTAAAGATGGTGGTCATAAATTGATTACCAATGTTTATTATGTGCCAAAATTGAAAAGTAATATTTTGAGTTTGGGTCAACTTCTTGAAAAAGGATATGATATTCATATGAAAAATATGCATCTTTGGCTAAGAGATTCAAGTAACAACTTAATTGCTAAAGTTCATATGGCAAATAATATGTTGTTTCCTTTGAATCTTCAAACTATCGATGCAAAGTGTTTGAAGGCTAATGTGCAAGATGACTCATGGTGTTGGCATATGAGATTTGGGCACTTGAACTTTGAAGCGCTCAAATCAATGGGAGATAAGAACATGGTTGATGGGATACCGTCAATCAACCATCCAAATCAATTGTGTGAAGCTTGTCTTCTTGGAAAACATGCAAGGAGGAGTTTCCCAAAGGAGACTACATCAAGAACAAGTAAGCCACTCCAACTTGTTCACACCGATGTGTGTGGTCCAATCGATTCACCTTCTTTTGGTAAAAGAAAATATTTCTTGCTCTTTATTGATGATTTCAGTAGAAAGACTTGGGTATACTTCTTGAAGCAAAAATCTGAAGTTTTTGTTGCCTTTAAAAATTTCAAAGCACTTGTAGAAAAAGAAAGTGGCTATGAAATAAAAGCATTAAGGTCTGATAGAGGAGGCGAATTCACTTCAAAAGAATTTAATGACTTTTGTCAATCTCATGGAATTCGTCGCCCTCTAACGGTACCTTACTCGCCACAACAAAATGGAGTTGCAGAAAGAAAGAATAGAACAATTCTTAATATGGCTAGATGTATGTTGAAAGCTAAACATCTACCAAAAGAATTTTGGGCCGAGGCTGTTTCTTGTGCAGTTTATTTGAGCAACAGGTCTCCAACAAAAAATGTACGAGATCAAACACCTCAAGAAGCATGGAGCGGAAGAAAGCCAAGTGTTAAGCACTTGAGAATCTTTGGGAGCATAGCCTATGCTCATGTTCCACATCAAGGGAGAGCTAAACTTGACGATCGGAGTGTCAAGTATGTGTTTGTTGGCTATGACGCAAGTTCAAAAGGCTACAAATTGTACAATCCAAGCAATAACAAGGTGGTGGTGAGTCGTGATGTTGAATTTGATGAAGAAGCATCATGGAACTGGGAGGCTCCAGAAGAAAAAACATATGATTTTCTTCCATACTTCGGAGATGAAGAAGAACAGGAGACCATGGCACAGGATGCAACCCCGCCTCCTTCACCAGCAAATATTGTATCTCCATCTTCTCAAGAGAGTTCAAGTGAAAGACCACATAGGATGAGGAACATTCAAGAACACTATGATGACACAGAAGAAATTACTAATTTTGATTTTTTGTGTTGTGTTTTTGCTGATAGTGAACCAATGAATTTTGATGAAGCTGTTACTGACAAAAGGTGGAGAAAAGACATGGAGGAAGAGATCTAATCAATAGAGAAGAACAACACTTGGGAGTTGACAACTCTTCCAAAGGACCATCGAGCAATTGGAGTCAAATGGGTATACAAGATGAAGAAAAATGCCCATGGAGAAGTAGAAAGATACAAGGCAAGACTTGTGGCTAAAGGCTACAAACAAAGGCATGACATCGACTATGAAGAAATTTATGCGCCTGTTGCCTGCATGGAGACAATCCGTCTATTGATCTCTTTAGCGGCGCAAATGAAGTGGAAGATCCATCAACTAGATGTCAAATCGGCATTCTTGAATGGATATCTTGAAGAAGAAGTCTATGTTGAGCAACCATTGGGTTTTGTGGTTAAAAATCATGAAGATAAGGTGTTGAGGTTGAAGAAAGCCTTATATGGGTTGAAGCAAGCTCCACGAGCTTGGAATAGTCGCATTGACAAATACTTTCAAGACAATGGGTTTACTCGTTGTCTTCATGAATATGCTCTTTATATTAAAGTTCATACTAATGGAGATATTCTGCTTGTTTGTGTTTATGTTGACGATCTCATTCTAACGGGTAACAACCCAGTTTTATTTGAAGCTTTCAAGAAAGCTATGTCCCTTGAGTTAGATGACGGACATAGGGCTCATGTCATATTACTTGGGCCTAGAAGTCAAGCAAATGGAGAAAGGCATGTTCATATCTCAAGAAAGCTATACAAAGGAGATTTTGAAGAAGTTCAACATGTTTGATTGCAACCCTGTGAACACCCCAATGGAAAGTGGAACAAAATTGTCAAAGTTTGACGATGGAGAAGAAGTGGATTCCACTTTATTCAAAAGTCTCGTAGGAAGTCTGAGGTACTTGACATGTACGAGACCAGATATAGTCTTTGCAGTTGGAGTAGTAAGTCGATTCATGAAAGCTCCTACCTCCACTCACTTGAAGGTCGCTAAAAGAATTCTTTGCTACCTAAAAGGTACAATCGACCTTGGGCTATTTTATTCTTCTTCTAATAATTTTAATCTTGTGGGATATTGTGATAGTGATTATGCGGGAGATGTTGATGATAGAAAAAGCACATCTGGTTTTGTGTTTTTCTTTGGTGATTGTGTTATTTCTTGGAGTTCAAAGAAACAATCAATTGTTACTCTCTCGACTTGTGAAGCTGAATATGTGGCAACGACATCATGTACATGTCATGCTATTTGGTTGAGACGGTTATTGAAGGAACTCAATTTGTCACAAATTGAAGCCACAATGATTTGTGTTGATAACAAATCTGCGCAAGCACTAGCAAAGAATCCAGTGTATCATGATCGAAGCAAGCACATAGACACAAGGTATCACTTTATCCGAGAATGCATTACCAAGAAAGAGGTAGAGCTCAAGTATGTGAAATCTCATGATCAAGTTGCGGATATTTTTACAAAGCCTCTCAAGTTTGAAGATTTTCAGAGATTGAGATCAAGCCTTGGAGTAAAGAAGAAAAATCAAAATTAAGGGAGAGATTTGTGGAAATAAATCCTGACAGCAATTAATTTTGCAGCCACACTTGTTAAAATTACTAGCCACAAATGTGAAAATTGGTAGCCACCAATGTGAAAGTTGGTAGCCACATTTGTAGAAGTAGGTAGTCAAAGTTTGATATAAGTTTGGTAGAGTTAGGCAGCCAATTTTTTGTTGAAATTGGCTATCACATTATGTCATTAATGATGTAAACAAGTGTTCAAAAAACTCTATAAATAGAGTAGTAATTGAACACTGAAGACACACCAAAATAGAGAAGCAATAGAGAGTAATCCACAAACTACTTCTTAGTTTGTGAGAAAATAGTGTGCAAATAATATTATTGTGAGTTGTAAGAAATAAAAGAGTGTTGCTTAGTAGTCTTTTGACACTACCAAGTTTTTCATCAATATTATTGTATTACTTATTCGGGTATCATATTTACTATTTTAATATTTGGTGTCGTTGTTACTTTCTTCCTATTGCTATTTAGTTTGGACATTATCCTGGGTGTGATTATCATTTTGTCCAACATCCCACACTCTACTCATAGAACTTAAATACACCGTTAAGAAAAACATGTCATTACATCCCAACAATAGTACGTTCTCTTTATAACAAGTTAGAGCCATAAATCCGAAACCTATTCCTGGATCCCATACACAAGGATCCACTGCACTTATGGAAACAGTTACAATAAGCATAATGAAATTGGCAGTAGGAACAAATGGGAATTGACTCAAAATACATTGCGCGTTGGAAATGGAGTCAATACGACATGTGAATATCCTAATGAACTCCTTAAAATCAGCCACAACCATATGTGAATCATAGCTTGCAGCGCCAAGAAATATGGTAATAAAACTAGAACCAGGATCAAATGGAAAGATAAACCCCAATTGAGCAGGTGGATATCGATACAACCATAATGGAGTTTAGTATAATCGAATTCCCTGTAGTAATCAAATATAGATCTTCCAATAAGGTGGGCGTGACTACCAGCCAAAAGCAAACAAGGTGGTGCAAGATGACTATTATCTGACATGATAAGGTCATTGCACTCTCCCTCCTTAACTGCAGAAACTGTTTGAAGCATTTCCTCTACCTCTTCATCTATTGGACTTGTGAATTCTTAACTGACTAACTTATGATCGATCTGACCACCACTCTATAAAGTTTTATCTTTTAAGCCTTGGCATGACACATTCTTAAGACAAAAAATGGCACAGAACATCACGTCATTTACAAGAAACAGAAATCTTAAATAACATGTGCTGATCATCATTGCCAAACATCAACATTTGGTGAATCCAATAAATAGAAAACCTGATTCAAACTTTCAACATATCATAATATATCTACTGCAATCAGTAAATGAACACAACACAATTCTCCAAATATAGCAGGTATTCGATCTAGCATTTCCACTGAAATGCACACAGTAAAATCAATCAAAGTTTCAGGAAAACAATTGTAAACAAAAAAGAAACCAGTACTTAATTACTCCATCAAAAGTAGTAATCACAAACTTGTTTAGTTCAGTATCTCAAGCCAGATCCATCTTCAAGTTCCAAGCTCTCAAAATAGCACCCATGCACTCCCACAAACCATGCTAAATCTTGTTCCTTTGGCACATGAAAATATTCCATATTTTTGGTAACCACATCATAAAGTAGACTTGTCTGACACCACAAAAATGAGGTTTTAAAACGAGTGCAGACCAATTAGCTAGTCTTGTTAGTGTCCGCGAGGAACTAATATTAATTAGCATAAATTCAGTCTTATTTATAAATTACGGTCCAATGCTTGATTGATCATATAGGTGGGGGGGGGGGGGGGGGGGGGGACTGTATGAACTTTTGTAACATGTAATCAAGCTTATAATAATAATGACAGTTTATTTGTCAAAATTAGAAATTGACCACTAAAACAGAATTTGCATTAACTATAAGAAACATCAACAAAAAGGAGCACAAAAACTCGTGATATTGTTTCAAAAAGTACTGATCGTAGCTAGCTAGTTAGTATTGTCCACAGAATTAGTTGAAACTGTCCAGGTAGTACCAATTCTTCAGAGCAGCATATCTTGTAAATGCGCGTTAGACTGCCAAGATTGTTGGTCCAACAATAATGATCTCTTACTCTCCCTATTTACATTCAATCTATCGTTCAGAGGCACATCATCTAACAAGGCTTCTGTAAGGTCATCAAGAAAGCTCAATTTTACTGTTTCACAAAGTGTCATACATTCTTCTTGTGGTTTTGGTTCTTGTTGTGTCTCCAACAATGTGTAACCCATATCAAACATTTCTGGCATCACAAATTCTTGAATTTGAAAAAAAGGCGCAGTTTGCCCCAACAGACGATTCGCTTCACCAGCAGCAGCCTCTTGAGTGATCTGCACCTGATGTTGATTAGACTCTACTATTGATTGTTTAGAAAAATCAAAAGCATTCTCCGGATTCATCAATACATCGGCATCCATATATTCAGCCAAAGTACCATATATTTCAGGCATAGTTATATTTGACTTCACATTCGCAAAGTCGGGAATCATAGGTTCTTGAATCGGAGAAAAAGTATTTAGCTCCCAGTTGTTCCTGATAGCATAGTCCCCATAACCAGTTAGTAGTCCAACAAAGCTTGAATTATTGGCTTGAAATTCCGAATATGTGTTACAGTCCTCATTAACATCAACAGTAAAACTTTGCTGCCGGTGTGCTGGCAGATTATTTTCTGGTATTGTGTTCTCAAATTCCAAAACACCATTTCCTTGCACCTCAGCTTCCATCGCTGGATTTTCAACGACATTGATAGGATGATTGATCATCCCATAGTCCTCATTCCTCATTTGCATTAGTTCAGGATCAATATTATATTCTATTAATAGAGCATTGATCTTCTCTTCATCTGATGAAGACTCTTGAATTTGCAACACTGGTTCAACAATATTGATAGGAGTGATTGCCTGATCCATCCGCGGCTCAACTGAATTTATCCCTGAAATCACCTCTGTATCCAACTTCTGTTCATTCACATCAGCTGTACTCGCATTACTACTTGGAGAAGGATTAGACGAATTTTTCGTTTTTAAAGCACAAATACAATAATCTTTATAATTAGAGTTTTTGAACTTTTTAAGAATAGCTTCGCAAAAAGCATACTCCTTCATGAGCCACTTTCCATCATGGGGACAACAAATGTTAGTATCATAATCGAGACTCTTCTTGAGTCCCATATTCAAAGGCTTGCTCTGTTTACTCCTAATCCATTTCCCCTTATCTCGTTGTTTCCAAGTCCCAAGACCGTTACCAACAAGTCTGCAAAATCTCTTATCACTCTTCTTATACCTCGGGGAAATAAAGTAACGAAAATTATTAGTATCCCCATCGTCTTCTCCTCCACAATGGCGCCCATTGACATAAGTTACCCATGGTTCTTCTTTGTATACATCACACTCGGTAATAAAACCATTGTCACACAAATCTTTTTCAGCCATAAACCTAAGAAGGTATGTGAGTAACTCTGAATCTGTGGGATGAAATCGATACCCTTCTTCTTCAAACTCCATCACTGTTTCTTGTATATTTGAAAGATGGAACAGAGTATATATGGGGGCTGAGAGGTATAATATTTTATACAACAAAAAGTAATAAGGTTGAAGGTTTATGGGAACAATTGTAAGAATCAAGTATATTTATAGGCATAGCTAGTCAGTTCTTGGCTTAATAGGAAACCTAATTGGTAACAAATTAGGAAAATAAATACTTAGAAACTTACCATATCCAACAATATAACAATATTTGGAAACTTATGGTTATTTTTGTTTTTTTAACTAAATTTTTTTACAAGCAATATTTTGATGAAAGTTACCATTTTAGTTTTTTTTTTAATCGGAAAAGGGTCAAAATTGCCCCTGAACTATGCGAAATAGACCACTTATACCCTCCATTATATTTTGGGATAAAAAATACCCCTGCCGTTATCCTAGGAGACCACAAACGCCCTCAAGAGTTAACACCCCAATTTTTCAGAGACGTGTCATGCCAAATGAGACTAATCCCTCCACCTAAGCGTTGCCAACTAAAATTCACTATAAAGGAACTTGATCTTTAGTGTTGACAAAGTTGCCACAAAATCCCAAAATATTGCCACTAAAGGTTATGAGTGTTTTTTAGTGACGACTAAGGCTCCAACAACCATTCGCTAGTAAAACCTATTTTTTCAACCAAAAAAATGATAACTAATTTTATTGCAACCTAATTTTCTAAAATAAATAACTTGCAATATCAATATTAAAAACACCCAATATTATTACGAATCATGAAATTACTTCTTGATTCACATCTCCTACTATATAATGCATCATTGTACATTTTATACATTTAGATATAACATAAAATAAAACATACAGTGTCTTCAAAATCCTACTTAATTGATATCATTTCTGTTTTTTTTAAAACAATGAAGAAAAAAACACAAAATTAGAATGTAATGTTAAAAACTTTTAGTGACGATTTTTGGGCTTTTGTGGCGACTATTGTCGCCGAAGGTCTAGTTCTTTTGTAGTGAATCCTAGTGGCAATGCTTAGGTGGAAGGATTAGTCCCATGTGGCTTGCCAAATTAATAAAAATATGGGGCGTTAACTCTTGAGGATATATGTGATCTCTTAAGATAACAACAGGGACATTTTTTATCCCAAAATGTAACGAAGGGTATATGTGGTCTATTTTACATAATTCAGGGGCAATTTTGACCCTTTTTCGTTTTTTAATCAACATTGGAAAACAATTTTTGGCAACATACATGTATACTACAAGACAACATGAGACGCTACGTGATCAGAAACATGAAAAGATCTCATCATTACGACTGAGATTGCTTCGGTTTGTATATACCTACTGAGCAAAGCCAAAAATCAACATGTTTCCTAATCGAATTATTTCTCAATCTGAATCAAAATTTAAGTCTTATTAGCGGTTACACACTACATAACTCATCGCAGAACAAATTGACAAATTAATACAATCGAGAAATTTATATATAAAATCTATTCAAAGCCTCCAACCTAAAAGGAAATCTAACAGACGGAATCTTCTTCTGCAAGCAGACTATGAATGCTTTGAGTCCGAAGTCAAAAGGGTAAAAAAAATTGTCAAAAATTTCAAAAGGGTACATCAATTTTTTTTAACCAGAAGGGCAAAATTGCTCCCGACGGAGTGATTTTCTTCTGACAAAATTGACATGTTAATTTTTTTAAAGAAAACACCAAAATCACTGCTGTGGCAGCGATTTCGTCCAAAAAAAATATTTTTTTTTCTTTAAATTTTTTTTTTACAAAGAGGCAAACAAAGCTGGCAGCCTCTATTGCTGGCTTGCTGCAAAGATAGGAAAAAGAAATCGCTGTTTATTTATTTTTTAAAAACGCTGCACCCATAGCAATATTAAAAAAAAAAAGTTACCGTATCAATATTGTCAGAAAAAAATCGCTCCGAGCGATTTTGTCCTTTTGGTTAAAAAAAAATTGATATCTCCTTTTAGAATTTTTGACAATTTTTTTTGCCTTTTTGGCTCCGGACTCTGAATGTTTTTCCGTATGCTATATTTTGGTACAAGTTTTATTTAGTTTATGGATCACAAAATGTTTTTCCGTACGCTATATTTTGCATTCATGTTTAATTCGCTTCTAATTCATGTATAATACACTTTAATTCAAATTTAATTCATTTGGTAGTTCATCATGTTTTTTCATTTGTTACGATCAAATTACTTGTCTAATTCATTATTGATATAAGTTTTATTCACCTTACAAATCATTGATTGCTCTTTTTTTTGCTACTTTTTACATTCATGTTTATTTCTCTTTTAATTCAATTTTAATGTGTGAAATATATTTTTAATTCAAGTTTAATTCATTTTGTAGTTTATTGGTGATGCGTAGAAAAAAAAAGGCATAATACATATATTAGACCCTAAACTTGGCTTCAAATTTTAACTTTGACCTAAAACTTTCATAGTGCACAAATAAGCACTTTAACTATCCTATCTTTCAATAAATAAACACGCGATTTTTGGAGCCAAAGTGCGTGAAATGCAAACGCTCCCACTTGTATTAGTGAGCCAATCAGTGGTTGCCAACTAATTAAACATTTTAAACGTCTTTTTTTAAAAAATGTATCTTACACGTCATTTTGAAACAAAAAAAAAATAAAATTAATTTTAATTAATATAAAAGAGATTCATTAAGGGTAGAATTGTCATTTCAACATTTTTTAACTGTTGTGGGCCTAGAAAATTACCCCTCACTCGCGCAGAATGCATGCATTTCACGCATTTTGCCAGGTAAGAATCGCGTGTTTATTTATTGAAAGATAGGATAGTTAAAGTGTCTATTTGTGCACTATGAAAGTTTGAGTCAAAGTTAAAATTTGAAGCCAAGTTTAATGTCCAATATATGTATTATGCCAAAAAAAAACATGACAACCTACTTCCAATGGTTACACTCAAGTTGTAAAACTTAGTTAAACCACACTTTAACCAAAATGAAAAGCTTTGATCGGAAATTAAAACGAATAGAAGTAAAGGATCAAATATCTTATGATGTATTTAAATGTCAAATGCTATTCAACATCTTATAAAAGAGTTGCTTCCAGATATTCTCATTCATTCATAACAGGCTTGTTGTCACTTGCTTTTGGCCTCTGTACCTTGGGCTTCTGCTCTTCTGTTGTTTTCCTGTAGAATTAAACAAAAAGGTTAGAGAAGTGAGGCTGTTGACACGACAATGTAGGAACACCAAGTGGACACGAAAACTACATTAGATAAAGATAATACACTCAGAGCAAAAATATTGGCACACATGTGTTTTAGAGCGTAGCTGCTTTTGGAGGATCGACACACCTTTGAAGAGCAACATAGCTTAAACCCAATTTCAACAACTCTAAGCAATCTGAATGTTGTGTTAACTAAACAGCTACACAAGTAGCTGCTTTGAAGTGCAATGGCTTTTGTTTTGGAAGCAGCTTCATAACATTGGAAAACAATTTTTGGCAACATACATGGAACGTGATCACAAACATGTAGGAAAATATCTACTGAAATTGCTTCGGTTTCTATATAACATTAAATACCTAAGCCAAAAATCAACATACTTCCTAATCGAATTATTTCTGAATCTGAATCAAAATTTAAGTCTTATTAGCGATTACACACTACATGAGCAGAACAAATTGACAAATTTATACAAAGCTCGATCGAGAAATTTATATATAAAATGATTTCAACCTAAAAGGAAATATTCTAACAGACGGAATCTTCTTCTGCAAGCAAGCAGGCAAAATCCACCTCACAAACTATTACTTTACGTGTTAGGTTAGGTTATGAAGTTGAGAATGTAACCCTAATAAGTGCATAAATCATAAAACCAATGAATTTAGGGTTAGCGAGACGTACCTTTTGTCAGATGTGCCTCCCTTCTGACTGAGGAACGATCGGAAAAGCGGCGAATTCACGTCGTAAATCATCCTCCTTTGTCGGCAACAAACAAAACCCTAATTTTCACTTTCAACTTCTCTTTCTTAATTCCCTACTATTTATATTAGGGAAATTTTTTAAAATGTCATTATTTTGTTATTTAAGAGGACTCATTATCAATACTTTCATTATTTAGTAAAAATGTCACAATTTTAGTTTATTATGTATCTTTTTAATCTATTTTCTAATTGTTTAAATTGAAATAATACAAATATTTAAAACAGAAAGGAGAAATTAAGGGGAGAGAAAAAAAACTAAAGATGGAAGTATTGCTTAAAACTCTCATCAGTTACAAAAAATCAAAAAATTCAAAAAATCAACCAACACTCCCAAAATCTGATAAGTTCTCTCAACTTTTGATTTTCAAGATTTCCATATAAATTCGACGAGATAATTGATTCTTCCTTATTCTTTTTCTAATTGTTTATAATTGATATAATTGTTAATCGTATTCTGTTTTCGTATATTTGAAATTAATATACTACGAAAAAAATTAAAAGTGTAATTGAAAATAATTGTAAAGCGTAGTATTCAGATTTCGTATAATTGTAAACAAGTAGTCTATTTTCGTCCGTTTTCTGTTTTCGTCTATATTCTGTTTTGGTTGTAAATTGTATGAACTATGGATAACGTATGACTATTTGAATAAGTTGTATTTCTTAACGAAATAAATATGATCAATGTAATGTGTGTTGTAAGCGTTTGTTCTGAAATGGATACAGTTTCAATATTTATTTTGTATACGTATATGTTAAGGGACTTATATGAATTATGAAGAATTACTATTGTGAATACATAATATTTATTACTATGATGAAGTTTTGTTCATAACATGATGATTGTTATGTATTCAGTAAGTGATATTACTTGAATAAAATTTTATTCATAAAATGATGCAAGTACAATTGTGAATACATATATTAGTTACTTAATCTTGACTTTGTTAACAACTCTACTCCTAACTTTATTAATGACTTGGGAAGTTTTTTTTTAGTTTGAATACAATAAGAATACACTGAATAAACACATCTGAATCCAAAATACAATAAGAATACACTGAATACAACTAATATGTATTTACTTTGAAAACATACAATAGCATTACAATGTGTATATTTACTTTACGGATACAAACAAGGCTCACACAAAATACAATTAGTATAAACACATCTGATCCAAAATCACCCAAAATGAATTCATTAACAATAATCATATAACACAAATACAACAAATACATAAAAATTATCATAGCATACAACACAAATTCAACAAAAGTTCATTATAAAATCTAAAATATCATAGTCATGTAAAATGTATTCATAAATTATTGAATATCTACAAATGTGAAAAAATATAAAGGAATGAATAAAAAATGATACATTATCAAAATTAATAAAAACTGACCCCAAAATACAACAATAAAATAACAATGGAATACAAAATACAAACTAATAAATATTGCACAGTGTACATAACAAGAAATTTACAAATATATTTAATACACATTGTTGAACAAATTGTTCTTTAACTTCAACTCAACATGCAAAAATCTAAACATGCACAAATATTTAAATACCTCTTCATCAATAATTTGATCTTCTCCGTCATTTTCTTGTACCCTACGAGTTACGTTTTCAATCTGAATTTGATGAAGACTTTGTTCTTGTCGTCTCTCTTCACTCATTTTAGAAGCAGATCCTACAATATCCGCTATTTCTTGAGTAATACATAGATTAAATGATGAAAAATCACTAGAAATCATTTTACTAAGATGAATAGTGTCTCTTTGAATCATCCATTGAAGAGTGTTTTATAGTTCTAAACAAGAATTATCCCACTTTCACCAAATAATAATGATTTAAACAACAATAAAATCAAAAAATAAATCTAAAAAAAATAACGATGAAAATATCTTAATTAGAGGAATTTGTGTGAATCCAGATTTTGAAGATAAAAAAATAACATTTCGGTGAAGATAATAAGAAAATTGGGGTTGAAGAGAAGAAAGATTTGAAGGTTGAATAGAAATATGAACAGAAAAATATGGAGAGAGAGAATTTTTTTTTTTTACTTATGGGATAAATATGGAAGAGAGAGATATGGGGAAAATTTGTAGATTTTGATGTTTTTAAAATAAAAATAATTTGAAAAATATGAACTATGGATATACATGGGAATGTAAATAAATTAATTTTTTAGGAGATAAAATAGGGGTTTAATTAGGATATATATTCTTTTTTTAAAATAATGACATTTTTGATATTTTAACTAATATTTTTAAAGTAGTGAGTTTTTTACTAATTAAGTTGTTGATTTTGACTAATTTGCTAATTTTTCCTTTATATATGGTAATTGGTAATGGGCCGCCAGTTGAGACCTTATGGCTAAATTGATTCGGAATGGGTTTGTCTCTTACCCTTAAATAACAAACAATTTTTTTTACATGGATAATAACTATTACACTTAAATAATAAATAACTTTTTTACGGGGATAATAGTTGTTAAGAACGTAACAAAGTCACTTCATCCAATACTAGTGTCAGCGATCGTTCAATAGTAATATAACTCAACTGGTGAGTTGGGGTAGAGGTTCGTAATTGAGAATCAATGGGAAAACAAAAATATGCTCAAGTTCATCATAGCTAAAAATATTTACGAATAAAAATATAATTTCAAATTTGGGGTGACACAAGTGTGAAATATGAAGGGGGGTTTTGTATGTAATTGTCAACTAAAGAGTAAATAATACGAATAAACAACTATAAAGGGGGGATTCTTGGATGTGATAGGATTATGGGCTAAGATAGACAACAGGGTAATTGCCAATAGTGAATAGTTGTAAATCAGTGAATCAACTAGACTTTAGTGGAGATAAATTCTCTGTCCAGCAACTTACCCCAAATCAAATTGGTTTCTCTCGAATACCAATAAGCAACAATTAACAACAACCTTCGCTTTAGTACATTCACTCTCTCGAGCTGAATATGTGGAAAAATGTTTTAGGATTCACTATCTCGAGCTGAACCTATGACAACCCAAAACCCACAAACCATTAATTCAGTAATCTTGGTATCAAAACCTCTCTCTCGAGCAAGCAAAAAATATGAAGGTAGAGTTGCATTTGCAACTACAACCCGTTAGATTAAGCCACAATTACCGAATGAAATCACTTTTAAAGAACATTTGCACCATCAATTAGTAATACCCAACAACTAATCAACCCACAATCACATAATCACACCCCAAGAATTGGGGTTTTAGCTCAACATAGTAAAAAGCAAGAAATCAATACCAAATTGTGTTTCCATCAACTAGGTAAGATTAATATTGTTTTTGCAGAGGTCTAAGATGACAAACCTTCAACACCCACCTCAAATTTCTTGGAATTGAAAATCTTCAAAGCTAAGAAAAATATTGTTTCTCCAACTTTCAAACTGACCAATAATGAAAAATTAGATAACTCGATTGATAGATTGTTCGCTAGCTAGCTATATAGATAGATAGTTACTAAACAAAGAATTTTAAAATGTACTTATAGTCGCTAAAAATTGTGCTGCGTAGAACCATTCGGCGCATTAGTCGGGATTGTAGATCCAATCAAAGATCCATCCTTTGGTCATTCTCATCGTCGTTTTGCTTTGGCTTCAACATCTTTAGGTTCTGTCACTTTAGGATATAAGGCACTGCATCGCGAAATCGTTCGACTGCTTCTTTCCATAGCCCATTTGACTTTCTCCTTCAAGGCTTTGCACACTGGAACATTAGGCGAGACCATAGTCGTTCGCCGACTCGCCCAAAGATTTAGGCGATTCTCAGGCCTTCTTTACTTCTTTCTTTCAGCTGGCTTGTTCCTTTTTGCTAATTAGTATCCATGTTTTGTTTCTCAAATCCAACAGTAAATGAACACAACCGTAATTCTTAAACAATTCTCCAAATATAGCAGACACTGAAATGCACACAGTAAAACCAATCAAAGTAATTAAGGAATACAATTGTAAACAAATAACAAACCAGTACTTAATTACTTAATCAAAAGTAGTGATCACAAACTTGTTTATTTCAGTATCTCAAGCCAGATCCATCTTCAAGTTCCAATCTCTCAAAATAGCACCCATGCACTCCCACAAACCATGTAAAATCTTGTTCCTTTGGCACCTGAAAATATTCCATATTTTTGGTAACCACATCATAAGAGTAGACTTGTCTGACACCACAAAAATGAGGTTTTAAAACAACGACAAGAAGCTTATCATCGTTCAACATTCCCAATGGGATTGTTAATTTTTCGGAGAAAGGTTCTAAATGGAACTTCTTAGTCCAAGAATATGAACTCTTTTCATTCACGAGCATCCATATTTCAGTATCCTTAGTACGATCCTCAACGGAAACCATCATGCATGGCAAGTGAATGATACGGTTTTCCATGAACCTGAACTCAGGTTATAAACCCAACCAACCTTGGTTGATTCATTGTTCTGAAAAAGGGACTTTCAAAATTTTATATTGATTGGTTTGTTGATGAAACCCGAATTTGAAATTAGTAAATTTAGAGCACTCAGAGGGTATATTGATGCATTTGTATGTACGATTAGCGGGATTCCAGAGGATAAGTACATCGATATCCTCGGTAAAACAAATGAAGCCATTGTAGCAAAGCAGCGATCTGACCGGAAACCTGCAAGTATCAGCTCCATTGCATCTTTGGATAAATTGCAGCTTAAAACTAAGTAATTGAGGCAGTGTTGCTATATTTCAGCCACCAATCTATTGTAAGAATATATTAACCCTAGCTTGAGACATAAAGTTTCAAACATAAATACACATTCAAAATCTATATTTTCTAAGAGGCAAATTTTTGAAAGTTTTTGTTTTAAAAAAAAGTGGAATGTAGTCCTTTAAACTATATCTTTAAAGTGTTTTTCTTTCTTAAGGACGATGTATTATATCCAACAATTCGATTAATGTGAATTGCGAATATAAATGAAGAATTATAAGTATAAATACTTTTTAAATATCTAATATTAATTTAATCAAAATCCAATTTAGTTTTGAGAGTAGTCATTGAATGGTACGGAAAATTTAAAAATAAAACTTATTGATCATTCTCTCTAAATTTATATAATAAAATTTGACTGCATACGATATGTAAAACATATGATTCTTTTTCTTTCAATGTTTTAAAACTATTTTTTTTTTTTTTTGAAAGAGTATACCTTAAAGATTTTTTGCCAAATAAGAGAATTTGATATGATTAAAATATTGATGATGTTATTACAAAAAATAAAATTAAGGAAATATTTCATTTTTTTAAGATTGATCAAACAAGAATATATCATATAAATTGA
>JABWTJ010000090.1:2032500-2037500 GCA_016801875.1 Solanum sitiens
CAATCAAAATTTATTGAAAGAAAGAAGAAAAATGACTGAGAATAATGAGAATACCAGCTTGTTTTCGGTTAACCTTTGAGGGGGGAACTACGTTTGACCTGATTGCTGCCCCAACGGGATACGTAGGCGCCACAATGGCTCGGTCATATACCCAGTAAGATTTCCATTTTCACTTTATAAAGGAAACTGGGACAGAATTTTTGAGAGGGTCTCAAAAATTCATTTGAAGATGGACTTCTTCAACAAGTCAAAACAGAAGACCAAAATGCTACGGAGTTAGCTTTGGGTGGATCTCAAAAAATTACGATAATCAATTTTGCAACTAGGATCTCAAAAAATGCCACAAATGTTATTTGTTACTTATTGAGGAAAACTGGGACAGAATTTTGAGGAGGGACCTCAAAATTCTCGAATGGGCAACCTCAGAATGAACAAAGCAAGTTACGAGAGTCAAATATATGTCAGACCGGGACATAACTTTTGAGGAGGGTCTCAAAAAATTCCATGAACACTGATTTATTAAGGAAGGACGAGCATATAAGTCAACTGCATGAAGGAGAATGGAGACAAGACCAACACAAATCAGTTTTTTCCAAACTAAGAATTTTTCTTTGAATGCAGGAACAATGAAGTCACAAAACGACAATGTCAAAACTGCAAAGCATGGAAAATGACATTATTTACACCTCTCGTGGCCTCATCAACATCACTAGAAAACTTTTCATCTCAAGTTTTCTTCATTTTATTACGTTACCTCAAGTGATTTATACACAATGTCTTTTTATGTTGCAGGAATATTGAAGCCAAACACTAATAGATTCTTTCAAAGTTGTAAGAAATAAAGTGTTGGGTGATCACTAGCCACGAGTCATGATTGAAGTTATAATTAGACTCATCAAAGCCTAATCTCGATAAGTCAAATAACTTAATCTAGTTATTTATCTTTACTTTTATTCTTTACTTCATCGTCAATACTGACGTTTGGTGTCGAGCTTTGCAGGTGATAGTATGAGTAAAGCCAATATCGTATGTGAAATCGACAGATGATGAAAAGTGACACTAACTTAGAAGTGTTGCAAGGGAAAATCATCGAGTTCATCACATCACAAAGATGTTGGTGACCCGCAATATTTCCTTGATAGTCGAAGTTATCGAATTGTTATAAGTCTTTGTTAACAATTGGAAGCGTCAACAACAAACTTATATTTGTTGAGTTTGTCATGGAAGGCAAAAGTGTCTTTAATCTTCATGTGAATGAATTAAGTTATTCACCTCGATGATTCTTGTCTTTAAAGAGAGAATCATAATCGCGACGTGCATATACGTCAATTTAGTTTTTAGTACGTTTGTCGTGTAGCAATTTAGGCATACATGTTTCTTAACGATGTCACAGTCAAAATTCCTACTTTGTTGGGTATCCACCCCATAAGTGGATTATGTGTTTTGATTGGCCAATCAAAGACTTTAACATATAGTTTTGTTGGGCGATCCACCCCATAAGTGGTTCATATATTTGGTTTTCCATTTTAGGTTCTTATTCTTGAATTATATTGGAATATTATTGAGTATCCACCTCGTTACAGTGGGAATATTATCGAGTATCCACCTCGTTACAGTGGGAATATTATCGAGCATCCACCTCGTTACAGTTGGAATATTATCGAGCATCCACCTCGTTACAGTTGGAATATTATCGAGCATCCACCTCATTACAGTTGGAATATTATCGAGCATCCACCTCGTTACAGTTGGAATATTATCGAGCATCCACCTCGTTACAGTTGGAATATTATCGAGCATCCACCTCGTTACAGTTGGAATATTATCGAGCATCCACCTCGTTACAGTTGGAATATTATCGAGCATCCACCTCGTTACAGTTGGAATATTATCGAGCATCCACCTCGTTACAGTTGGAATATTATCGAGCATCCACCTCGTTACAGTTGGAATATTATCGAGCATCCACCTCATTACAGTTGGAATGTTATCGAGCATCCACCTCGTTACAGTTGGAATATTATCGAGCCATCCACCTCGTTACAGTTGGAATATTATCGAGACATCCACCTCGTTACAGTTGGATAATTATTGAGCTAGCTTTCTTGTTGCAAAGATCACCAGAGTTTGCCATGCAAAAAACAAGCAATGATATCTCCGAATCCTCAACAAGTCAAGACTAAAGATATTTCAATATTTGCAACTGGGATAGAATTTTTGAGAGGATCTCAAAATTTCATGATTTGCTTAGCGACAGTTGAAAGATAAGCCGATACTGTTAACTGGGACAGAAATTTTGAGGATGGCCTCAAAATTTCAAACATGGATTTATCGACAAGTCTAGATTGGCTTTGAATACTCCCCATCGTATAATGAGATATACCTCCAAGCATTAGGCTCAGAGAAGTTTGCTAAGTCTGACGTGACATTACACTTGGCAGTGATCTTTTTTAAATTTCAAAATTTTATTTTCTTAAAATTTTTCCTTTTATGTTTCCGTTGTTTTGGCATAAAGAATTTTGTCTTATCTATCAATAGTTGGGAGATCAGGGAGATCAACCGGAGATAGCATGACAAGGAGCAAACAACTGAAGAAATTGGCACAGATCAGTTCGTTTTAAAACTAACAATTTTTTTGTGGATGCAGGTTTATAGCTTTGCTTTGATATCAGCAAATTATTCCGATCGACGAATACGGAGAAGTAAAGGGAGGAGAAAGTTCTCCCAAAATTTAACGTAATTTTTTGTGGATGCAGGAATTATTTTATATTGCTTATATCGAAGATTTGGGAATGTGATTGGTTTATTTCATTCAATTCTCAAAAACATGAAGTCTATAATAAGCGACCATCTAATCTCAAAGATGAACCAAATAAAAACTCCGAAAAGGATAATTTACGGTTTTCGTCGTTGACGGCATCTGCATCACATTATCAGACATAATAGTGTCGCTACCCGGAGGGGTCATTTGTTTTGTTATCGATCAAGACAATACACTACCCGGAGGGGTCATTTATTTTATTGTTGATCAAGACAATACACTACCCGGAGGGGTCATTTATTTTTGTCGATCAAGACAGTACACTACCCGGAGGGGTCATTTATTTTATTGTCGATCAAGACAATACACTACCCGGAGGGGTCACTTATTTTGTCGATCAAGACAATACACTACCCGGATAGGTCATTTATTTTACTTTCGATCAAGACAATACACTACCCGGAGGGGTCATTTATTTTATTGTCGATCAAGACAATACACTACCCGGAGGGGTCACTTATTTTGTCGATCAAGACAATACACTACCCGGATGGGTCATTTATTTTATTGTCGATCAAGACAATACACTACCCGGAGGGGTCATTTATTTTATTGTCAATCAAGACAATACACTACCCGGAGGGGTCATTTATTTTATTGTCGATCAAGACAATACACTACCCGGAGGGGTCATTTATTTTATTGTCGATCAGGACAATACACTATCTGAAGAATTATTTTCAATTGAGACAATATGATTATCCAGAAAATCAATATGTTGCTCAACTTAAGCACTATTTTCAGTTGTCACCAATGATGACATCAAGAGCGATATTCATGTATCGATGAAGATCATGCATCGCGAGTTAATATTCATACATCGCAAGAAGATTTTATACCTTGCGGAATTTATGCATTGCGGGAAGATATTCATGTCCCGCAGAAGATCATGCATCGCGAGTCAATATTCATGCATTGCGGAAGATCATGCATCGCGAGTTAATATTCATACATCGCAAGAAGATTTTATACCTTGCGGAATTTATGCATTGCGGGAAGATATTCATGTCCCGCAGAAGATCATGCATCGCGAGTCAATATTCATGCATTGCGAAAGATCATGCATCGCGAGTCAATATTCATGCATCGCGGAAGATCATTCATCGCGAGTCAATATTCATGCATCGCGGAAGATCATGCATCGCGAGTTAATATTTATGCATCACATATTAATCGCGAGAAGATATTCATGCCTCGCAGAAAATTATACATCGCGAGAAGATTTCATACCTCGCTGATATTTATGAATCGCAAGAAAATGTCATACCTTGCGAAATTTATGCATTGCTGAAGATATTCATGCCCCGCAGAAGATCATGCATCGAGAGTCAAATTCATGCATTGCGGAAGATCATGCATCGCGAGTTAATATTTATGCATCACATATTAATCGCGAGAAGATATTCATGCCTCGCAGAAAATTATACATCGCGAGAAGATTTCATACCTCGCTGATATTTATGAATCGCAAGAAAATGTCATACCTTGCGGAATTTATGCATTGCTGAAGATATTCATGCCCCGCAGAAGATCATGCATCGAGAGTCAAATTCATGCATTGCGGAAGATCATGCATCGCGAGTTAATATTTATGCATTACATATTAATCGCGAGAAGATATTCATGCCTCGCAGAAAATTATACATCGCGAGAAGATTTCATACCTCGCTAATATTTATGAATCGCAAAAAAATGTCATACCTTGCGGAATTTATGCATTGCTGAAGATATTTATGCCCCGCAGAAGATCATGCATCGAGAGTCAAATTCATGCATTGTGGAAGATCATGCATCGCGAGTTAATATTTATGCATCACAAGTTAATCGCGAGAAGATATTCATGCCTCGCAGAAATTATACATCGCGAGAAGATTTCATACCTCGCTGAAATTTATGCATCGCAAGAGAATTTCATACCTTGCAGAATTTATGCATTGCGGGAAGATATTCATGCCCCGTAGAAGATCATGCATCGCGAGTCAATATTCATGCATTGCGGAAGATCATGCATCGCGAGTTAATATTTATGCATCACAAGTTAATCGCGAGAAGATATTCATGCCTCGCAGAAATTATACATCGCGAGAAGATTTCATACCTCGCTGAAATTTATGCATCGCAAGAGGATTTCATACCTTGCGGAATTTATGCATTGCGGGAAGATATTCATCCCCCGTAG
>JABWTJ010000090.1:2042500-2221313 GCA_016801875.1 Solanum sitiens
ACAACAGGAGATAGATTAATAACATGTGCAGCGGTCAATAAAGCCTCACCCCAAAATGAGTTCGGCAACTTTGTTTTAGAAAGCAAACATCTAACTCTTTCCATCAAGGTCCTGTTCATCCTCTCAGCCAAACCATTAAGCTGAGGAGTCTTGGGAAGAGTCTTCTGGTGTCTAATACCTTGTTGCTTGCAGTATTCGTCAAATGGTCCACAATATTCACCACCATTATCAGTACGAATGCATTTCAGTTTCTTTCCAGTTTCTCTTTCAACTGAAGCTTGAAACTGCTTGAAGACACCTAACACTTGGTCTTTAGTCTTCAAGACATAGACCCAAAGTTTTCTCGAGCAATCATCAATGAAAGTGACAAAGTAGAGTGCACCACCTAATGTCTTTGTCTTCATTGGACCACATAAATCAGAGTGCACCAACTCAAGCAACTCTGTCTTTCTCGAAGGGGGGTAGGACTTAAAGGAAACTCTATTTTGTTTACCAGACAAGCAGTGCTCACACTTTTCTAATTTAGCACTTTGGAAATTTGACAATAATTTCTTCTTGGCTAGAACATTAAGTCCTTTCTCGCTGATGTGGCTAAGCCTCTTGTGCCATAATATTACAGAGCTATCGCTCTCAACCGCATTCACCATATCAACACAAGCAGAGGCCGTAGTCCAGTATAGACCACGACGTTTGTTACCACGAGCCACAACCAAGGAACCCTTGATGAGCTTCCATTTTCCATCACCGTTGGTACTAACATATCCTTCATCATCTAAAACACCAACAAAAATTAGGTGCAGATGAACATCAGGAGCATGTTTCACATTGTTCAAAACTATTTTAGTTCCAACGCTAGTTTTCAAACAAATTGTACCAGTACCAACCACCCTAGAAACAGTCTCATTACCCATACTCAAGGTTCCAAAATCACCAGGAGTATAGGAAGAGAAAAAATCCTTCCTTGATGTCACATGAGATGCGGCACCAGTGTCCACAACCAAGCTTGACTCATCACAAGCAATATTTATCATATCCGCATCAAGGACAGTAACAAGATCTTTGGTGGTAACGGTGGCTAGGCAATTTTCATTGCCATCTTCTTTAGTTTCCTCTTTGTTTTTGTTCTCTCTCTTCAACTTCCTGCAGAACTTCTTCGTGTGCCTTTTCATACCACAATGATAGCACTTAATATCTTTAAGTCTGCCTCTGGATTTGCTCCTATTTTGTTCTCTATTATGAGAACCACGAGTTTTGTTTCTCCCCCTGGGGCCAATTATCAGGACATCCGATGAAGAAGAACCTAGAGATTTTCTTCTCATCTCTTCGTTCAAGACACTACTCTTGGCGAAATCCATAGAGATCACACCATCCGGAGCAGAATTTGACAATGACGTTCTAAATGTTTCCCAAGAGTCTGGTAGGGAACCAAGTAGAAGCAAGCCTTGAATTTCTTCATCAAATTTGATGCCCATAGCAGATAATTGGTTCATGATCCCTTGAAAATTATTCAGATGGTCTGTCATCGGAGAACCATCATGATACTTCAAACTCAACATCTGCTTTATTAAGAATATTTTGTTGTTGCCAGTCTTCCGAGCATACAAACATTCAAGATGCTCCCATAGGGTTCGAGCATGTGTTTCCCCAGAAATATGGTTTAACACATTATCGTCGACCCATTGCCTAATGAATCCACAAACCTGTCTGTGCAACAGATTCCACTCTTCATCTGTTTTATTATCAGGCTTTACAGTGGTAAATACTGGTTTGTCAAAATTCTTAACATAAAGCAGATCTTCCATTTTTCCCTTCCAAATGGCATAATTAACACCATTCAAAGTAACCATTCTACTTGTGTTGGCTTCCATTGTTTTTCCCAAAAACAATATAGTTATCGCAAATCAAAGTAAATCTTTTCTGATGTGGCAGACTGTGCTGCAACCACAGAGCATACTCAGATAAAACCTTGGCTCTGATACCAGTTTGTTGGGAAAACGCGGATAAACACGACAATATATATGGTAAAAGTAATGGAAATAAAATGGGAAAATAACGACACCAAGAATTTTACGTGGAAACCCTTCTGAATAAGGGAAAAACCACGGGCCAAGAGGAGCAACTGATATTACTATAGTAAGGAATTTACAATGTGTAGTCACGAATACAATATTCAAAGTGACTACTACACACTCAAAAGGAACAACACTCTTTTGGTTTTCGTCTTACTAAAAAATCGCTCACACTCTATTTTTCTTCACAGACTATTTTCTTGTATAGTCTATGAAATACCTCACTTTGCTCTCAAAATGGTTTTTCCTTCTAACTTGGTGTGTTCTACAAATGAGCAAGAATGCTCTATTTATAGAATGATAAAACCATGCCTATGTCACTAATGACATAGGTAAATATAGCAAAGTCAAAAATGGATTGCAAATCTTACCAATTTGCCAACTACCAAGTCTTAATTTTCAACTCTTATCACTATTCCTTTTTAACAATTACTTGTACCAATTGAATAGCTAAAGTTGACCAAAAAATGGGATGGATTCAACAACATCTTCATTTCCTCTACATTTTCATATATTAGACCTGTGAGTTCTTAGCCAAGCAATATTCAACCCCGTACGATATAAACAATCGAACCACCACTCTATAAAGTGCATCTTTCAAGACACGGCATGACACATTCTTAACACAAAAAGAAAAATCTTCAATAGCCTGTGCTAATCATCATTGCCCAGTTATTCTGTTCAGAATTAGCAATTCAAACAATATTCTTTTTTATACTTTAAAACCAAACACTATCGATTTTCAAAATTTAAAATCAAATCTAACCAAACCAAACCTATTTATTGGTTTGATTTCGATTACGATTTGGTTTGGTTTTTAACCATAACCATGAAGAGCCTACTTCCAATGGTTACACTAGAGATTCTCAAGTTGTAAAACTTAGTTAAACCACCATTTAACCAAAATGAAAGTGCATTGGATCGGAAATTAAAACGAATAGAAATAAAGGATCAAATATCTTATGATGTATTTAAATGTAAAAGAGTTTCTTAACAAGATTCCAGATATTCTCATTCATTCATAACAGGCTTGTTGTCACTTGCTTTTGGCCTCTGTTTCTTGGGCTTCTGCTCTTCTGTTGTTTTCCTGTAGAATTAAACAAAAAGGTTAGAGAAGTGAGGCTGTTGACACGACAATGAAGGAACACCAAGTGGACACGAAAACTACATTAGATAAAGATAATACAGTTAGAGCAAAAATGTTGGCACACACGTGTTTTAGAGCGTAGCTGCTTTTGGAGGATTGACACACCTTTGAAGAGCAACATAGCTTAAAACCCAATTTCAACAACTCTAAGCAATCTGAATGTTGTGTTATATAAACAGCTACACAAGTAGCTGCTTTGAAGTGCAATGCCTTTTGTTTTGGAAGCAGCTTCATAACATTGGAAAACAATTTTTGGCAACATACATGGAACGTGATCACAAACATGTAGGAAAATATCTACTGAAATTGCTTCGGTTTCTATATAACATTAAATACCTAAGCCAAATATCAACATGCTTCCTAATCGAATTATTTCTGAATCTGAATCAAAATTTAAGTCTTATTAGCGATTACACACTAATAAAAGAGTTGATTCCAGATATTCTCATTCATTCATAACAGGCTTGTTGTCACTTGCTTTTGGCCTCTGTTCCTTGGGCTTCTGCTCTTCTGGTGTTTTCCTGTAGAATTAAACAAAAAGGTTAGAGAAGTGAGCCTGTTGACACGACAATGTAGGAACACCAAGTGGACACGAAAACTACATTAGATAAAGATAATACACTCAGAGCAAAAATGTTGGCACACATAGCTTAAAACCCAATTTCAACAACTCTAAGCAATCTGAATGTTGTGTTAACTAAACAGGCTACAAAAGTAGCTGCTTTGAAGTGCAATGCCTTTTGTTTTGGAAGCAGCTTCATAACATTGGAAAACAATTTTTGGCAACATACATGAACAAATTGACATCTAGTAGGAAAATATCTACTGAAATTGCTTCGGTTTCTGTATAGCCAAAAATCATCAACATGTTTCCTAATCGAATTATTTCTGAAACTGAATTTAAATCTTATTAGGGGTTACACACTACATAACTCATCGCAGAACAAATTGACAAATTTATACAAAGCTCACAATCGAGAAATTTATATAAAAAATCTTATTCAAAGCCTCCAACCTAAAAGGAAATCTAACAGACGGAATCTTCTTCTGCAAGCAAGCAGGGAAAATCCACCTCACAAACTATTAAACTTTACGTGTTAGGTTAGGTTTTGAATTTGAGAATGTAGCCCTAATAAGTGCATAAATCATAATACCGATGAATTTAGGGTTAGCGAGACGTACCTTTTGTTACATGTGCCTCCCTTCTGACTCATGAACGATCGGAAAAGCGGCGAATTCACGTCGTAAATCATCCTCCTTCTTCGCCAACAAACAAAAACCCTAATCTTCACTTTCTTAATTCACTACTATTTATATCCCTTTAATTTATTTATGGGGTTCATATATACTAGTAAAATAAAAATAGTAAGTTTTTACTGAAAATGTTTTTTTAATTAAACCATAAGTTTTTTAAAAAAATTGTTAGTTAAAAAAAATAAAATAGTAAGTTTCCAAATATTGTTATATTGTTGGATATGGTAAGTTACTAAGTATTTATTTTCCTAATTTGTTACCAATTTGGGTTTCCTATTAAGCTAAGAATTGACTAACTCTTCCTATAAATATACTTGATTCTTATAATTGTTCCCATAAACCCTCAACCTTTATTACTTTTTGTTGTATAAAATATTATACCTCTCAGCCCCCATATATACTCTGTTCCATCTTTCAAATATACAAGAAACAGTGATGGAGTTTGAAGAAGAAGGGTATCGATTTCATCCCACAGATTCAGAGTTACTCACATACCTTCTTAGGTTTATGGCTGAAAAAGATTTGTGTGACAATGGTTTTATTACCGAGTGTGATGTATACAAAGAAGAACCATGGGTAACTTATGTCAATGGGCGCCATTGTGGAGGAGAAGACGATGGGGATACTAATAATTTTCGTTACTTTATTTCCCCGAGGTATAAGAAGAGTGATAAGAGATTTTGCAGACTTGTTGGTAACGGTCTTGGGACTTGGAAACAACGAGATAAGGGGAAATGGATTAGGAGTAAACAGAGCAAGCCTTTGAATATGGGACTCAAGAAGAGTCTCGATTATGAAACTAACATTTGTTGTCCCCATGATGGAAAGTGGCTCATGAAGGAGTATGTTTTTTGCGAAGCTATTCTTAAAAAGTTCAAAAACTCTAATTATAGAGATTATTGTATTTGTGCTATAAAAACGAAAAATTCGTCTAATCCTTCGCCAAGTAGTAATGCGAGTACAGCTGATGTGAATGAACAGAAGTTAGATACAGAGGTGATTTCAGGGGTAAATTCTGTTGAGCCGCCAATGGATCAGGCAATCGCTCCTATCAATATTGTTGAACCAGTGTTGCAAATTCAAGAGTCTTCATCGGATGAGGAGAAGATCAATGCTCTATTAATAGAATATAATTTTGATCCTGAACTAATGCAAATGAGGAATGAGGACTATGGGATGATCAATCATCCTATCAATGTCGTTGAAAATCCAGCGATGGAAGCTGAGGTGCAAGGAAATGGTGTTTTGGAATTTGAGAACACAATACCAGAAAATAATCTGCCAGCACACCTGCTGCAAGGTTTTATTGTTGATGTTAATGAGGACTGTAACGCATATTCGGAATTTCAAGCCAATAATTCAAGCTTTGTTGGACTACTAACTGGTTATGGGGACTATGCTATCAGGAACAACTGGGAGCTAAATACTTTTTCTCCGATTCAAGAACCTATGATTCCCGACTTTGCGAATGTGAAGTCAAATATAACTATGCCTGATATATATGGTACTTTGGCTGAATATATGGATGCCGATGAATTGATGAATCCCGAGAATGCTTTTGATTTTTCTAAACAATCAATAGTAGAATCTAATCAACATCAGGTGCAGATCACTCAAGAGGCTGCTGCTGGTGAAGCGAATCGTCTGTTGGGGCAAACTGCGCCTTTTTTTCAAATTCAAGAATTTGTGATGCCAGAAATGTTTGATATGGGTTACACATTGTTGGAGACACAACAAGAACCAAAACCACAAGAAGAATGTATGACACTTTGTGAAACAGAAAAATCGAGCTTTCTTGATGACCTTACAGAAGCCTTGTTAGATGATGTGCCTCTGAACGATAGATTGAATGTACATAGGGAGAGTAAGAGATCATTATTGTTGGACCAACAATCTTGGCAGTCTAACGCGCATTTACAAGATATGCTGCTCTGAAGAATTGGTACTACCTGGACAGTTTCAACTAATTCTGTGGACAATACTAACTAGCTAGCAAGGATCAGTACTTTTTGAAACAATATCACGAGTTTTTGTGTTCCTTTTTGTTGATGTTTCTTATAGTTAATGTAAATTCTGTTTTAGTGTTCAATTTTTAATTTTGACAAATAAACTGTTATTATTATTATAAGCTTGATTACATGTTACAAAAGTTCATACAAGTCCCTCCCTATATGATCAATCAAGCATTAGATACAAGGGAAAACACACTCTAATTTATAAATAATACTAAATTTATGTTAATTAGCCTTGAATAATGATTCTATATTAGTTCCTCGCAGACACTAACAAGACTAGCTAATTGGTCTGCACTCCTTAATTACTTTGATCAACTTCTTGAATCTTTGATTAGCTTTAAAATCTCTTACATTTGGAGAATTGTTTTAGAAATATTGTTGTGTTCATTTATTTATTGCAGTACATATATTATTACATTTGGAGAATTGTTTTTGTTTTTTTTGATGTTTTTAATTCATCTTTTTTAACTTACATTTTTTCCTTTTAAACTTGTTTTGTAAAATATGTCTTTTAGGGGAAGGTTTATTGAAAAAGCTTTTTTATCCTCTGAAAATAGCGATAAAATTTGCACATATTTTATCCTCTTAATTCACCTGTGATAACACAATGAGTTAGTTGTTAGTTGTTTGGAAGTGAAGTTTCATGGACGACTCATATATTATTCCATTTTGAAATGCCAAAGCAATGTCAATAGTTGCCACTAAAATATTAAACAACTTTTAAATTTCATCGTCTTAATTCATATCACACGCTTTTTTATTAACTAGTCTCTAGATACGTGTGTTGCACATATGTTTTATGTGAATTTTTATACATTCGTCAAAACAATTAAATTTTATACAAATCGTGTGAAGTGAGTAGTATTATTTTAATGTGCGTCAAGAAACACCAAATGAGGAGCACATTGTAATGTTTAACATCAATTTCTTTGAAGCTACCATCGGTAAATTAATTCCGTTGAAGTTATTATCGATACTTTGTTTAATAGTTAACACACTTTCGATAAAGTCGCAAATGACTAATTTGAGTCCAATAACAATACAAACTTATGATAATGATAAAATTCATAAATAATAGATTGATGAAGTCTAATAGAGAAAACACAATAATAGAAGAAAAATACAATCGTAAGACTTTAATCATATAGATTATAGATAGAAAATAAATATAGAATTAATAAATTATCCATATTCGGAATTCGAAAGCTACAAGTTTAAAGAGAAAAAACAAAAGGCACAGACCATGAGAAGGAAGTAATTGCACTGACAAGTCCTATAATTTGCAACTTATGTATTGCATCATATTTTTCTCCATATTAAGATAAATACTTATTCTAACAAAAGTAGAGACAAAATTTACCATCGATGCTTGACATCATATTCATTGCTTCACACGCACAATATATATATATATATATATATATATATATATATATATATATATATATATATATTTCAAATTTTTAATTCACAAATTTTAAATGGTGTCTCCATATCATAACAACAAATATTTCTCAAGTGACATAGATTTTAAAATACATTTTTGATTTATAATTTTGTTACACAAATTTTATAATAAAAGTTGAAAATATATATGCAATGCATGATATATATATATATACCTCTAACTCTAGATACTGAATTAACTAAGGGAATTGAAATTTAGAGACAAAAGAAATCTTAAAAATTATCAATAACTGACCAAACATGATGTACAAACATATTTTTCAACAAAACTTGTTAACAAAGCAAAAATAAACGTACATTTATCAATTCAGCCCAAATGTTTAAATTTGTTGTCTGATTTTATAGCTATTTCTTTATAATAATAACCGATCTCATGAAATTCATCTAGGGAGTGTAGGGCATGCATAGACTTTACCTCAATTCAGAAGACCCTCAACTTGAGTCGAGTATAGCAAATCAGAGTAGATATGAAAACGAAAATTAACAGTGAAGATAATATAATATAATATAATAACTATTACGAAAACAGTAGCAACAACTAAAAAAATGCATTAATCGAAGCATCTAAAAGCAATTGGTGGTAGAAAGCAAAAGCAAGACAGTACAAGATTAAAAGTACTACTACGACAAACACCACTTAGCCTAAACCTTCGAAAAGCAAGAGAACACTCTTAAGCATTTTACCCGTAATTGATGAAATCGTTTCCTTTTTTCTTTTGAGCTTTGAAAGGCAAATTAACTTACGTATTTCCAATAATAATTTTACCTCATGCACATGATATTTATAAGCCAAAAGTTTGCCTAGAATTCTATAGAAAGCTCAAAAGTTATGTTGGAGAATGGAAAGACATTCTTAAAATTAAATGCCTTTTAAAACACCTTTTCATTTTTATTATTTAATATAATATAAAATGATATAATTATTATTAATATTTAATTGCTTAGATATTTTTTAACATTTTGAATTAAGATAGGGGTAAAATAGTATTTCAACTTTTGTTTTTGTGGCTTCCCACTTTTAGTATAACTAGTCTTTGGGAAAAAAATAGCAAATGTGAGATATGAATCAGTAGGATTATAAATTGAGTTCAAGTAATCTGTATTAAGTTAATTAATGGGGAGATGAAAGATTTCTATCAATGTAGTTAAATTACCGATAAATAACTTATTTTTAAAATGATTACTCAACTTTTAATTATTTAATATTTTATTATTTACATGTTTTATAATATTTTTATTTAGTCTAGGAGTAAAATGGTAATCCAATTTTGAATGTTGGAGCTTCTCACTTATAATAATACAAGTACGTATTACCGCATAGTCCATTCTTGAGGAATTTTCTCTCCAAACGTTGAATCTATTACATATTTTTTCTTCCCTCGGCTTATTCGATTCGTCAAATTTCATCAAGAGTAATCTCTTTCTTCATTTGATCTTCCGCTTTAGCCACTCAAGTTTCATTTCAGTTATGTTTTACATCTTAATATCCATGTAATATTTACATAACTAATGGAACAGTTACAGACTTTTGGGTTTTTTCATTAAATTAGTTACCATTGATATGAAATATTTTAAAACATTGTAGTTAATATTGAAGGGATAAATTATTTTTAAAGATTAAATAACAATATTTGGTAAAATTTGCATTGGTAAATGAAGAGCACAATAATGGCAGAAATTTGGAAAGACGTTTTAATTGTTTTACGTTTTTTTACAATTTGGTTAAGAGAATTGTTTAATTATAAAATGATAAATGTGGTTCAACATTTTGATATTTAGGGCATGCTTATATATATATATATATATATATATATATATATATATATATATATATATATCGGATTTAGCAAAAAAAATCTATAAAGATATTATGTTTTTTTAAGAATAATTTGAAAACATCACTCTTTTCATATATTTTATAATACACAAGTACCCTCTAGACTATGACCAAATATCTAGAGATACACATTAACTAATTTAAGATCCTATTACCTCCTAAATTTATTTTTTTGTGTTATTTTATATATCTTTTGGCTTATGTGGCACACCACGTGACTCCACATAGTTGAGGCGCGTGAGATATTTGAATGTCAGCCAAAAAGGTGTACAAAATTACAAAAAAAAAAAAGTTCAGGAGAGTAATAAAACCCTAGTTTTATTAAGGTGTGTCTCTAGAATTTGGATCATAGTCTAAGAAGGTACTTCTACCTTTTCCCTTTTATTATTTCTAAACTTGTCTCTTAGAAATTATGAAGTGGTGAAGAACCTCATTAGATAAAGAAAAAATATGGAATAAAAATACCTATAATTTTTTTTTAACTTTGAATAATTGACTTATTTTGAACTATTAAAAAGTCATAATAATTCGCTTAATATAAACTAGAGGGAATATATCTTAAATTGTCCAATCAAAGTTCACATAAAATATGAATCTGAGGAAGAAAAAATATCATATAAATTGAGACGGGCTGAGTAATAAATAGAAGGAAAAATTGTATGCAATAGTAAACATTTAATTGATATTAACTGATATAGTTATAGTTTACTTTATTTTCAATTTGCACCTACTGTTCCATATAATTTGCTATCATTTCTTCGAGCAACATTTTCTACTCAATCGAATTATGTGTTCCTTAAAGGACAAGAAAATGGCAATCTGCTTCTTTGGCTGTTGTTACTGAGTTCTTGTTGCTTATTTGTATAAAAAAGATATATACAAATCAATGCATTTATTTTTCTATTCCCATTTACACCATTTTCTCCTAAAATCTCACCCATATTAGTTTCCTCTCACCCACATTATTTTTTAATTTTGAATTTTCGGTTCTTTTCTCTCCTAATTTATATAATTTTCTCCTAAATTCTCTCACTCAGATTAGTTTTCTTTCACCAACGTTGTTTTTGAATTTTAAATTATTGTCATTACTCTCCCAAATGTGCTATTAAAGTTTCAGGTAACTGCCAAAAACATGTAGAAATCAACTTTATATTTTTTTCTTTGTATTATGTATAATATTTTGAATTTTTTTCATGAATTTCATATACATATACAGATTCAACTAATACAAATTTTTATTTATATACAAATTACACATATACAACTGAAAAGCATAATAAAAGAACATATACTTATACAAACTACAACTAATATTATTTCTTACTTGCATATAGATTTTACATATACACTTATACAAAGAACACATATATATACAAATTACAGCTATATGTACATAGACAATGGACAAGCCTAACAAAAATACATATACATATACAAATAACATCTAATATACAAACACGATTATCATAATTAAAGATGAACTTGATTCTATACATATACATAAATAGAAAAAACTGAAACGTTTTATATAAAATTATCCAATTGTATAAATGAATATATACAGAACCGAAAAATTTGTATATAAACTGGATGTATCTAGCGAATTGTATAAATCAAAAGCTCCATGACAAACAAAAATTTATTATGAAACGCAATTATACGAACTATAGCTATAAAATACAAATATAATTTTTATGTTTGCTAAATCTAAAATTTACTCTAAATAGAAATACTATTATTTGTTTACGTTTTTCAAAACTTGGTGTGATATCTGAAATCACCATCCCCTCCTACCCACGCCTTTTTTAAGAAAGAAAATAACAGTTTTTTTTACCTTAGTGTGCAGGTTAAACTTTCACGCACTTCAATTAATTTCACCGTACCACCTCTCACTAACAATAGATATCAGATAATTCTATCCACCAAAGTTGGGATAAATGGAAAAAATCACCCGGTGTTGGTGAACCTTTAGACCTCTGAGGTCTCAACAACATAAAATACTTTTAATACTTTGACATCACATAACAACATTGAAAATTTTGTGAGAAAGATAACACTTTTGACCAGTTTATAAGCTTAGCCAAATCACAGAGAAATATGAAGAATCAAAGTTTTCTCATTGCCAAAAGAATCGGTACACAGCTTGCTGCCTGCTCTATAAATTAGAATGGTTACATTTTCCTCGTATACCGTATTCTATTTTCTATGACTTCCTGGAAGCAGATTGCTATGTTGTTTTACAAGGGGATCAAACACCCTGTTTTATGAATTTACATTTTACAACAAATGGAATTTTAACCTTGTATGAAATCCTAAGACTCTGGTTCTAATAATCTTACATGCTTATTGCTCTCGACGAGACTTCAGACTCACCATCCTGCAGCTCAGTTTCGGCTGCACCATCATTTTCCTGGCAATCAGATATTTCCAGATGTCAAACTGTGTGCATGTATGTGGCTAATACAATCTAAGCATGATTATCTTGACAAGAGAAGGGCTATAAAGAGAATAACTAAACAAGTGAAAGTTCAGATCGTACTCTTTGATCTACTAAGTCTGCTTGAGCAAGATACCGTTGCAGAGCACTATCTCCCCGAAGTACTTTCCCACCACATCCACGAGCATTTACTGCACCTACCGACTCTTCATCAACCACAATAGCATCTACTCTATCATCTCCGGATTTGACATCAGGAATCTGCACATTCAATCAATTGAATCAAATATGAAAAACACTTGCTCATGACCTTATAGATTTGGACATAGTTTACCTCATACATAGCATCAGTTAAGATGCTTTCAAGTAAGGCTCTCAATCCCCTGGCACCAGTATTTTTTACCATTGCTTTCTTGGCAATCAAACGTAAGGCTCCCTCCGTAAAATGTAGCTTAGTCTAAACAAGCATATAAAAGTCCAAATCAATTAAGTGACAAAAAAAATGAACTCTCGATTCTGGGTTTTAGGATGTGTATATTCATGATTGAATCTTTTTCTTTTTGGGGGTTGTAAGTTATCATAGTATGTACTTACATTGTTCATGCTAAATAGTTTTTTATATTGCTTGCAAAGAGCATTTTTGGGTTCAGTAAGGACCTGTAGAAAAAAGAAACATGAAATTAACCAACTCAATAATCTGGAAAAGCAGGTAGTTGTAGACCAAAAGTAAAAAAAGAAAGAATCAGGCAGGGACTAGTCAATAACAAATTAGGCCTCAGCCTTGTTAATATCATTTAAAGTGGGGAATAAATTAGAACTAAAAATGCACCTACATGTAAATTTTCTAATTGATGAATACAAAATATATTCACTGTGAAACTGGCATTTGAGTAGGTGCAACTGGCTACTGAAAATATACGTGAATGGTAAATTTATAAAAGGAATCGAACTTAAGAACGTAAATCTGGTCACTGTGAGAAAATAAGAGAAGACCATATACATTGATGACTTGGTAATTTATGGATAGAAGAGAAACCTATTTATAAATTATAGGTATCAACCAGAACACACATTTGATATTTTATTCAATGTACGAAAACATCTAACTAAAGAAATAGAACACTTGTAAATTTCTAACACTAGGACTTATATTATAACATCTTGTAACAAATTTGATCAATGCATACACTAAGATACATTACGTAATAAACAATCAGTCTCAACGTTCATAAATTTCGGGTCTTTCATGATAACCGATGAGAAGAGAGCCAACTGGACTTTATCAATATTTGTTCTGCTTAAATCATAAAAGAGCTATTCCAGATAAAATACTTCTGATAAAAGAAAAATACAATTGCTCCAGTAGGTACACTAAGCTTATGAAGAACCAATTGCACAACCATCAGAATAAGATACAACCTCCAATTCTGAATGAGTTGCAGCTTGTTTCCATAAAAATGCAGTCCATCATTACGTAGAAAAATAAAAAATGAAGGCAACACACAGAATAAAAATACCTGAACAAGCTGGTCCTCAGTCAGCGCAGATAAACTAACTAAAATAGGAAAACGTCCAATAAACTCTGGTATGAGGCCGTATGTAATAAAATCACTACTTTCTGCCTGCAAACATGAAATGATATTTTTCAGCAACAGCGGCTGACTAGTAAATTCTATAACACAACTCAAAGTCTGAGGCATATACAAAAAATAGAAATTAAAATTAGACCAGCCTTCTTACAGATTCTAGTAAAGTTGATGTTACAGTTGCATTTGTTATTCCTCCAGTTCTCATGTTAGCACGAACTGGAGCGCCAAAACCGATTGAAGAATCCTGTCGTCTGGTAATAAGACCTTTGTAAACCATCATAATTCACAAAAATCATAGTTCCTGATGCAATTAGAAAAAGCAATTTGGAAAATAAAAATTACCTCTCAGAAATAGTCTTCTCCAAATCAATGAACGCGCCACCACAGATGAAAAGAATGTCTTTCGTATCTATCTGTTTAAAAAAATGGGGATACTTTTTGAAAATTCATAGGCAGAAGAAATAAAAAAGAACTGAATAACTGAAGCACAAGACATTGGGTTTTGTTAGTGAAAAGCCCTAAGAATCATTGATGTATTTATGATTCCAACTCAGAGAAAAGAAAGTGTCTACATGTAGAACCTTACTTTATTTTGTCTGATCTGATTGACATGCACATTAACATCTAGAAGTGGACTTAAGGATGCTAACCATCGACAAATCCATCAACAAGTTTTGCTACTTTTAAGTTAGAGCATGAGATCCAATTTTTAACATCTCTGAATGGAAAATTATCTTTAGGGCGTTGCCTTGACTAACTTATCTATAGATTCCTCGCCTTATTATCTCCTTTCTAATAACAATATCAAATATTTTCTTGGTAGATTGCACCTACTTTAAATGTGCAATGTTCACCTTGTCTCTGGTATTTACTGTGCTCACGTTTCTATAACTTTGTGCTCTATGCTTCACTATCAGTATCCTCAATGCTTCCCAATTTGCCTACGTCACTGTTTTCTACTTCAATTCAAAGAACTTAATTACAAAGGAATATGCCTGTTCTGACTCATATGCCTCACTTTTTCAGGTAAAGAAGCCTTGTGCTCAATTTCAGCCCATCAATGCAAGGGGGATAGTGAGAAGTCATCTATGTTTTTAACTGCAATGTACTTCTCCCCAATAAAAGAATGACAGATCCAACAATTCATTTCATCCATAATTTTAGATTTTTTCAAGAATGACAGGTCAAAAGAACATCAGTTGCTGCAAACAATGAATTGACTGTACATAGTGTTGAGATCGAGAGAAAACATTCAGGCACTATACAGTAGACAAGCATTAATGTGTAAAAACACTACATTGTATCTTAAGCTTGCACAACTCTGAAGGAGAACCTACAAGCTTTTTGAAGGGATAGAAAACATGGTTGTACAGCTCTGGGACCATTTATGTTGTTTTGTAAACTTTTAAAGAAACAGCGAGATTCCATTTAGCATAGAAGGTTGTTTGCTGGTTTACAAGGGCTTCCATTGAAAACCTTATATATGTCTCCTTCCAACCTTCAGCATTGGGAAGGTTCAGACTCTATACAATAAGTTACCACTCAGCAGTGTCCATGTTTTTTTGTGTAAGATTTTGTCTTCTGTATACAGTATACCTTTACTATACTAGAGTTTTCCTTTTACAGAGGTAGAATTATAACTTTAACCAAAAACAAAAGGTTGCAGAACTCTGAGAATAGGGAAAAGAAGAAATGAACATTCTCATCCACTTTACCTGAATATTCTCACCACGAGGATGCTTCCTTGCCCCCTTTTCAGGTACATTCACGATCTGGATTAAAGAGATATTTCTGTTAATGCTGGTTAATAAAGGCACCAGCCTACATTATTAGCTAAACAATGCTGTTTTCAACAGAACTTTAAAGTGATTAAACAACATGATTTGAAGTCTAAACTGCCAAACTTTTGAAGCAGAAATGTTCAGCATCATGATTATAGTACTGTAGATACTAAATAAAACAAAAATTGAGGATAGAGAAGCTTAACAGGATAACAATCAATGATTTCAACTGAACTCTTTCAGAATCAAATGTCAAAATGGAAAAGACAGTCTTTGTACAGCTTTCAAGTTTGATATTTTCAAGAAGTAACACATTTCTTCATGGTGCCATTACCTGCTAGTTTTAGGACGAAGGCATATTTTAGCAATGCCTTTCTTTTTAGTGATTGCTCACTATTCTGGCGAGACTATTTCAACGATATAAATAAGGTGACTGTTTCTTCAACAATAACTTTATCCAGCATACTTGCCGGGGCTCAACTGTTTTGATTTGCAACTCAAGTTATTTCACTACATCGTGTTTGAGGGGCATACTGAAAGTACGGGGAATTAATTAAGTTATATGTTAAATATTTAACATTTTAAGTTAATACTATAGAATATTCTTTGTAATCAGTCATAATGAGGAATCTCTGAATTTAAGTAATTTCTTTATTTAAGAACAATTTTTTTCTTGAGAATGGTTAAGTTTTATTCCAGAGCACAAGGATTATGCTGAATCTGTATAATGTAGCAAAAGTAAGAAATAGAAGTGTTCCCCTTGTAAACATGCAGGGATTCCAGTAGGTCTAACACTGTATCAGCTTCATTTACAAGGTTCCAAACTACACCAAAAGAGAAGTGCAGTTTGCCCTTATTTAAGAACTTAGTTCAAACTTCCCTCATATGATAAAGTCTAATCCAAAATTTCCTTATTTAATGTTGCCTAAAAACCAATATGAGGAGTTCTCATTGTATTTGCGACCAATTCAAGAGAAGTTCAAGTTCTTTTTCTTTTTTTTTTTTGAGAATGAAATACAGATTTAAATGGAGAAATGTGGTTAGTGAGGATTCATATAGCCGAACCAACTTGTTTGAGACTGAGGCATAGTTGTTGTTGCTGATAGGATTATATATCATGATTAATACCTTTCTAATAAATTTGCAGTAGAATTTAACTCGGTATTCCCCTAATACATAACTGAAATCTTGTAGCCTTTGGACTTGTTAGCCAGAACATAGTTAAATAATCTGGGAGCTAAGAATAGCCTAAGAGAGCCAACAAATAGTTTCTTTTCTTATTATTAAAAAAAAAACTTAAAAATGGTCCAAAACCAAGAGCACTCACAGTTCCTTCTAGCATTTTCAGTAGTGCCTGCTGAACACCTTCCCCAGAAACATCTCTGCTAACGTTTAAACTCTCGGCCTTCATATAGAATAAGATAGATGTCAGTTGTGATATCCTTCAAATGTCAGATAAAAAGAACTACATAATGATCAAAAATCATCAACAGAAGGCATAAAAGCAAAAAAGAGGCAAAAGAAAACACCTTTTTTGTTATCTTATCAACTTCATCAATGTAGATCATCCCTTGTTGTGCTGCTTGCACATTAAATTCAGCAACCTGCATATCAAATTGAAAGCTAATAGTTCTTTTCATAATTTCATAACCTGGTTCAAAACAATAAATAAAAGAGGCTCAAAGAAACAAAATTCTACGACAAACATCCCCAATCCAGAGCAAGTTTATACTGAGATTCAAAGAAATGAGACAAAAAGGCCTGTTCACACAGAAGTATATTTCACAGCAAATATATCCCCATAGCAAAGTTCATACTAAAACCTAAGCATATTATTAATTTGTGATATTTGCAAATGAATGTGTTAAAGGAAACCATCATTCATTTTGTACGCAGAAGGGATTCAGTAAGACTGATATTAGTATAAATACGAAGGTATAGATCAGATCCAACCAACTCTTCCAATTCCTTCTCAATAAGGAGGGGTCCCACGAGATCAGACATCATCAAGGAATCTCCACATTGTTGGGATCTACGTTGCTCGGACTCTCCATGTCGACGGGTAGATGTTGGACCCTCCGGAAATAGTGCATTTTTGGAGAGTCCACGTACATATCAACAATCCACCAATACAGCCAATGTAAACATCAATGACTTGTCCGATACAAGAGAATGTGATGAGTTTAAATTAGTGCAGATATGGAAATTTAGAAGAGATCAGGAATCACATTCCTAACATCACCCACATATTAGTCAACACTATATTCTAAGTTAAAGTAATACTTTGCTATATAAGGAAACTACTGGCACAATAAAGATACGAATAACAATAAAAGGGATGGCATATTAAATGTAATATGTAAAAAGAAGCATCCTGGTAGTAAATCCAACTTTTCTAGAACTAAGAATATGTAGAATAGGACATGCTTAATTCAGCCAGTTATTTGTAAACTTATGAATCTGAAGTAGGAAATATACCGTAAGCAACTTGTACAATATGGATTCGACATCTTCACCAACATATCCAGCCTGTAATATAGCACAAAATGTGTCATTAAGGTTAAAAAGATTTATCATCATACTTAATAATGGCTTAAATTTATAATGGATAATAGTATCATTTTTTTGTCTGATCATTTCATTGATAATGACAAGCAGACAAGGCCATTTTGGCCGTATACAAGAGGTATACTATATAAAGATGAAACCTATAAAACATGGATATCTCCAAAAGACACCCAATCCTCTATACAAACCGGAACTACATGAGTACACCAAAAGAAAATAAGGGATTGGAGACTACTCCTGAATCGATTAAAGCTCATCTCCACCCCTTCAAAAGCTCTTATATTTCTCTCTTTCTAAATGATTCTCATATATTTCCTGTAATTTAAAGTTCACTGAGATATCCTATCAGTCATTATGTGGCATTGGCATACACTATTTGACACATTGATAGAGATATTACAGAATTTTCAGATTAGATGACTTTCTAAACTACCATTTGGTAAAATCACAACACTCAGATCTTGCCAAATAAGGATCAAACATGAACTGGGAAATAATCAACCAAATCAACTCCAAACTAGAGTGTCATTATGTCCAATCTCTGATTTTAAAAGTTCCCAAACAACCACTCAGATTCTATGTTCTTTGACCTTCAAGAGAAGAACATCTATGCATTGAGAAAACAGAGTAACAAGGTAAGTCAGACATAACTTAGCTAGAGAGGAGCAATGTCAGTGACAGGCAAAAGGACAGAAAAGGAGAAAAAATAATTAAAGCAAGCACCCTGCCAGTAAAAGGACAGATATACACCCATTTATTTTTCATTAAATAAGAAAAGACACAATCAAAGCGGGCAAAGTTCAAATTAAACAGCATCTTACTTGCCTGCGTTAAGGTTGTTGCATCTGCAATAACAAAAGGCACATTCACAAAACGGGCAAGGGTTTTTGCAAGTAGTGTTTTCCCTGTTCCAAAAGCAGAGTTAGAAAGTTCAAAGTTTGACAACTTCTTCCACACAAATAAGCAATTTTCGGCAGAAAATATTATTGGTTAGTGAGGACACACCTTATTAGGGAAGCTACGAACAAAAGCATAAACTGAAAATGAGGGCATTCTTAAAACAATCTATATTTATTGCAACTATTACTGTGTTACAGAAACTTAATTCATTTTTTGACTAAGGACCGACACAAAAAGAAGAAAACAAGAAGAAAGACCAATTTCCCTTGTTCGGTTGGCAGACAAAACAAGAAAGTGTGGACAGGTGTTCTGATGATGAAAGCATCAGTGCCTACAACGAGAAAAACGTCTTGTCGTCCATCTTTTTCTTCGTATCATTTCTCATTAAGCAAAGGGGGACACACAAGTTCCCACATCTCCTTCCTTTCTACAATCCCAATTTTCCAAACATAAATTAGAGGTTTCTCATTAAGGTTCTCAATTTCGGAACATCCCTGATAACAAGCAATATCGACTTACACAAGGTCTCAACTTTTCTAAGGCTAATCAAAAGTTTAAGGAAGCAACAGATGAGTACCAGAATGAAAAAAGGCACATTCACAAAAACAACTAAGTTTGCAATTAGTTTCCTGAATCAGAAAACCTAAATCTGGACTGCTTTTAGTATAGAGACTTCTGTCAGCTGGCAATCTCTGAAGGTTCTGAGGTTTAAGATTTGCATAAGTAACTGACTAAAAGTACAAGAACAAAAAATTGATTTCTACCTGATCCAGTAGGCCCCATCAAAAGCACATTGCTTTTTTCCAATTCCACATTTTCTTCATTATCTTCCTTTGTCGATTCTGCTCCAGACCTAATGCAGAGGTAAATAAATATGGTTCATATGGAGAAAATAAAGGAAAATGAGAAAGGAAAAAGAAGATATTCAGGATACAAAAATATCATAATTTAGAAGGAAAATGTCAATCGGCAATAAGCCTTCAACAAATCACGAATCAAATGGATTGCTTACCCTTTCTGCAATGAAGCATGGTAAATCCTTTTGTAGTGATTATAAACACCCACCGAAAGCACCTGCCATATGAATCACTTCGTAAACAAAAGGCAAAATAAAGACACAGCACAAATTTGAAACATTTATTTCATGTCACACATATTGTTCAAACAATGACTTACGAGAGAGATCTACCATAAAGTTCTTCTCTGAAGTAGAATAGAGCGAGCGGCACAAAAAAAACTATGCCAGAAGCATAAGCATCAAAGTCCAATTTACATTCTGATTCCCAAGAACAAGCATTCTAGATATGCATCTCCTTTAGCCATAAAATGCAAAATAGAAATATATTCATGCTCAAAACTCCCAGTAACAACAATTACAAAAAGATCGTTCTTTTTTTCTTTTGAGAAGGAAAATAGCAAGTTACAAAGAGATTAGTAATACGAAGTTGCTGCTAATTAAAGTTGCACGTTGAAAGTTCCATTGGATTGCGCACCAATAGATAAACTAATTCAGTTGCTTGATCATAGTCATGAAGTTCCAACCTTTCAGTATTGTGTAGTTCAGTGAAGAAACAATGACTACATTGGATTAAATAAGAAAATGAAAAACAAACCTTCTTGGCACGCTCTTGACCTATAACAAACTTGTCAAGTCCCTTACAGATCTCTTTTGGTGTTGGCAGATTCTTCCCCAAATTAGACCCACCCCACCCACTCTTCTCATCACCACCATCATCTTTACCACCCCCATTTTTCCCATCAGTTCCAGGAGCTCGTATCAGATTAAGTCCAGGCGCAAATGGTGGACCTGGAGGAGTATGCACAGCCAGCCCATTACCAGGTGGTGTCCAATTTTCAGGAGGCTCACCACCATACGATTTCAACGACTCCCAAAAAGACGGCTTCTGTCTCTTCCCATTATCTTCATCATTGTTCACTCTCTTACCATTCCCATTCCCTTTCATCCTTCCAATCTCAAAAAAACTACCTTGAAGTGGCGCCATCTTATAGGGTCTAAAATAATAAGCCGTTTTACAATTAGGGCAAAGATTCACAGCCTGATAAGGTCCTGAACCTGCTTCACCTTTCGAATCAGTACTATTATTATTACTGTTATCATCATCATCATTAGAAGCAGGAGGAGGAGGAGGAGGAATAAGTTGATGATTTCGATTAGAGAAAAGAAGATCCATATGCTTAGAACAACGAGGACAATAAGCTTCCGCCCTAATCCTTCTCGGAGCAGTTCTATACTCATCGGAAGAACCACCACCACCACGGTCCCATTTATACCTTTCTTGCACCCCAATTATAGTCTCTCTCCGCTTCACATGTAACCAATTCACCAAATTCCGATACTGCAAATTTCGATGCTGCAAATTCCGATGCTGTTGCTGTTGTTGCTGGTTTCGAAAAATCATATTCCTAAATACAGTATATTTTACATTTCTCCATCTCCATAACCCAGACATCCTCAATACTCCCCTATTACTCCGTAGTTAATCCGAATTCGAACAATATAATCAAATCAAATACCATAAATTAAAGGATTTGGAATTGGGATCTGTGAAGAAGATTAGTATCTTATTATGAGTACAGGGTGGTATGTTTTTTTTTTTTTTTTGATTTTTTGATTTTTTGGTTATTATAACTGAAAAAAAGGAAGAAGATAAAGGTGAGAACTTTTTGTAGGAATAAGCAAAAATTACTAGTTTCGACCCAAAAAAAAAATGTGTATAAAAGATATAATTAATGGACAAAAATGAGTTTTGACCGTGTCCATGATTCATTTAACTTCTTATTTACTCGGATGACAGTTACCATCCACTTACTATGTGAACTACCGCAGTTGATGTTGATTGTACCATGTCATTTGTTTTTTTTTACAAAAAATCATTTTACTTTTTGAGAAATTTATTTGAATTTCTATAATCATAAATATATACATTATATATAAATAAAATATTAATTTGTGGGTAATAACATAATTATTGTCATATTATATATTAGCACTGAGCCAGCAATATTAATTCGTGATAATTTAAGTATATAATTGACAATTTATTGATAGGCTCAATATTGATCCTTAGCATAGAATCCATTGCTATGGGAAACTCCCATATATCTCTTATTACTATTTTCATGCTCTTGACGGCTCATATATATATATTTAATAAGGGCAAAAGATAATAATCACATATTTTTAAGGCAAAATTATTATTTATCCTTTATAAGTTTATTATTACAAAAATATCTCAAACTGATACAATAATATAAGCGCTGATACATTAATCGTTAAATAAGATACATTACATTTTGACATGATACACTAATCTGATGTACATTTTATACATGATACATTAATCAAATGCGCGAGATACATTAATTTAATGCACGAGGTACATTAATTTGATGCGCTAATACAATAGTCTGATGCGTAAAAATGAGAAATTTGGGAAATTTTTAAAACTAATAGGGGATCCTTGACTCAATTAGCAGAACCCCTAGAGTCCACTCCTTCCCCCACACTACGAGTGAAAGGGAAAAAGTAAAGACTACCATTAAAGCAGCCCAAGCGCAAGACTTACTATATCCATGAATTATGTCCCATATTTATAGAATGGTAATAAGAGAACTTAAATGTGAGACTTCCGTCATTTATCCATTTAATAATAATAACATAAGTTTCTTTCATCTCGATCATGAACCATATTATAAAATCAAATATGTGAGCTCTATATATGGGAAGTCCTAGATAATCTACCCATTTTATTTGTCATCCTTTTTAGGTTGGTCTAAGAATAAAAAATAATAGAATGTATATACTGGAGTTTTATAATATTAACGTTTCAGTTTATTCTCGATAAAAAGATGTTTGGTTGAGAATGTGGGATAGTCATGGTGTCAATATTTGGTTTATACTTCAACTCACGTTGCAAGCGTTTATACTCACTTTTTTTGGCTCATGCTATTTTGTCAGTTGTTTGTTTGGTTTGAGTTGTTAATCCATATCCAATAATCCAATCAGAGAAGATAAGTTCATAAAAGGCAAATTATTGTAACAAGTTTTGTATTACACTTGTTTCGAAAACAACCTCTGTCCTCCGCAAAGGTAAGGATAAAATCTGCGTACATCTATCTTGTCCTTATGGCGCATATATTGACATTGTCATACAGTACAGTAATCTTTCAGTATCTGTCTTGCCAGATCATGTGCTCCACTATTTTTGTAAATCAAGTGCAGATTGTATGCTGCTTCTCTGCGTAGATCACAATAACCTGGTTTTCTATTTTCCACGGGATCTGGGTTTTCATTAGGAAGCTTTGGGATGGGATAATCGTCTTCATGAGTGTCAAGTACCCTTTGATAATATATGGCAGCTTCAGAAACAAGACCAACATGATGACAAGCTCGACCAAAATTAAACAGTGCTTCCTACAAATGAGATTCAAGGAGTCCCTTTAGATGCTCCCCAAACACCTCTAACTATGTTAATGTAATGGAAAAGAAAAATATTAAACTTTAGATCGTCACAAAAAGGTCGTATTTCAGAAGGCTAGACAAGTTCAAAGTAGAACCTGACTGTTTCCTGAGAGCCTCAAATTATTATACAGGAAAGCCATTCCTTGTAGTACACACTGATGCTTGTTCAGAAGTCTGAATCCAAGAGCTACATTTACTAAAGCACTTCCTGGAAAGAAAAAAAAAAAGGCAAACCTTGAAATTGATACCATGAAAGATTAAAACAATGTCAAGTCTGCCTTCGCTTATTTGTGATTGTTAGAAGAAACCCATACCGATACAGAGATTTATCAACTGATTATCTGGCATCAGCTTATAAGCTTCTAAATACTCTCTAGCCGCATCTTGATGATGGCTGATCGTGGTAAACTGATGACCAGCAATAATAATTGGTGGTATGCAATCTTTGTGTTTGGCACGCATATGGTTCAAGAACTTGCTATGTTTCGAATGTCGATTATCTAGTCTGCACATGATCAGTCATAATCAAACAAACAAGTTACAATAATAAATCGGAGATAAGATCATGCAGTCATGAATTTGTAAGAGGAGGGGTTCTCTTTTTGATTTTTTCATTAAGAAAGTATTTTCTTTTTCTTTTGCATCTTTAAAGGCTTCATTCAAATCTTATTCTGGACAAGATTTTCTCTGTAGTATCAAATCTCAAGTAACTACTTTCCGCTGATGTTCTACTGAAAATATATTTTTCGCATATCACAGGTTGTGGTAAGGTCTGGGTACACTCTACCTCCCCAGACCTCACTTTGTGGGACTCCAATGGGTATATGTTGTTGTCGTTGTCTTACAGCTTAGTTATAAAAGAACTGAATGCATGAATAACCAATTTTCTTGAGATTGAAAAATTCAACCGAGAATGCTACAGTTTATATAAATACATAGTAATCTAATTAAAGAATATAACATTCAAGAAAATATGACAAGATGGCAAAGATGTTGAAGTTTCAAAACTACAGTGGACAGGAAAACAATTGAAAGACTAATAGATTACTAGGCTGGCGAAAAAACAACTGAAGTTACTAAAAAGTATCAGTTAATTGTGTTAAAGTTCAAATCAAAGAACTGTATTTACATTGAATGCATAAGATAGTCCCTCCTTGCCAAACTGAACCACCTACTTTAGTAAGCACAAAGTTTTATACTAGAATGTCCGAATACAATTTTATGTTTTAATTTGTTAAGAGTATAGGAAATAATGATACGCGAACCGCTTGGAGATCTAAAGATGTCAAAGTGAATTCAAAATAATATAAAATATGTATTATTTATGTCAATTAACTTCCTGATGATTGTAAAATTGCTGTTGAAGGACAGACGTCAATCTAAAGTTTGAAATAGAAATCAGGTCAAACAAAATAGAAAGGAGCATAAATCAAATTATGATTCTCAAAATGCTACTGGAAAAGCAGGCTGCTGGATCACAACACGGACAATGAGGTGGTGGAAACAATACTATCAGCACAAAGATTAATACAAGCGGGTGTGGTCTACGTATTACCATCCCCAGACCCCACTTGTGGGATTACACTGAGCATATTGTTGTTGTAGGATGTGAATACATCATTATACTTTAATTTATTAGAGTATAGGATATAATAATAGGAAAACCTGAAAAGCTAGGAAGTTAAAGACACCAACATGAATTCAAATAATACAAAATAACATCATTCTATTGAAGGAAAGAAGTCACACAAGGAGCATGAATCAAATAGCTATTAATAACCTTAATGTGGTACTCTTTATCATTTACCGATCTTAAAAAAAGAAGAGAAAATGGCCAAAAGCCTCCCCAAGCTATTACTGAATTCTCAACTACACACTTATTCTTCACGGGGGTCCTATTACCCCCTAAACCTTTTAAAAGTGAAATATTTAGGCAGTAGTCAACACGCGCTGCCGCCACGTCATACTGCCCTTTTTTTTATATAAAAATAATGATAATTCTTTTATATTTCACTTTTTTTGTTTTATATTTTCATCTTCACCTTTTCTCTTTTTTTCCATTTCTCCATTTTTTTTCCTTGAAAGCTTCTACAGATTTCATGACTACCGCATCTTCGACCTTCATCGAAATTCTAAACACCAGGAAATCTCATTCTTTAAAGCTAGAGACAAACGAAAAACTCTATCACTGAAAATTGTTTCTTTCTCCGCTATTATAACATTTCAATAAGTGGGTCTTCCACATTAAAGGGTATGTTACCAAATAATTTCTTTAATGAATTCTACTTCCATTAATTGAACCTATTACTTAGTGAACTACTCCATTAATGACTAGTTTAAAGTTCGATTCTTCTAACTTTTATTTTTGATTTTGAGCAACCAACAAATTTTTAAATTTTGAAAAATGGAGAGATGACAAAAAGTATATGATTTGAAGGTGAGACTTATTGATGAATAGTCGAGGAGGCGGTGACCTGGTGGTTGAGGTGAGCCACCACTATCTATGGATCTATGAAGATTAAAGAGAAAGGATAAAGAAGATAAAAAGAATTAAAGGAAACATATTTTTTTTTTAAATAAATAGAATGTTAATATGAAATAAATTAAATATTTATAAAGAAAATATTTTAATTATCTTTTTATCTCTCACTCTCCCAAAGAGAGTGAACTACACCTCCTTTGCCACATCAGCATTTAGGGAGGAAATAATTTCACTTAATATAGTTCAAGGGGGTAATAGGACCCCCGTGAAGTATGAGTGTGTAGTTGGGAATCCGACTATAGATTGGGGGGAGGCTTTTGGCCATTTTCTCTAAAAAAAAACTTAATGTTATACTCAAAATACTACTAGATGGGTGGTGGGTTCCAACACGACCAATGACAACCATGTCCCTCCAAGAACTTTATGTAGTACATTTAGGATATATAAATCCTAAGAACCAATCCATGCCGGTGCTTGCTGACTGTTACTTAGTCCCCAAAAATGCCAACCACAAAAACAATCCTTGTTACTTTAGTGGTGAATGTAATAAATTTATTAAATGCACTGTATGAAATATTTCCAACATAGTTTAGGCATAAGAAACTTATTAGCCACAGTCTCCCTATCTCAACTCACGGGAGCTCGGCAGAATCCGAGAGTGCAAACAAACATTTACAAACAGTTAATTACCTATATTATTCAGTTAATTCTGCCAAGTACCTGCTTAACAAGGGAAACAGAAACCAATTCCACTAGTACCAACCACAAAAACAGAAGAGCGTTCAGAATACTGATACAAATTTTGCTGATACCTTGATATTACTTTGTAGTAGCAATTCCATGCTGCAAAGCTGTAAGGATGCTGACTGACAATGGAACGTGCACAATCGAACCCATGGATGGGATCAGCAATGTTATATCCTACTTCTACAAGATAGAAAAAGAACGTTTCAGCAAGCATATGCATCTCTGCCTTTCACTTTACAACATTAATCAAACCTAGTATATCTCAACCTGCCAACAGATGTCTCAAAGTAGTTTACAAACAAAAGTAAAGGGAGAGGGTGCTAACACTACAAGTTGAAACTTACGAGCTCCTAGAGCTTGCAGCTCCTCTTTTTTCTCAACAGACAATGTGCTGGATGCCAATTTTAGACACAGATTAATGATCTCAAGTGCATCCCAATACCTTTGCAAGGATATTAAAGCCTTGCAGAGCTACAAAAAAAAGTACTTTAAAGTGAAAAATTGCATTCTATCTGACAGAACTACAATTACTATAAATAGAGCAGACAAAGAATCAGAAGAGAATTGGAGATCTATTTAGCATTGAAATTTCCTGTGCATGTTGTCATATTCAACTACACATGTCAAAGAAGACATCTCATACCTCTGCTTAGACTAAATGACTATCTGTACTGGTATAAAAACTGTAAGCATGTTTCGTCTAAAAACGAATAAACACAACAAGTTCATTAATGTGTGAAAATGGAACAAGAGCTCACATGAAACTGACATGATCATTAAGGAAAAGAAAGAAAAAGATAACAATCAAAACAAGTAAGAAAGAAAGAAAGAAAGGAGAGGACGTAGTTAAAAATTAAAGAAAGAGATGAGATGGGAAGCAAGAAATACTAACATCTACAATAAGGCACAGGTGTTCCTCGTCTTTTAGAAGATCTGGTAGTGGAGGCTCCCGGTATACGTGCTCCTCCTTAAGAATTAGGATACCATACAAGAAAGAGAAGGAAGTATTAGGTTAAAATCAAGGGTATAAAAAGTATGTAACATGTACGATAACAGAAGACATTGGCTATGGGCTTCTCACAGGAAACTCACTGTCCGAATCGTCACTTTTCCAGTCAGCTCCAGCAGCCAAAGCTGCAGCTTTTTTTGCTTCCTTTAACATTTCTTTCTTCCGAAGCAATTTTTTTGCTCTTGCAGCTTTTGACCTATCAAAAAGCCATAAGATTCATTATTTACCTTCCACTGTTGAGATCTATCTATTATATACCTCCTTCATAACGACGGGTTGAATTGCAGGTAAGTGAACAACAAAAGATCCCAATAACTGTGTAACTGTGGGATGCTTCAGCTAGGTGGGATTGTCAAGTTTTTGCCTAATTGCGATTTTATACTTGTAGCATCGTGGGTGCTTCAGATAATAATGTCGCAAGTTTCTGCTTCTCTCTTTTCATTGATTCTTACTTCTCAAAAAGCATTTTTCTTAAAACTAAAATTTGATGATGAATTAGAAAGGACAAACTGGTCAAATTATAATTATTTTTGCATTAATAATAAATAGATTCAAACAACTGTTAAAAAAAACAGTATAATGGAGGCAGACATCATATCACAAAGCACAAGTGAGGTTAATATTACGAAACCAAACCTGGAGGGAGGTCTGTGGAAGTGTCCCAATACTTAAATATAGGTGACAATAGGTTGAATTCAAAATTGGCCCCTCTAAGTTTTGGGTTGAAACGGCTAACAGTGTCTAAAAATTGATTTTCAACCCACTATTTGAAAGACTAACTAAAAGTACTCAGCATCTCACTTAATTTTCTAGTTTAATTAGTAGCATGCTAAGGCTGTCATCTCAAGTAAAAGAATTCAAGCTTCTGACTTGGGGATAACAGCCACAGAAACATTTGGCATGATATAAAATGGATGACTCTCTGTTAACAATAATTCAGAAACAGGAGATAGTTCAACAACAAGCACTAGAAAAGGAGAAGTAATGGTATCTCTCTTGACAAGAAACGTTAATTTCCTAAGCATGGAAAAGGTTGAAGACATTGGATCTTTCTTTGACCAACATGTCGGGAGCTCAATTGGAGAAATTTTATCCATCACTTTCTTAAGGCCGGTTGCTTGTGAGGTGCCACCATCATAGGCTCAACAGCTCTTCGATGATTTGTCCTTGCCACATACTATTGTAAGTTAATACAGATCTTTTTGATCAAGTAGTAAGTTAATCCAGATCTCCCTCCAGTTTTTTTCTTCTTTTTCTATTTTCTGATTCTATTCCTCTTTTTAAATGGTTTACCTGTGGAACCGAGATAAGGAAATTTTTTTTGTGGGTGGGTAGGGGTTGAATTTGCAGAAATTGTTTGGCAAAATCCCGAAATCTGCAACAATAAAAAAATGAAACTCTGGGCCAAAATATACTTGCAAGTTCTTTTAAAATTTTAAAGCTTACCCCAAACTTCTATATTTTATACTAAAGTAAACATCAATTATGACTCCAACTATAATTCTATCTACCCAACCCCTCGTTAGACGTATTCTCATCAGCCAGCTATCCATTTCCGCCACATTCTATGTAAGTATAGCATTAAATAAATTAGTAAATCTTCTATTTTTGTTATTTCGTAGAAAGGAGGAAATCGAGAAGAAACATCAATGGATCTACATAACTATTGTAATAGCCGGTAATTGTGTTATGAGCAATTTTTATGAAATATTGTGTAATGATTTTTGGGTAATGTATTACCAAGTTCATTATGAAAATAATAATTTTGTATCAAACTTATGGGTATAAACCATGTTTCATGTTTGTTTTTTTAAAAAGTGGATTATGTTTCCCAAAAACTATGGCCAAATACGTGTTGAAATTTCAATCCTAACTTCACCCAAATCTGGTTTCCTAAAAATATTTGGGAATTCATGCTCAAACAAGAGGCACCACTGTTTGAACATACAACGGCATTTCAGCACAAATTCAACTATACTCAGCACTGGTGGCAAATCAGTCCAGCCTACATCTGGTGTGTTGGCCTGGAAGGAAAGAAATTCAAGACTCTTTGAAATTTCTAGCAAATCCATCAACTTATTTAGGATGAACTGTCTTAAAGTCTCTTCTTCTTTTGGTGTAAAAATTATCTTTTTGAGGATACATGGGATCTCAAAGAACTGATAGGCGAAGTGTAATAAAGATAGCTGTTAATTCTCTGTTTTTTTTGGGTAAAATGTTAGTCGACGTGTGAGAAAGCTGGCCTGGACACCACAGTCATCAAAAAAAAATAGTTCTCTATCTTAGCCCTCCATTTGACTCCTTTTTATGGAGTTCGTAATTACCTTCCAGAAACACCCCTGGTGTTGACTTTTCATATATACACAAGTTGTTACCTTATAAAAAAATATATATTAATCTCAAGAGCTTTCGCAGCTTGAAAAGAAATGGACGGTATGACCTCTATGTATGCCAATCATTTGTAAGGATATGTCTTTCCTTACAAAATTTAATGTCAAGGTTTAGTAAAAATATAAAAAGAAAAGCACCCAAATTGATATTTAAGAAATGATATAAATGTAAATGAAACAATTTGTCCACAAACAGATCTTATTTTTTCCAAAACATTTCATGGACAAGACTTGGCTATATATAAGCTCAACCCCTGAAACTGCTTGGTTGGCTACTTTTGCCCATAGAATCCTCAGCTAAGGAGTTGAAAGAAAAAACACAAAATGGTAAAAGTCAAACTCACAGATCAGATGCCAAAGCTACAGGCTTAAAGCCATGAAAGATGGTATCTGTTTGGTGATCGTCCACAACCTTGATTCTTTGATTTAGAACACTTTTAGATAGCCTTCTCCGCACTTTGACCTAAAAATATATCCACCAATTAAAAGAAAGAACAAGCAGAGCAGTCAAAACTCAAAAGTTAAAAGTGCAAATAGAGCCTAAAGAAGTTTGTTTGAGCTTTAATCACAAAGTGCAATTAAAGCGCCAGCTTTAGTGAAGAAATCGCCAATGAAATAGAAAATAGAAATCTAATTTTAAAAAAACGTAACTACAAATACAAACAATAATTACTTGAACTCTTGGAGAGAATAGGAAAACTATGATAAGCTAAACATATGCCTTAATGACAAAACCCATTGGTGAAGGTGCACATGCCTTAGCTTCATGACGCCTACACTAAAGCGCTAACTAAGTGTGACAAAGCGCACAACATGGACTTCACTGAGTTTCAGGAGTTACGAACACATTTAACAATACTAAGAACAAGTTAGATACAAGGTAATCTCTGAGAGTTGAAATGATGCTAACAACTGGACATTTTATTCTAGATGATTAAAAAACTTTACTTGAAAGTAAACACACATAATTTTGAAGTATGGTTCTAGCTTGTGTTTGATTCAAGGAGAAATGCCTTACTTCCAACAATTCATGTCACTTTTGCACTCCTTGACCTTGTAAAGTGACAAGTTGCAAAGACTTCAACAAAACGTTTTATGGGATACAAAGGAAGAAATTAACAAGCAAAATTTATTGAATTCAAGAGCTGTCACATCATCCAAAGGAGGGAATTGGGGAGAATTTGGAGTTAACCGTTCACTCACCTTATAGCTGCAGTTTCTATTCTTATTGTGATTGCAAACACTAGATTAAGCCCTTCACATCCATTTCTTGCTTGCAAGAGTGGAAATTGGATTGGTATTGAACAAGTAGCAAGATATACCATTCTCAAAAAAACTTATGCTTGATTTATGGAATCAAAATAGGAATAGGGAGATTCCTACTTGGGTCAATCAATTGGGTCTTAATATTTTTCCCTTGGGTTTGAAAGAACTATTGGGTATTCCCTTGCTAGTGTTGGAAAACACCAGTAAGTAATTATCAATTGAATTATTTTCATTAATACTACGTATTTCAGCAAGATAGTTGTGTTCATGAACTAGCTATACCTTATTGAGGCTACAACCCCGATCCCTTTTAAAATCAAAAACAAATCATACTTTCTTGCATCCCAAGTGTTCAATAACATTCGCAGCTTATAAAAATGTGATTTTGGTAATTGGTACATGTTTTTGTAAACCTTCCCTAATATTCTGGCTTTTAGCTGGAGAATATCTATCTGCTTCCGGAAGAAATCGAAGAATTTCTTGGGAATCCTACAAGATCCGTTCATTCTTTTTTCGCTATCTACAGTTGTGTTGTGTGTGCTCGGGTAGAAGACTAGAAGTTTTGTATAAATGTATTTGCAATGCTATCAAGTATTTCTATTTAAGTTCTTCTGTCCGAAGAAATGATTCATCAAAATAATAATTCACCATTTGTATCGACACAACTGAGATCCCCAAATGCTCGGAGTAAAATAGTCTAGCTTTAGAGTTAACTGTTCACTCACTGTTTTGTTTGAAGAATAACTTAGGAAATTCACAAATTAACACTAAGCCAAGCTTTAGTAGCACTTTGCGCTTTTCGGCACTGGGCTACATTGTTCTAGACAAAGGCATGTGATCAGCTACTTTTCTGCTCTTCCCCTAGACATTTAATGGCTTACATTCTAGCAGTATACCAGATAAATGCCAGCCAGAAAGTTGTGATTGTCCCAAGCAAGTCGCCCAGGGATGTAAGTTAGTAAGTATAGTGACAATGAATGATTGCTATGAAAGTTTATAGTGACAATGAATGATTGCTATGAAAGTTTCAACTCTAGATTTATTTATTTTTGTTATAAGTAGATTTTTTTGAGCTGTGCATGAAGAAACTTTCATGTCAATGCCCCCACCCCCCGACTAACTAATTGAAATATTACTTTTGAAAAGAAACATCCCTAACTAGCAAACTTCAGGGTCATAAATGAAAAGAGTAAGCTTACCTTCGGTTGGACAGACTTAAGAAACAATGTCTCACGAATCAAAGGAAAAATAACATCAACACAAGCCTCTAGTGACCCTTTAGCTCTATAAATTTGGCAAAGCTTCAGCTTTATTTTGCTACTAAGCCACCAAGATTTTGATGTACCAGAACTTGAGTCACCTGAAGATTCTGGAAATGAACCACAGAGCTCTTAAAAGAACTTTACAATGATCCACATAATAGAATGCTAAAAGTATCCCAAGCAAATGATTTATACCTGATTCTTTGGGAGGGGAAAGCACAAAAACTGCTTCATCATCTTTGCCATCTTCAAGGAGGATCGATGATAAAGTTAATCGAGCATCAACACTATCCTCAAGTTCATTTACAGCTGAAAAGAAAAATAAATTAAATAAAGACATTGAATAGATTTGGAGCATCAACAGACTTAAGCAAGTCACTAACACAAAATAAACCCATTCTGCAGGAGCGTATATAGATGATGAGGTAAGTTATGTCACACCAGAGCTATAAGTATTTAATGAAGTCTATACACCGATAAATATATACACACACACACTATCATATCACATATGTTATGTGGAATTGGATACCTTTATAGAAGTACTCAATTGCTTGCACTCTTTCCCTCAAAAATACATAACACTGGGCAATTCTCAAGTGCAAATAGCCCTGAAAAGAATTGAAATGGATTAACCACCAAAAGATAATAAAAAGAGTTTCAGAAGATATATATGCTTTACTAGTAGATAGTTCAACAAGGTTCCTCTCAATAACAGAGCAACTGAGCATGGTTGGTCTGCTTGATAGTACGAAAGGGCACATATACACGTGCTTCCAAGTGAAAGGATAAAATATTGCAATGTACACAGAAGCAGTAAAAGGGGGAGTGTTATTTCTTTACTTTATTCTTGTTGCCATCTCCAACAAGCATCATATAGTACTTCAAAGCTGATTCATAGTATTCAAGTGTCATAAAGGAGTCCGCGATCTCGGTGACTATGTCAGGATGTTGAGATGCATTTTCAGATTGTACAGCATGGAAAATAATCTGCACATTGCTTTACAAAGTAAGAATAGCATAAAACTTCAGTTCAAATTCATACAGAAATAGTATAGAATTTTTTTAGAGACAACAGAATAGGATACACACCACCCTCCCAAGACCCCACTGGTGGGAATACACTGGGTATGTTATTGTTGTTGTCAAATAGGGTATTTAGAAGAGGTAAGATTGGATTTCACTTCAGGATTAGACTAAGCTCTGGGCTTAATAAAGAATTCTACAACCTGTGAGATTCAGGGTTCCCACTATGATCAGAGGTCATCGTTAAGAAGTACACAACTTGAGATGTATAAGACTATAAGTACTTCTGAGACCTCATTTTGTCAGAGTCCTCCTGTTCCTCAATCTTCACCTCGGAAAACTACCCACTACTTGGGCCACTTTAGAGTCACTTTAGCTAATTAGCGTGAAGTTGTAAGTCCCATATGGATCCTTTTCTGCATTTTCTCCCCTACAGATACAAAGTTTTAGTTAAATAAATTGTGACCACATTTAGCTTTTCCATCGTTATGTTACAGAAATATGCAGGAGCTTTCAAATGGAATCTCAGACAGATATTTTCCCTTGAACAGCAACACCCACTGTAACCCATAACAACAGTTAATACTAAGAGGAAAATAGAGCAACTCCGAAAACCTAGCCCAGTTGCCATGATTCCAGTAGCACGTACAAAGAGAAAGATCATTCACACTTCCACTGTTATACTCATCAGAATAGTGTGTTTCACTTATTGTTTAACGACCTACTGTACTTGATCAGCCTTTACATTGCATAAAGAACTCAACATGGCAGAGTTATTATGAGTGATGGCACTTCTAAAAGCAACAAGAAACTTCAACATCAAGCTCAAACAAACCTCTGCCTCCTCTATATGGCCAAGATGTAAATGACATATTCCAGCTTTGATATTTAAATTAAAAGGCATCTGTTTCCCAGTAAAATATCTCTGTTTTGCCCACTCAATTAGATCAAGAGCTTTTAAATGTGCATTGTCTTCCATGTGTATCACAGCTAACAGATGTATCACACTTAAATCAGCTTCAGTTGGATGATTTTTCAGGTAGTCTTCGAGGATACCAACAGAGTACTCATGTTTGCCACATTTGCTGTAAAACTGGAGAAGCAGACAAGAAGTCAATTTCATGCTTAACGGTGGAATGTGAGAGTAAGTACTATTTGATACAGCATTAATTATATATAGACAAAAAAAATCCTGTAATTATTGGACTAAAGCAACAGTATTTCCCATAATGATTCTCTTGGCATGTTCTCGTCAATTTGTCAGATCTCAAAACCTTGATATTATTAATGAAACACTTTACTTGATAAAAAAAAATAGTGATAGTAAAACATGTTTTCTTTATTAGTAATATAAAGACAAATGATGTCCAATGAACATAAGGACGACAATAGAAAGTAAAATGGATTTTAAAAAATAGCATAAGATGAGGCATTCAACATGTAACCATTTGGCGCTTAGGCCAAAACAACTCTAATGAATCTTGGGCCTAACTCAACTCAAAACGTTAGCTCAAGGTGGAAAGATTGCCTAAGACTACATATCAAGACCATCACCCATCCCTTTTTCATCTGATGTGGACTCTTTAACACCCCACCTCAAGCAATGAACATAAGGACGACAATAGAAAGTAAAATGGATTTTAAAAAATAGCATAAGATGAGGCATTCAACATGTAACTATTTGGCGCTTAGGCCAAAACAACTCTAATGAATCTTGGGCCTAACTCAACTCAAAACGTTAGCTCAAGGTGGAAAGATTGCCTAAGACTACATATCAAGACCATCACCCATCCCTTTTTCATCTGATGTGGACTCTTTAACACCCCACCTCAAGCACAGACCCTGGATAATGTCTGGAGCATGGACAATTTAATATGGGGGCCAACATCAAAAAAAAAGAATTGAGTTGGGTCTTGCACTGATACCATGTTTAAAAATGGACGTTGGGCCTAATCAATCCCAAAAGTTAACTCATGAGGGGAAGATTGTCTAAGACCATATAAGGAGTCCACGTACCCAGCCCACAAACAGAGTGGGACTCCAACACCCCGCACACACGACTGGACATCTGGAGCGTGGACAATAAAAGACGAAGATCCAACATCGAAAACAATATATTCTAGATGGAATCGAAGTGAATACCATGTAGAGAAATGGATCTTGGGCCTAACTCAACCACAAAAGCTAGTTCAAAAGGGGACAACTTCCCAAGACCACATAAGGAGACCACCCATCCCTTTTTTATCCGATGTGGGATTCTTCAACAACAACTTTATGCAAATCAATAAGACAGCAAAGTTTGACAGATATTGAAGGAAGAATAGATGCCGACACCTGAACAGCCGTCTTAAGTACTCCAACGTCATTAGGGCATAGACGAGCAATTTGTTCGTACTGCTCTGCAGCTTTTTGATAATCTCCAAGTTCAATATATATTGAAGCCCTGTGAAACCTAAGACTAAGGTCTTCAGGGTCTGCTTTTATTGCCTTGGAAAGGCAATAGCGGGTCTGTTTCCTATCTCCCTGCTCTCTGTACAGTTACAAGTTATCTTTTAACTGACAATACTCAAGAAGCACCAAATGTTGCAAAAATAAACAGGAACCAGGGAGCAATTTTATACAACAATGTTAAAAACAAAACCTAAAATTGGCAACAAAAACATGGTGAACAATACATATTTGCTATTTCATCATGGGTTTAAAAGGAAACAGGTCAAATGCCTATCGTCACATACATAACACATTCCTAAATTAATTGACCAAGAAATGTGATACAAAAAAAAATCCTTCAGTAGGCTGTCACTCAAAATGTAGAACATCTGAACTTTGTGCATCAGTATCCAACACGCACAGACCTGATGCTTTCTTAATTCCTAATGCAGAATGGGTTTTTTTCACCCCACAATATATTTTGAGCTCCTTTACAACCAAACTATCACTTAAGCATCATACAAGAAGTAAATATATTTGTATCCTTGTGGTTCATCTCTCTCGATGTCTTTAAAACCAAACGTAACACAAAGAACCCCTAACCGTCCATCTAAGCATATCTGTCTCCTTCACTTTTTCAGAAGGTTAAAGAAAACAGTAGATGACAATGGAATTTTTGTGTTAGTTTTCAAAGGATGCCCTTCCATTAGGGAATACATAACTGTCAAAGTTGAAAGGAAGGGCAGAGAAAGCCCATTTCAGAAAGGGATCAGCATTTTGGCATACCACTAACGCGTAGGGGACAAACATTTATCTCAAGGGAATTACTTTTTCCCCTAAACACTGGATCTCCAAAATATATGCAGGAATCTACTCCACATAGGAACGATAATACAGTGCTGTATGAAATAAGAAAAGGAATAAGGATGACATATTTTTACACCATACATGAGTAGACAGCTCAACTGTGATTTTCTTGAAATGTATATACAACAGAAGAAAAAGATAAGAAAAGACAAAGAAAAACAAATGATGATACAAGAAGTCCAAGGAATTCTCACGTGGACCAAGCAACCAGGAGATTCCATAGAGATGCATCCTTCGGTGACAAATGTGCTGCAAGCATGTAGAAATTCATAGCTCTCTTCTTATCACCCATAGCATTGTAAATCAGGCCAAGTGTATGGTATGGATCAGGAAAGTTTGGCGAAAGACGAATGACTTCACGCAACACAAGTTTGGCCTGCAACAGAGAACACTAATAATGAGATAAATAAGAAATGGAAGGACTAATAGCTGTTATAGAGCCCTTCCTAAACCAAATCCATCAAGAACGGGGAAAAGACCACTTCCTCAACAGGTGTGCACAAATTTTAACATATAATTGACAGAAAATACCAATCAAAAAACAAGTAGGAACAAATATCCAGAAGCAAAAATAGGTTCATGTGTTAGAGCAGGACCATTACCGACAACAACAAAGAGAAAGTAGCAACTTCATGTGTCAATTCATATACATATATTTTTTTAAGAAAAGGTAACTTGTGTCAATTCATATATTTTACTGTGTAAAGAAAGTACAATCTTGATGAAATAATTCTTTTCATGCCTTATTGATATCACATCTACACGCAAAGCAGAAAATGCAGATCAAGCAAGATCGGGATGCACGATGCACGATGCTAGATGCATACCTCTTCGTAACGGCCATGTGCATAGTGAAGAGTGGCATCACCAAGTTTTCTTGACAATTCTGAACTAACTTTACTCTTTGATCCCTTCCGCCGACCTCTCTTCTTGAGCTACATATGGTACAAAATAACATAGTGAGCAGAAGATTACTAGCATCTGCACAATATTTACAACATGCAAAACAAGAACTTGAAACCGAAAATAAAGAGCGGTCAAATTACAGGTTGCAAAAAGACTACCTAATAAACTAATTTCAATAAAAATGGCGACAACCTCAGATTGTTCTGAACAGTCAAAACATAGCCAAAGCCCATCCAAAATATATTGAGAACCGATAGCTTCACAAGGTGAGTTAATAGTTAAGATAGGAACATCGGATAGGGAAATCATTGACAATAGTTCACAAACTAATTTGTAAAAATTCTTTTCTTTCTTCTGGACTCAGTAATATAGTAACTCCTTAAACCATTCATAACTTCCATGAATTGCTTATAATGTGAATGTGTTGAAAACCAAAAGCTCATTGGGTAAGCACCACGACCACTATCAGTTGAGATCATTGAGTTTTTTCTTAGCTAAGCTTATAGCTGGAAGTGTCTCTTGGTATGACATAACCTTAGCAATTAGCACTGGAGATCAACAAGCTTAACCTCAAACCTAGCTTAGGTAAGCAAGATGGTGCTTCATATCCTCAAAACTCAAGGTATTCTTTAATCTACTGCATATGGCATAACCAATTCTTTGTAATCAGTTCTGAGTTAAACAAACATTCCTAGCTGCAACCCATCAAAAATGTGCCACCTTTGTCGCAGCTTTAGTCTTCCATCGATCTTCAAAGTCCAAGTAAAATCCCAATGACCAGCTTGCATTAGTAATCTTTTTCCCAAATGATTAATGCTACATGTAATTCAATTTGAAATTCCCTTATCATTTAACAACTATATTAGGAAAAACTCATTTTAATCAGATATAATAAGAGATCTTAAGCTTGAAATTAAAGACCTTGACTTTAAGACCTCGTATAAGGATCTGAAACCATAAGCTGGTAAAGGTAAAATAAAGTACCATGTTTTGGTGATTCTAGTTTTTCAACTAATGACTTCTCATAAGAAAATAATAGCCGAGAACCCAAAACACAAAAGAATGCAAAACAAAAAAAAAATGAATTGTCAAGGTTGAGCTTGGGCCCATGGTCTGCTTAGATCTATTATTTTGTAAATGGAGTTCAAAGTTTCCCCAGACTGCTAATGCAACATATTATAGAGAAAACAACAAGCGGATAAACATACCTTCCTTGATTTTCTCCTCATCCCATAATTCATAGCTTCCAATATTTCATCATAGCTTGCTCCTGGACCATCTTCTTGACGGTCTTCTTGCCTAGATTTCTTTGCTGGGATCTCACTGCACTCACTCACACACCCATCCCGAAACATGGTATAAGAAATTAATAGAAAATGAAGGTCAATGAGAGGCTAAGTGTCCAAAATCCAGACAAAGCATGTAAACAGTACTGCAATCAAAGAGATAATTAATTCCACCAACCCCATCTCCCGCCCCTAGTTAAAACAATCACAAAATTATTAGAAGTGCTAGAATATGAGAATCAGAACATTAAAAGATCTCTAACTTTATTTGTCATCAAAAAAAAGATTTCTAACTTTATGTTAGATATAATATCAGTCTGCACAAATTTCATTGAGTATTGTGTTTGACACTTATAAATAGGTGTAGTATGTATTAACTAATCGGAAAGAAAATTGGTGTCTCAGCATTCACCAAGGCCTCAATACATATTCTTTCATCTCTCTGATCACTATTCTGACTATAGTGCCGATTACAACTTAAGGTGATTATTTAAAACTGCAACCGAACTACATAATTATACATACTTCACCACCATATAAGCTATTATTACCTATAGTTCCAAAATTTTGCATATCTTACCACTAATCAAGAGTTTCCTATTTATCTTACACTTGTGTAAATGTATTTTGCTACCATATACACCAAATTAGGGAGAGAGGTCAGCGAGATTGGGGATGGAGACGAGCAAGATTCATATGTATCCCAATACATACAAATAACACTAGATACACACTAGATACATGTATTGATACCAAATACATGGGAAAGTGGTGAGCAAGATGGGAGAGAAGCGAGGGAGGTAAGTGATATTTGTTATGTATACCAAATACATGCAAATCCACTTTGATACAATATATCTAGAACAAATTAAACCTAAATTTGACCTCATATACCCGAGATACATGTCTAGACACCAAAATCAGGTAAGATACGTAATATTGCAAGCTAGAGCGTATCTAAGTAATTAGATACTAAACTAGTGGAATTTATGTAAGTTCCCAAAAAATAATGGGGCAACATTAAGGTGATTATTTAATTTTATATGCTAATTCTAAGGTGAAATTTCATTAGTAAAAAGAAGAGTAGGGGAGCATGGATTCAGAAAGACATAATAGAATTTTTACATCATGCACTTCGGCAAAGTACAAATTTTCATGTCAAAAATTCAAAAAAAAATGTATATATTTCCGTTTACATGAGTACAATCACTACTCATTATTCATTGCCGTGTAGCGAGAAACTCAGCTTTTTTCCCTCTTGCTTCACATTATCGAAATTACCTGGGAGGTAGGGCTTGAGCTTTCCGCTTTTTGGCAGCGAGAGCTTCATATTGGTGTTCGAGGTGCTCAAACTGTTGGTATGGCTGGCGTCCAAAGGCGTCCTCTTCGGTGAATGCCAAAGGATCCATTTCAGCTCCGAATTGAAATTTGTACTCTCCGCTTCCATCTTCTTCTTCTTCCTCCCCCTCTTCGTCTTCATCTTCGTCTTCGTCTTCGTCTTCATCATCAGCCTCTTTACTGTTGTTATCTCCGTCGTTGTCCCCTTCCCCTCCCTCTTCTCCGTCTCGCAATTCCAATTCCATTGGGTGTTCGAAGGCATCAAACTCTGTTAAAGTTTTTTCTTCCTCCATGATTACTGAGTTTGAAACTTTGATAAATGAATACAAAATCCCCCGTTTTAAAGCACTTGGTTTTTTAATGGGCTAACTCAACGGATAACTAATAAGGGCCCAAAGATGAATTTCCAAGGGTTTTAACAAATAACCAGTTTTACTTTGTTTAGCGATTAGCCATAGTTTTAAAACTAATTGAAATTTGAAAAGTTACCAAGCAAGGCAAACATGTGATATGTATTTACTATATACAATTATAGTTTACATGAATTAAAATTTGTGGATACTATTAGAATTTTATAACAAATTTTTTTCTCTCTTTACACACTCTCTCACCTCTCACCTCTCACCTCTCTCTATCTTCTCTCGCTCGCTTACTCCTCCCTTTATACAATTCTAATACAAATGATAACAGTCAATGATACAAATACAAACACACATGGTAGCACATAAATATAATAATACACAAGGCTACACATGAATAAAAGTACAATCTGTAACAAAATATAATATAAAACAACTTTCACATATAGCAAACACAAAATTCGTATTTGTATGATATAGCAAAATTTGCATAATTGCGTCCCATAGCAAACATAAATATGTATAATTCTCTATACATATACAAAGAAAACAATTGTATAATTCGATATACATATACAAAAGAAAGCAGCTGTATACAAATCAATTGTCTAATTTGTGTATGTATAAAATGAGAAAGAGAGAAAGACAAAAGAAAATTGGGCAGAGAAATACTTGTATTATATAATTATAAGTGTATAGGACAAATATATGTGTATTTGCAACTATATATACAATTTTTTCTCGCTTTAGACAAGCAGAAATTCAATTTATACATTTTATTTCTGTTTGTATAAGCGATAGAGGCGAGGTGGCGAGCGAGATTTGGGAGAGCGGAGAGAAAAGAATGAAAATATACGTATATATACAATTTTTTCTCGCTTTATACAAACATAAACACATGTTATACACTTGTGTTTGTATAAAAGTGAAAGGGTGCGAGCGAGAGAGCGAGAGTTTGAGGGAGAGAGGTGATTAATAAATAGTTTGCTACAATACACAATTAAATCAAAGTGTGATTATAGCATTTAATTTGATTTATTAGTTTGTCATTATATATATTTTTCCCTATAATTTTTGTACAATTGTATTAATTGATATAATCAATTGTATAAGTGATACAATCATCATCATCAGATATACAACTTAATTGTGTCTCTTCCTTTCTCTCCTCCTCTTAGTAGTTAGTTTTTGATATATAACAATTGAATTCGTGATACAATTATCGATCAAAAGTATAGATAAATTGTATTTCTCTCTTCTCCCTCTCATATCTCGGTCCCTTCTGAATATAATTTGTATCTCTCCTCCTTTTTACATATAACTATGAATTGTAATTAAGCAAATTGTAGCTATAAATCTATAATTAGCTCAAATTATAGTCAATTTTTAAGTTCTGCGCAAGTTAGGTAGAACTTATTTTAAGAGAAAAATCTATTGAGACTAAAAATCGGGAGTTAGAAGATTTTTTTCAATGCCCATGCTTTCAATATCTTAAGTTGACTTAAAATTGGTGTGATTCTTTGGTGAATTCTAATGTAGCTATCTTTTGAACAACATAATGTCAAAGACATGAGTACGATAAAAAATAACTTTTAACGCTAATAAATATACAAATTAACAAAAGGTATTAAAGTTTTTTTCGACATTAGTTAAATGTCATTAAATTCAATGTCGCTATAGACTCTAGAAACATTTACAAAGAGTATTAATTGCCTATAATTTTTTTTAAAAAATAAAATATATCAATTAAACTATTATCGTAAATTAATTACCATTATAAATCATTTTTGTTGCAGTGATCAGAGACGATATTTAGCTTGATTTTCTCAAATCACAAAATTGATCATGTTTAAGAAAATTTACATTCCAATATATAAATCACTAACATAAAATATATAAGGAGGACATACAATCATACATTTCCTCCCGATCGAATTAATACATTCAATATAATATATAGTACAGCAACAAACTAAGTATATATAATTAATTAAGTGATATATATAATGTGAATATATATTATTACAAAGAATTACTACTAATAGTTGTGTCTTGTGTCATGTGTGTGTGTATTATTTTCCATAACTCCAAAAGTCCATTTCTCCACGCATAGGAAGTTGATGATTGATTTGATTAGACTCAAATCCCATCCCTAATGCAACTTTAGATGAATCAATATTAATTCCCCATTGATGATCATTACTGCTTGCTACTTCTAATCCAGACTCACAAGGCGCTGATTGATCAGCGCCTGATGAAGAGAATTCGTGAGGATGATGATATCCCAGTGATGTTGACTTGATCAAGTTTTGTGCTACTTCAATGTTGTTGTTGTTTTGTGAATAGTATTCGTGTGGCGCGAGAGTAGTAGTAGCAACTGGGATTTGAGAATAGTTTAAGTCATGGTGTTGTACTGGTAATTGGTGTAGTAGATATGGGCTATGATCATGATTATTGTCTTTGTGTGTGAAGTTGTTGGTTGGTTGGTGGTGGTGATGGCTTGATGAAGCTGCCTCATTTCCAGTTATTTTGAATAGGTTTTTCTTCTTGAATACCCTACAAATCACCCAGCCATCCTCCTACACACATTTCAAAAGTACATATACAGTCAAAGATATAATATATGCGCGATTACTATGAGAAAATATGAAATTAGTTATGAAATTTATATATACAAGATCAGATAGCTCATGAAGAGATACGTGTGTGTATATATATACTTTTTTGGAATGATATTTTCGTTAAGACATAATAATAAAATTAAACAATTAAAAATATGATTTTTCTGATTACACACTTCTATAATTAGAATAGAACATATATAAATAGTGGATCCATCATTTTAAAAAAGAATTTTGTCCATATATCTTTTAGAATGGGATGTTCAATTACTTGTATTAAAAGTATAAGTTTTTTATTTATCAGCCTCTTGTCCTAGAAGCATGCATGCAAGCTGGGAATTCCTGACAGTCAAAGATTTTGTGGCAAGAAAGTCCATCGTGAGGAAATTATTCACTAATTAATTAATTAATCATATTATTATAAGGATCATTTGATTACTTTGACTAGCTTCCATACATGTATATATGCAATTGACGTGTAAGACTTCAACCAACTTAAAATATATATAGAGAGAGAGTTAGCTCCAAATATTTGTCACAATATTTTATTTGGATATTTGAATTAAATAGCCGTGATTTAATTTGATTCAAATATATATATATATATTCAGGTATATGACTGATTGAGGTGGATGTGTACAATTAAATGAATGACTTATATGACTAATTTAACTATCTAAAAGATGAAAAATAAAAACACAAAAAAGAAAGTTACTTCAAAATTTCAATAGAAAATACTATCTAATAGAACACTTTATTAAAACGGGAGATATACATGGCTTAATTTTAGTGTCTCAATGAAATAACTAGATAAATTTATGAGCTAGGTTGTTCATGTATTAAGCCTTTTATTTTATAACTTATAATATAATAATTAATATATATATGCCATGTATGCATGCTTGTTTTGGTAACCTTAATTTCTTTTCTTTAAATTAATTAATAAAGGAAACTCCTCTTCTTTTTGTTTCCCCTTGATGATGAGAGGAAACAAAGGAAAGGAGCGATGGACAAAGTTTCATAGCTAAATAATAAATTTTTCGTGCTAATCTCATTTGGGTACTGATTATAAAAAAAAATTATTTAACTATGAGTTATTTAATCACAAATCAGTTAAAAATTATCGATAAACTTCGTAGTTAATTTCATGTTTTTTTTAGGAGGAACTTACGGTTTGATTTTGGTCAGCATCTTCAAGTCTATACTCATGCATAATCCAATCCGTTTTTTGTCCATGTGGAGCTCTTCCTCTATAGAAGACAAGTGTTTTCCTCATACCAATTTTCTTGAAGCTGTTTCTTATGCATTTGTCCCTCCCTGTTGCCTTCCAAAACCCAGCATTTGTTGCCCTGTTTGTCCTTGAACCTGTTGGATACTTCCTATCCTTATGGCTGAAAAAGTACCACTCATTCTGCGGCGTCGATCCAATATTACATCTCTCTGAAATATATATCAACACATAAATAACCATATAATTCATGTCCGACATCAAAAATATAATTAATTAAAGGAAACTATCGTAAATCGTATATAGATATATACCCTCCGTTATACTTTTGGAATATTGGTGCTAGCTCATGTCGTCTAAAAACTAGCTAGACCATATATGTCATTCACTCTAACGAAACACTAAATAGGGACACGTGGTGCACAATCTTATCCGTCGATCCGATATTTAATAAATGTCAGGTCAGTGGATAAGATTATAACATGCGTATGTCCGTTAGTATAAAGGGTATGTATGCTCTAGTTTTTTTACATCAAGAGCACCAATATTCCAAAAGTATGACGGAGATTATCGGAGGTATATTTATTTATTTTTTTCCTTGATTAAATAAATAAAACTATAATTTGTTTGTAAGTACTTAAAACCTTTTAAATAAGAGAGATTGTATATTTTATCATTTTAATTTAGTTTTAGTTAATTACCCAAGAATATAAACTATCTAATAGTAATAAATAATTTGTTTGGTAAGAATCAGTTTGTGTTAAACTAATCAATTTTTTGAATAATAACTAATAGAAAATTTACTTTAGAGACGGATAAATTATGTAGCTAGCTAATAATAATTAACATCAATATAAATAGATTTAGCGATGAATTATTGAAAAATTCTATTATTCAACAACGACAAAATTCTTATAGCTAGTATGTATTCCCTCCGTCTATTTTTATTCGTTATGTTGCGCTTTTCAAAATTCAATTTGACTGATTTTTAAAGTTAAATTCGATTACATTAATATAATATTTTAAACAAAAAATCTAGATATTAAAAAACTATATGAAAAGTACTATAAATTGCAATTTTTTGCATAACATTATGATGAAAAAAATACATCTTAGTCAAAGTTCTTATAGCTTGATTCTAAAAATAGAAATCACGACAAATAACAGTGGACAGAGGCAGTACCTTGTAATTCCCATGGCTCAATTTTATTCAAGTCAATTTCTCTGATAACCTCCATATCAAACTTATGAAATGAAAGCTTCTTCTTCAAGTAATAATGAAGAAGCTCTTCCTCTGTTGGATGAAATCGAAACCCCGGCGGAACACCACCATTAGACGATGATGCCATATACTGAAACTCAGCGATCGATCTTAGCTTCTTCTCTTTAAGTTTGTGTATTTCACTTGCTCAACCTTTCTTAATTTTGATTGAAATGCCCTTATATATATATATATATTTTTTTTTTTTTCCTCCAACTGTATTATAATGTCAACGATCAGGTATTGTGAAATTCATGTGAGGAGGGAAAGTTGACGGCCGTTAACGCCGCCCGCGCAAACTCTTAAAGATTAAGTAAATTGCAAGTTAGTGAATGTAGAATATAGGACAACATATGTGGGGATTCAAATAACTTTTTTTATGCGAAATTAGAATTTTAATTTTATGAGTTTGGATTTTTTTTTGTTTCGTAATTTAGTGAATTCTTTGTGTTTGGAGTTAACTTATTGTTTGTGAGAGATTATAAATTAGTACAAATTTGATTGATTGACTATCTGAACTTTAAAAAGATACTTACTGTTTGTACCTATTAATTAGTTAATTATTACTAAATGTGGTTTTTGGAAAGAAAGCACACATGATATATAACGTTTGAGTCGAAAGCTATTGAATTTGTTTAAGCCCACCCGGCTTGGGGCAAATCTTGGGTGTAGTCATGTGGTCACCCGAACACCCTAAATAAAAAAGGGGAATTTACGTAAATATACTATATAAAGAAAATATTTATTATTTATAAAAATAATATTTTTTTTCTATTTTTCACTTTTAATACATTTTTAAATACAATATGTCAATTTCTTACCAAATAAATACAAAATATATTTTAATACTGTTATAAAACATATATATTGCATATATAATTCACTTTTAATATATATTGCAGATTTATTATAGTATTGTTATAAATGTTAATAAATGAAAAGTATCACTAAAATCAATAAGTATTTATTAAAAGGTATCAACCCAAGTAACTTTTCCATAAAGAATTACACACTACATATAAGGTATTTATTTTATATATATGGATCTTGAATACATCCCTATAACTCTAGACTAAAAATTGGGTTAGTTGTTTAGGAAGTTTAAAATTCAGCTTGAGGTTTCAACTTTTAAGTATATATATTTATATGTATGGATTTTGAATATATCCCTATAACTTGAGACTAAAGATCGGATCAGTTGTTTAGGAAGTTTAAAATTCACCTTGAGGTTTCAACTTTCAAATATATTCTACCCGCTAATTATACAGTAAATTTGTGCTAGGATAACCCCGAAATTAAATTTGTATATGCGTACGCGCATGCATATAAGGCGATAGTCCTTATTTCACTTGTATCAAGTTGCAAACGTGATTTTACGCAACAATTTCTATACATGTAGGTCTCTCTTATCCCTTGAGAAAAAAAATTCAATCATTTGCATGGAATTTAATTTGCCAGCTAGCTCTAGCTACTGTTATAAGGAGCATAAGAAGCAATATATAGAAAATATTCAAGGGATATATATATACTAGGATTTTTTATTTTATATATACATAGGATTTTTTATTTTATATATACATAGGATTTTTTATTTTATATATGCATGAATTATGAATACTGGTTAATTTTCCAACTAATTGCACGCATTTGGTTGGCTAGTCCATTTAGTAGAGTATATAAGTTTGAGCCACCATTTCACTGAATATTAACTTTGTTCACCTAATATTTTTAAGAAAAAAAATATACTAGCGGGAATATGCGGACTTCTCACTTTTTTACATTTCAAACCTCGTATTTGCATTGGATTTTTAAATTAATACTAATTTAAAGAATTCAAAACTTTTGAAGAATCTGATTAAATATATTTTTATAATTATTTGAAAACCTCCAAATAAGTTTTTCTTTTTAAAAAAATATATTATCATATTCTTTAGTTGAATTTTTATTTATAACTCAATGGTGTTTTTAAGTTTGATCTATTTTTGGAGATTGCTTCAAAATTTTGAGAAAGCAGGTGTGAAATTACTTCCAAAAAAGTTTGGCGGGTAAAACGTCAAGAAGTTAAATTATTCCCGTTAATATTAAATTTTTTTCTTGAAAATATTAGTTTGGTACACTTAATTGCTTTATTTGATAGTTTTGAAAAATAAAAAAAAGTTGACAACTTTGTTGTTTTTATTATTATAATGAGTATATAATTTAAATGAATCTCAACCATAAATTATTGTATAATACACATGTTATGAATCTATAAAGCCATTAAACATTACTTGACCTAATATTACCTAACCGGATTTTTGTCCATATGTATGCATGCATGAATACCAGTTAATTTTCAACTAATAGCACGCATTTCAGTAGAGTATATAAGTTTGATCGACCATTTCACTGAATATTAACTTTGTTCACCTAATAAAATTAGACAAATGAATTACTCCATATATATTACTTTAATTTTTCATTCCCGAATATTATATGATACAATTTGATTAGACACATGTAATACTGTTTATTTGAAAAAAAATTGTAATCTAATACAAATGTAGAGTATTTGTATGGTTATAAATTATTTTTTAACTATAAAAAAAGTAATTTTAATATCGACGGATAAGATCAATTAAATAGTGGAGAGAAAACCGACTTTCAATTTGATCCTCGAATAATTTCAATATTTGCATCAACTTTATCAGTAGTATAGTGCATGAATTCCGGGTTCAATTTCAATTTTGGAGACTTGCCATGCACTTTTGCACAAATAAATAAATACGTAAATGATCCCAATGAAATAAATAACGGGACGTTTGATTGTTTTCAAAGCAAACTATAGCAAAAAACAGCTACAAAACCTCCTCGGGATTCGCAAACTCATATGGACGCACCATATTTAATTATGAATTATTAACAAGGTTTAATATTTTTTTAATAAAAGTAGGATCCACGGGTCAAGGTTTAGGTTTAGTTTTTTTTTTCATGTATTTCTTTCCATTTATCTTAGATAGAAGTATCGAAAATATCCATAAATTCGACAAATTATTAGTGTATATTTGAGTTATTGACAATCTTAATTAAAAACATCTCTTTTACTTTGACTAACTGAATTTAAATACATACCGATCTTGGAACATGCGAGTGAAATTAACACATCCCTGAATTCTCGCCAAGTACACTACTTCTCTTAGCTTTTTACTAAGACTTCATGCTCGTGTGAGACCACTTGTTGTGTCATGTGGTAGACTGAAGGTGTATCTAAATTTAGTTAGTCAAGTAGAAGATGTTGTTAATGTTGTCAATAGTTTTAAGTATGAAACTAATAATTTACGTCAAGTTTAAGGGTGTTTTCAATACTTATTTCTTTTTATTTTACTTGTCATGTTTTTCTTTAGTATATTTTTTTTAAAAAAAATATTAACTAAAAAGATAATTCGACTAAGTTAATTCTTTTTCTTTTTCAATGAATTAATTACTCCTCATATTTATTTTGTAAAAATGAATATGAAAACTAGCTAAAATAAATATCTTAATTTTGTAGAATAATACTTTTTTGAATCAATTATTTTTAATAAGGACGATAGCTAAAAAGTAGGAGAGGGGATAATATAATAATATGAATAAAAGTTGGAGATGCAGTCGCCATAGCTCGGGCTTCGCACATGTTAGGAGACGACCTTAAGAAAGTTCATTTAATTTCATTAATTCAACTATACGTTTCCTCTCTGTTCATTTATTACTATATATTACTCCTTCTGTTCGGTATATTAATTGTTATTTTGCATTTTTTAAAAGTTAATTTGATTAATTTATAAAGTTAAATTAGATTATATTAATTTGATATTTTAAATAAAAATAATTAGACATTCTAAACCTATATGAAAAGTACTATAAATTGCAATTTTTTTCATATTAATATGATGAAAAAATACATTTTAAATTGTTAGTCAAAATTTTTATAGTTTGACTTTAAAAATAGAAACTATGACAAATAATACCGAACGGAGGAAATATAGTTTATACATGTATTATAGTATCATATAATATAGATAGCAAGTCATCTGTATTTCACACAACACATATATAAATATATATGAGCATAATAATGTGTAGACTTGAAATTTCTTGATGTGTTTGAAATTTTGTTTGTACTCTTCAAAAGTTATATTGTTATTGTGTGTTTGGCACAAATAAATGGATTCTCGTAAAATAAAACGTGATTTGTGCACCAATAAGTACAAAAAATATGTTCTAAACACAAATTAAAAATTGATTAAAGAAATTATGGAAGTAGCAAATCATGAACTTATAAAATCAAAATTTTAGGTCTGCATCTCACAATAGTGAGCTTAAAAAAGTATTTCAGTCTATATGGAGCTAAATATTCTATTGAAAATTGGAGAGTGGTTTCATGATTTTTAAAAAAATATTGAATCTTATTGGTTTAATTGTTTGGTAACGGAGGTAAATTATATATGTATTAAAGTTTACATGCGTAATTATACAATATTTATCACATTTGGCAGTATTCTTCTATATAGTATACAAAAAATATAAATCAATACGTTTTTTTTTTTTTTGTAATTTAGGAATCTGCATGCCTAATATATGATCTTTCATTTTTAATTTGTTTGTCCTGCTTTTTCTTTTAATTCATTCTTTTAAAAGCTTTCTTTTCTTACTTAGCAACTATTCAGTATTAATTGCATGTTTGACATGTTTAAAATTATAAAATTAAAGACATTTTGATACATTTGATATATCTTTAATGTAAGACCATAAGATTCAAAATTTTTCTTTATTTCTTAAACTTTTTGTGAAGTCAAAATATCACAAATCATTTGAAACATATAGAATACATGTATTGGTTTAACCATTTGATAGCTAGTTAGGAGATAAATTATTTATGTATTAAAATTTACCTGCGTAATTAATACAATATACTTATCACACTTGGCAGTATTCTTCTATATAGTATAAAATAAAAAATAAAAAATAAAAATCAATGTTTTTTTTGGTTGTAATTTAGGAATCTCCGTGCCTAATATATACTCCATTTTTAATTTGTTTTTCTTGCTTTTCTTTTTAATTTGTTTTTTAAAAGCTTCTTTTTCTTACTTAGCAAATATTCAGTATTAATTGTATGCGTGATATGTTAAGACCATAAAATTAAAAATATTTTAATACATTTGATATATCTTTAATGTAAGACCATAGGATTCAAAATTCGTCTTTATTTTCTTAAACTTTGTGTGAAGTCAAAACATCACAAATCATTTGAAATATATGGAAGACATGTATAAGTTATGAATTTTTTTTTAAGTACATTCTATTTTATGGATGATAGTGTTGGGATATATACTATTAACCATATGTTAAGATATAATATTTATTATAAAATAAATATTTTTCCTGTTTTAATAGATCATATATTCGTTTATTGTGTCTATTTACTTATATAGTAGATGGTTTAGTGTGTAGAGTTTTAGCTTAAACACAGAGGATTAAATCATCAGTTCTTAAAAGTATAAAAATTTTGTTCACAATCTGGATGGATATTGGACATGCCATCGGTACGATTGTAGCACAAGATTCTATGTAATTTATCCTGATTACGAAAACGGTATAATTAACTTCTTGTGCTGGTACATTTGTATGTATTGAACGGGACCGAGTAGAGATAGTTGTTTTAGACTGACTGACAAAAATATATTCTCTAAACTATTAAATGTACTTAATTATATTCTTAATCATGATATAATTATTATGATCTGTATAATTAATTATCATTTTTAATTTATTAAAAGGTGAGATTCTGAGATGGTCAATATGCATGGTAAGTTGGATGATAATAATATATATTGGTGAAATAATAAGTTAGTTGATGGAATTCATGTCTCGTTATAGAGATTGATTGATATGTCTTCTTTAAAATCTTAAGAAGTGCAACAAACAATCATTATATTGAAGAAACACAAGACCATTTCAATATTATTCTATCAACTTATCAAATTCGAGATCCAGATTTTATTATTCTAACTTTATTTTATATTTTTTCTTGAACTTTTGTTATTGTTGATATTCTTAGTTAGTAAGCATATATATTCTCGTTGTAGTTATTGTTAAGAGAAAAAATACAGGTAAAAGATAATGATTTAATGGAAATACTCAATCAAAGTAAAAAAAATTGATTCTTTTCTAATGCATATATTGTTTATAGAATAATATTAACAATTCCTGTAACTATTGACTCGACCGAAAGAAGTTTTTCGAAGCTAAAATTGATAAAATCTTATCTAAGATCAACAATGTGAGATTGAATGTATTAGTTGTATTATCAATTGAAAAGAAATTAGTAAAACAAATTGATTAGAAAACAGTAATTAATGACTTCACATCTAAAAAGGCAAGAAACATAGATTTTAAATAAATATACAATACATTAATATTTCTTTTTGAAAAAAAAATTAAAAAATATTAGGGCCCCTCTTTAAGGTTTGGCTTTAGGCCTCCAATCTGGTTGAGTTGACCCTGCTTTAGGCATATGTATTTTGGTATCAGATACACAAAAATAAGAAAAGAGGTGAGCGAGATTGGAGAGGAAGGTGAAAAAGATTCGTATGTATCCTATAAATATATGTGAATCATACTAGTACACACTAGATACATATACATTTGAAGTGATTCACATGTATTTGAGATACCAGATACACGAGAGAGTGGTGAACGAGTAGGGAGAGAGGCGAGGGAGCTGAATGAAATTTTCTATGTATTGTAGATACAAACAAGCGAGATTTGTTATGTATCTCACATACATGCGAATCCACTGGATACAATGTATCTAGAATAAACACCTAACCCTACGTCTTCGAGATACATGTATCTAGACATATTTAATTTGAAATGCACCCTAATCTGATAAGACACGTAATATTACAAACTAGAGTGTGTCAAAATAATTAACTCTTAAACTAGTAAAATTTATGTTAACATTTTAAAGACAATAATCATCAAATTTTGTGTTACCAGTACATGTTGTTGCTGGGCGTTAGATAAATGTATCTTATAAAATTAATCAGCATATACACAAACAGGCTCAAACACCACAAACTTTCGTCGTACCAACTACCAAACACAATCTTATTCAACACAATATTTAATAGAGTTGCTGGATGTACTTATTTAATGTTAATTTCTCCTAATATATGTCACAAACTTACAGTTAATTAGTTATCTTGATGATGTTTGAACTTTTCATCAACTAATTATAAAAGCAGATTGGCAATATTATTATTGTAGTACAAGTTGCAGGCTCATGAATCTTTTGAAGTTAAAAGTAATTGATTACGAACAGATAATATTATGTGCATGTGTACGTATGTTTTAGTCAGCTTTTTTTTAAAATTTTTTTACCTTCACTATATTTTACGATCATGTGGTGAAATTTTAAGTAATTCTTTATATTTAATCATAAATTTTAGATTCAATTGTCACGCCTTAATGAAAATTTTAGTTCTGTCACTATATTTTAAGATCATAAGGTGAAATTGTAAGTATTTATTTACTATTAATCAGAGATTTCATATTCAAGCTCTGAAAATAAAGTTATGTTATAAAGAGCATTTTACCTCTAAAAGTAAAACTTTCTAATACAACTCTGAATTAATCAAAGCTTAAAATAAATATCAAATACCGAATAAGAAAATAAAAAAAAAATGTGTATGTTTTACTGCTCGGTACGGGTTGAATTGAGGATTGACTTATATATTCTTGACTTTCTATCATTCTTCCCTTATAATATAGTTGAACACGTGGCATCGCATGAGTTGACATTTCGTTTTTAACTATCTTGAATTTTCTACGAAGATGACGATAGTATTATTAATTAAAAAAATGTATATATATTGGGTTTGTGAGTAATTATCGTGTTTGTATTAGTCAAAAAGTATGTTTAGAGGTAGTGTAATCCAAGTTTTCCTTCTTTTTTTCAGATATCGAGGTGTAATTAAATATACAAATAAATACTTATCAATCTAACATAATTGAAATTCTATGATAATAGCAATTTTAATGGTATGATAATGGCTATTTTTTAAAATTTGTAGTTCAAAAATGGCAATGGACACTCTTCATTTTTGAAAGCAATTGAAGCCCAATTGAACTTTGATGTATATACATCAATAATTTTTTTTTCAAAAATAGGCAAATAAGTGGTCAGTGAACGCTATTTATGAAAGGAAAAATTATGTAGAATAGCAAATATTTAGCCTATAATAGGTACTATAGCTAAAGTTTAAGAAAATTGTAATTCGCGGCTATAGTTTTCTTAATTCTTGTTATTCGTCTGATTTGTGTTATTCACCTGATTTGTATAAATACAGAATATGTATAATTCGGTTTCTGATGGTATAAATTCAGAATTTTATATATGTTTACCTTAACGTATGCGATTTATGAAAAAATCAAAATAAATTACCACTATTTATATATTAGCAAGTGAAATATACAAATGAAGTATTGAAAAAAATTCTAAATGTATAAATATAGAATTTGTATATACTTACCCTATTTATATATTTACAAGCGAAACATACAACCGCAACCTCCATAGCAAACAAAATTATAACTATGGAGCGAAATTATCGAAACTGTAGCTATAGAGCCTTGTTATATCTAATTATATTTGCAAATTTTCTCTTTATTGAGGTATATTTCATTGGAAGTGCACAAATTATTCTTTAAATGAACTGATCTTTAATTTTTGTCTTTCAACAACTAAACTTATCTCTAGCAGAATAAGTTCTTTAGAAATTGCCATAACAATTTGTGCACCAAAATTCCTGCATAACTAATGCATATATATATACTGTAACACATCGGATTCATGCTCTCTCCTATAATCAAGCAAAACTCTGTAGTTTGATTTCACATATGGTCACTGAACTAATAGTTATTATATCAGAAAGTCGGCGTTTTTGTTGAAGAAAACTGGAATCTAAGAAAAAAGCAAACTTTTTGAGATAATAACTAGTACAATAATAAGTTACTGATCATGTGAGAAATCAATCCTCGAAACTGTGTGGAATGCTGTCAATCAGAAGAGGCTAAACAATTGAATGGAAAATGAAGAAGTTATTGAAAATAGGATCCAACAACTTCACATGATATGAAAAGGTATCCTTCTCAAGCTGGATTCTGTGTTGATGTAATAATCTCAATAGATGATTATTCATCTGTACTGGTGACTTTCAATAACTTCACTCCCTCTTTCCCAGTACAGACATAGTTTCATTGCGCATAGCAACATAACTTGTACAAGAGAAGAAGAGCACGTAAATCGTACTAGTTCAAATTTAGTATGATGGGAAAAGAGAAATAACATCCCTTTTCATGAAATTGAATTCTTGAAAGAAGATTGACTTGCCAAATATGACTATCTGAAAGTCTGTCGAACATTCTAAGTGGAGGAGTATCATTCAATTCTTAAGATGTTCCTCGCAGCACTTCTCCAGCAAAGTGAAGGGCTATACCCCTCACCCCAACCAATTTCCCATCAACAGTAAGATATAAAGGAAGACACTCAGGGTAGAAAGATAATGTTTTACGAGGACTTCACTTCAAAAGGTTTTGTTTGTTATGCTCAAGGGATCATAAAAAATGCTATACAATAAGCAGACTTGAGAAGGAATAGTTCACATTGCATGAAGTAGACAAATGCAGTATTTTTTTATTTCAAAGCAAACTTTTAACTGAAGAAAAAAAGTAACAAAATTGTATGTAATCAGGCATTTGTATATACACAGGAGGCAACGGAAAACAAAAAAAAAACTACTATAATCACTAGTATGCCTCAACCCAAAACTAGTTGGGATCGGCTCCATATTTCTCCACTTAGGCCGGTCTCAATCCAATAGAAAAAGAACACAAAAAATATTAAAATGAAGCACTCATGTGGTAGATACAAGGAGGAACAATGAAGCTGCAACAAACTTCAGACGACTAAAATAGCCAACAAGAACCTCACATCGGTTGTAATCTACTGCATCGGTGCATCCCCTACACCATATCCATAAACAAAGTGATTACTGTACAAAAAATGAGTTTCCAACAATACTTTGATGAAACTTAGACTTGATAGAAGTGTGACGGCTGCTTGATTTGTTAATTTCATTATCCACTTTCTTCAGAAATGCTTATCGTGATGCAACATTGTGCTTAAGTATTTCAAAAGGCTAGAACAATAACCTCCTAGGCTCCAAGCATTGAGATAAGGTAACAACAGAACAACTTTAGCGAAGGCACTTTGTACCTTCACAAATAACTAACCAGATCACAAGCAACACAAGACATACCACAACATCAATGGCAAGGATAACGCGTACATGGCGACACCACTTCTTTTGGAAGTTTTGAGCGCTTGTTATGTTCCTTACCAAACACAACTCTTTCTGTGACATAATTGGAATAACTACTGCATTTTGATCGTTCGTATCTACTAGTTCTGTCGATTTTTGTTCCTCCTCCAACTCAGCATCTCTAATAGCAATTACATGATCATTCCTTTTCTTCTTTTCTTGTCTACTTGGCTTTCCCAACAACAGGGCATTTGTTGAATCACCACCCTCAATTTTCCCAGTAGCATTGTTACAGGGTGAAATAACAGGAACTAATTCTCCTTGTAAACAAATCGAATTTAGATTCGACATAGTCCAGCAAGAACCCTTTTTCCCCACTTTCCTAAATTCATCCTTTAACTGCTCTAGAAACCTTAGAACTTTATCATTACCAAGACCCTCATTTACAATAGCAAAGTAAACATACCCTTCATCTTCCATCAAAAACCCAAAAGTTTTCTTAGCCATAGTTTGAAAATACCATTTATGAAAAGGAGGAACCCTTTCCAAACACAATGCAGCCAAATTCTCAGTCTCATGATCTCCACCATTATATGCATATATAAGTTGACCCCCTTTAGATACTGAACAATAATAAACTGAATTTTGTACAGAACCCATCTTCTAATATACTAAAATTAGCCAAATTCACAGTGCAAAGTGTGAAAAAGTCAAAAAAGCTCAGATTTTTTTAGAGAGATATCTTCATTCTTCAAGAACTTAAACAATCAAGATTGAGCATAACAAGTAGCCAAGACTATTCATAAACTAATGCTACAAAATCCCAAAAAAAAAGATAGAGAAATTCAAAGAAATAGAGTACCAAGCAAAATACTGGAGATCAAGAATGAGTACCTATTTTGTGGTGAAAGGACAAACCCCATAGCGTTTCTCAATGAATCTAAACAAGAAAAGTTCAAATCTTTGGAGAAAAAGCAGATCGAAAAAATACAGAGAGAGTATCAGGTCAAACAGGAAACAAAAATGGAAAAATACATATTAATAGTATACTGTGGAAGTTAACTTGATGATGAGACAGAAAAAAAATGAAAGAGGAATTGGCCAAGTCAAATGGACTACACTAGTAATATTTGGGCTAGTTGATTAAATTAGTAATACTAGTTGGTAAACATTGAGGGGTAGTTAGATTGCTGCGCAGACTGCAAGTGCCGTCGATTTTAATAATATAGAGATTAGTTATAAATAATGATATTAATGGTATGATAATTAATTACATTTATTTTAGCAATGTATTAGATGGTTATGTAGGAATTAGGCATCTTCCTATTTGATCAATAACTATACTAGCGTTCAATGTTGAAATTAATGATAAAACTATCGATGCATTAGACTAAAAAGTATTGATAAAATTAAAAATATACCAATATATTACTCCGTCATATTTACACAAGAAAAAGAAACAAAAGTTGGAAAAACACTTCTTGATGTTTACCATTAGTATTTGTTGTCCTAACTGTTGAGTGGTCTTGGGTCTTTTCAAGACAAAAGCTAGCTCAAAGGTTGAGGCTTTCCCTCACACTTATAAATTGACCACCAGCCCCTTCCACTTCCGATGTGGGATAACCCAACAATCTCCCCCTTCACACATCGGGCCTTGGGCTGGAGAGAGCGACAACCCAGTTTCTCCCGGTGGGCTGAGACTTGTTGACAACCTGAGCTCTGATACCAATGTTGGGTGGTCTTGGGCCTTCTCAACCCAAAAGCTAGCTCTTAAGTTGAGGCTTTCCGTCACACTTATAAATTGACCACCAGCCCCTTCCACTTCCGATGTGGGATAACCCAACACTAACTTGAAACTGACTATATAATAAACTTGTTTAAAATAAATAAATTGGGGATACATGTAAGGAAAATAAGAGGTGGCTGTTTGGTGAGAAATCTCTCTCTCTTTAATAAAGTAATATTTTAGATAATCAACTAATTGAGTTATTAAGTATCTTGTTATATAAAAATCATATATGCGAGGTTTAAAATATTTGATCTAAAATAATTGTCGAGTATATTGTCTTCAAAAGTTTTAAACCTTGAGTAATTATTATTAAAAAAATCTGAGTGAAGAATACATACGCTTACTCCAATATTGTGATTTATTAAAAATCATAAATAAGAGTACGTTAATTAAAACCACAATTTCTTAAGAGAAGTAAATAAAAAATGTGACAAGTAAAGTAGTCCAGATGGAATAATGCTAAAAGGAGCTCTTTGCTTTGTATTTTAAAAATATAAAAATAACACCCCATACACATTTAAGACGATATATCAAGTTATAAATATAATTTTTAAAAATAAATTACTTATAGCAGATTATTATCGAGTTATAGCATATCAATTAAAAATATATTAATTAAAAAGAAATTATAAGTAATTATTTAAATAATAATTAATATGTTTAAATATTTATTTTTTTTTTCAATTACCTTTTTTAAACCAAACTCTTTAAACTTTTATAGATTAATTATACAGTTACCTTTTACAGTTTTTTAAATAAATAATAAATTATTATTAATTAAATTTCACATTATATAGTTACCTTTTTAAAACAAAAACTAAATAATAAGGATTTGATTTTAATTAAATTCCTACTTTACCGTTGCCCAATAAACACGCCTCAAGCTTCATCTTCCCCAACACGCCTAAATCTTCATTTTACGCAAAGTTTTTAATTTCTTTCTTTTCATGTAATGTTTTAATAAAGTCGTTTTCTTGAGTGTGTTGCAATAATGTCTGTATGCTTAAAAGATGTAAGGAGCCACGTCGGGGCAATAAAGCTTATTGTCAATCTATAGGATATATATATATATATATATATATATATATATATATATATATATATATATATATTATATACATATATATATATATATATCAACATTATTAGTTTAAGTTGTGGTTTGGGATAATCTATCATTATAAGCTTGGTTGATGAAAGGACGTTGTTACATTTAAATACACTTCTAAAAATTTATTCAAACACCAATAGTCGATTGAAATTAACTTATTTTAAATGTATTTAAGTCAAAGTATTTGAACAAACATGTACAATATTTATAAGTACTTAATTTTAAACTGAAGTCACAACTTAGAATTTCTGACTTATTAGTACTAGTTTGGTTTATAAGTCAAAAAGTCAAAAATCAATTCAAATTGCTTTTAACTAAAAAATAGTATTTTAAAAAAAAGTACATAGAAACAAAACGCTTTTCAAAATAAGTTGATTTTAACAAACAAGCTAGTATAAGATTTCTTGAAGTTTATTATTTTCAAGTAATTAGTGCGCTGGGAAAATTTCCACCAAAAGACTTCCGAAAAGGAAAAACATTAATCATGCATATCCACGATACTATTAGATGTATTTTAAGGACTCATTTCAAATAAATTATTTGAAATTATATTGATTTAAAGGAGAAAATTTGATCGGGTCATTTGTGAAAAGCCTCTATTTTTTATAATGATATTTCATTTTTTTTATTATTTAAATAATAAAAAATGACTAAAATAACTCTATCAGTAAAAAAAAAAATAAAAAATTTGCAAGTTGCTCAAGCCTCAAGGATTGACGGGACGGAAAAGAATAAGAGGAAAGTATGAAGGCTCTATAAATGGAAGAGATTTATTCTGCAAAAAAGAAGCGGAAGATAGTTGGTTAATTATATATAATAAGCTAAACAACCAAAAAAAAAATAAGGGTTGATAAAACTATTTTAAAAGGGTGAAATTTTGATCTTATGACAATAAAGGCATAAGTCTAGAATGTTATGCTTATATCCTAAGAAGTCTGTCAATCATCATAAATCTAGTTTTAGAACGTTATGCTTTATCCTAAGAAGTTCATACTCTGTAACTTATGTCATATCTATTAAACTTATTATAATGGAATGTCATACCTGAAAAGATTTATAGCTATAATATAAATTATGCAAATATAAGATGTAACTTAGTTCACGTAAAATTTAATTTCGATTGAAAAGTTAATTCAAATTCAGAACTTTGTACGAACTACGTATGATCTATGTATGAACTAGTTTAATAAAAGATTCATTGTACCATTATATGTTTAAAAAGTTGTTCCATATATATGATTTTTGTATGAACTCCGTAATAACTATGTATGATTCTTGTATAACTATATATTAGTATAGGAATAAAACTTGAAAATTGATATAAAGTGTGTTTCAATATTATTTATAGGTGGACAATATTCAGAAATCACAGTTACTTAAAGATTTACTGAACCAAATGAACTCCATAAAATAAAACATGTGTCTAACAGACAAAACAACATAAAAATTGTTTGACACAAAGTAAAAAACTAAGAAATCATTTTTTTTTTGTATATGATAATTTGAACATGTTTTTCTGTTGTGTCCAACCTGACGACATCTACTACATGTAATCTTTGACCTTTTGAATTTCACATCAGCAAAATTCTTCCAGCGTTCAAGTTACGGTCTTCCAACTGATCTCTTTGGACCGGGTGTCATTAATTTAGGCTCTGAAATATAACTTGGTATATCCATGTACTCTCGCAGGGTATAGGTTCAACAGGGACGGTATATGCATCTTTGCCTGTTTAATTAAAATAAAATAACAATTAGTATAACATCTTATAACTTAAATAATATTAAATTTTCATCATATAAATTAATACAAATAATTAATACAAACAATTCAGAATTCATTCAAAATTTCAAATACATTACAAACAGTGCTTTTCAAACTCAATTAATACACAGTTCATACCCACTTATTACACATTTCATATCCAATTATTACACAGTTCATACCCATTTATTACACATTTCATACTCAATTAATACAAATTTCATACAACAAATTTAACACAAACAATTAAGAATTCATACAAACAAAATTTCAAATACATTACAAACAATGCTTTTCAAACCCAATTAATACAAACTTCATACTCATTTATTACGCATTTCATACCCAATTAATATACATTTTATACAACAAATTTCAAATACATTACAAACAGTGTTTTTCAAATTGCAATTCACACAACAACAAAAATATTTCATATTTCATACCTTATTTATACACGATTAATACAACAATGATTAAGATTACCACCTTCATTTGGTTTATCATATCAAATAACACTTCATATTTCATACCCTATTAATAAAATTTATTGCAACAATCATCAAGTTTACCGAATTTCATAAAATACGTATTAATATTTTCGTACACGTTATTTAACACATTGTAAAACTAAAACGTCTATAATGCACCATATTTGTTGACAGTATGACAGAAAAACACCAAAAAATGTAATATGAACAATATTATCAAAAAAAAAATCAGTAAACTATAATAAATACTAACATGACGGATCCCATCTTCCACCATGTTTAATTAATATGGATATATTGTTGTTCTTCACAACAAATCACGATATTTTTCACAGAAAAATAACTTCAATCACTCAAAAAAATTGCAATCTGTAAACAAGAGAGAGAAACGCGATATAAAAAAAATCAAATTTTAATTTATTTGAGCGTTTTAAGGAATAAAATCAGATTTTATTTGATTTCAACTTATTTGAGTGTTTTAAGGAAAGTGAATAATCTGATTTTTTTTGAATTCCTAAATATGTGCTAATTAGTTATTATCTATTATTAATTGATTTTATTTTAAATCACAATAATCTTGCTACTTTCCAATTAAAAAACAGAAACGATTTTTTCTGTTTTTTTTTAATTTTAAATATGCTTTTTAATTATTTAAAATCAATTTTTATTTTATAATAATATGTTATAACTTGATATATTAAATGTTATATATTGAAAGTCAAACTCTAATGTTACAGCTTGAGAATATTACTATAAAAAATGTTATATATCTAATTTAACACTTTAAAAATCCACTAAATATGTATAAATTAGGGGTGTCAAAAGTGAACCCAAACGTAGTTAACCCGCCCAACCCGTCCATAATTTTAAAGATTGGGCTCAAGATAATTTGAATTTGGTTCATTCTCAACCCATTCAAGCTTAATCTATTTGAAGAGAATTCTCAATTGAGTTCAATTCAAACTCCAATTTCAACCCGTTTTAAAATTTTTTATTATGATATGTTCTTATATTAAAGATATGAATTATTATTTATTTAACACCTTTTAGGATTTATCTATCCGTTTGTTGCTTTTTTAACAAAAAATTCTTGAGTGAAAATTCAAATTGTGATTATAAAAATCAAATATCAATATGTTAAATTATTGAGATTAATCGGATCAAATTGAACGGGTCAAGACCCAACCCGTTTTTTAGCCCATTTGAGCCCAACCCATTTGAACCCAAAGTAAACTTGGGCGGGTCAAGATCCAACCCGATTTTTATTGAACCCATTTTAATATTTCCAATTTCAACCCAACCCGCCCATTTGACACCCCTAGTATAAATTGTTAATTTAGAACAGAGTAACTTTAAAGTACAAGAATCATGAATCCATAAACTTCAAATTGCTCTCCTCTACGCCTACGCACAACATAGTATTATGAGGTACAACTCTATTAAAGATTACTATACACCTTTATGACTCAGAAAGGTTACATGGTACAACTCTGCGGATACTTCAACAATCTGTATACTTGCCTAATGATTGTTTGAGCTTCTTCTTATCCCAGACGGCGAAATGATGCAAGCCTTAACCTCGTATGGCTAAGCGAGTCGTTCTGCCTCCCATTTCCTGAGAGAAGTTGAAACTTCATGAGCCTGGCAATGAACTTTGATCTCAGAAAGACGGGTATTTTGGAATCCGAACAAAGGGGCAAGCTCATGCTGTCATATTCATCCTGCAGTCTCATCCCTATTGTGTCACCTAACATGCATCAAGCTGCATCACATCTAGCCAGTGTATGCTAGTATTTTTATCTTCCTTAACTTAGGAACATCAGACTGAATCACTTGGCTCCAGTGTAGTGTCATGGCTCCTATTTCTTGAGATGCTGTCGTGGTCAATGTTATCACTTTCTTCTTCATTAGACAATCTGTGTTCCGTTTCTTCTGGCTCCTGCGTAGTGTCATAACTTCTATTTCTTGAGACGCTGTCGTGGTCAACATTATCACTTTCTTCTTCATTAGACAATCTGTGTTCCGCTTCTTCTCTGGTTTCTGGCTCTGAATTTGATTGACCTACTTGAGAATCCCCACAACACTCAGAGCTGCTCTGGTGAGATGTTTCATCGGCTTCTTGTTCACTAGAAGTACTCTCAGTAGTTTCTGAGCTCGTATCAGGTATTTTAGTACAAGCGTTAGTTGGAGCAAGGATTGATTGGCGGCAGAGGGGGCAGGTATTGTGGGCGGCTAGCCAGTGGTCAATGCAAACCATGTGAAATGTGTGCCCGCAAGCAGGTATTTGTTGAAGCTTATCATCTGCTAGGTAATCCCCTAAGCACACTGAACACCTGTCCGAGAAAGATCAAACTTCATTAGAACACAATGTTTAAATATTTGAGTTTTTGTCTCTAGGATGCATGTCTGTTAAACCTTCTGTTTTCTTCACAATATGTAAATCTAATATAAAACATTTATTTCATTCGTCATTGCTTGTAAACAAACGAACTAAATTAGAGAAGAAAGTTCAATTAAGAGAAGCTAATCAAGTAGTTGATCTTCTTGCCAAATTGGCCTCTTCGAATGGATATAGTACCCTACTATTACTCTTTTCAACATCTTCTGAAAGGATGAAGGGACATTTCAACTTGATAAGTAGCAATTGCCTAGGATAAGGAGAAGGTTTGACAAGGCTTACATTTTTGTAAGTTGATCTAAATAAGTTGGTAATGAAAGAGTTCTTGTATAGATAAGTTTCTTTCTTTTTTGAAGACTGTATGTAACTGGCTTGTGTAGGTCTTTTGGAGGCAAGGTCCTATGTTCCCCTCTTCTATTTGTATTTTGCAAATTGATGAATGGACTAAGAAGCGGTATTGCCAGTACCTAACACCAAAGGTACCATGCCTAAGGTGATGACAAATTTAAAAATAAGAAAAAAACTTTGCAAATTGATGCGCAATTATAGATCATACCTTGAAAGAGTTTGTCAATAAGAAGAATTTCAAACTGACATTTCTTAATGTCCAAAAATAAAAAGCTGTTTTCTGTTATCTCCAATAAGGGTTTGAATTTATAATATTAAAGAAAACGGTGTTGCATTTCCCAGCAACAATTGCTAGTTGCTACAGAAACCACCATCAGAATTACTAAAGGTGTGGGGATATCCTGGTTTTAAGGACCAAAAAAGAAATATGCTGCAAGTACAAGAACATGAAGGTTGAAGCAGCAAATGTCTAGAACCAAATCTCAGAAATATGAAAGGTTATTCATTATGGTGCATTTAAATTTTTAAGGGACGCGGTCCTATTTTTTCATGATGACAGATTGACTTCTTTTAGCTATATTTTTTTTAGAACCAGCAATGATATTCATCGAGGATCACTTAAATATTTCCACAAATTTTCAACTATCTGAGAATACACATATCGCTGTTGTGCAAAATCTACTGAAATCACTAATTATTGATGGGAAATATTTATGGTACTTTTTTTCCAAATACACCTTCAGTGTGAGAAGAATAACAGCTCAAAAAGTCCGAGAAGTTTGAGATGTATCATTCTAGCAGATCTTTGAAATAGAATTTGGACTCAAATGGTATGTTTTCATGTATCTATAATTGTGAGGGTCATTCATATCTCAAGATTACATTCTGTATTTCTAAATCTGCAGATCTTTGAAATAGAATTTGGATACTAATGGTATTTTTTCATGTATCTAAAAGTCTGAGGTTTCATTCATATCTCAATATTGCATTCTGAATTTCTACATCGCAGATGTGTCTAATATCACTACCATGGATTTAGAAAACTTTTCCAGGCTAAAAAACTGAAGATGTGTAGATTGAGCAAATAGTGTAACAAGACATTATGGCTTAGTCCTTTGACAGTGTAGTTTAGGCTCGAACCCTGTATATGTGTTAATATATTTCACTCAATAAGTACAAATAGCTGATGCCGAACCACATAAATCAAAGAGTTAAGGTAGAATCTCGAACTCAAATCCATGAAGTTCAGATCTTGAATCCCCCTATGTCTGACTAGTTGTTTTTACTTTTAGATAAGATCATACCTGAATCCCCCTATGCCATGACACTCATGAACTTAACATAGCTCACTTCTCATACAAATAGACCAAATAGGAAAGGGGCTCATTGATTTGGGAGATGTAAGATCTAGTGATATCAGTTGGCATTTATTACAAATTGAGACTCTAATACTGATGCTACATACACCCCTTTACCCTCTTATTACACTTGTACCATATATTGTAATCTATGATTCTCAAATCTCAACCAGCTATTTCTTGGCAGCTAATAGTCTTAACAACTCCGACGAAACTCTGAAAGAGAACAATCTATATTCCCAATCTACCACAATTGCAGGCTGGATTCTACATCTAATCTACTACAGGTTGTATTGAAAAATCAAACAACATTGCATCACATATTTTTGTTCTCAGATGACTCCAAGAAGCCGATAAATGTTGAGACACACGAAAGGATCACACTTTTGTATGGCCAATTTAGCCATCTCACTAATGTCAGCTCGAACTATGTATACATATGCAAAAAAAAAAAAAAAAACTTAAAAGGTGTATACAAGAACAACAACTACGCCTCAGCCCCAAACAGGTCAAGATCAGGATCAGGATCGGGGTCGACTATATGAATACTCAGTTCTGCATATAAATTCAACTCATTCCATCATCCTACCAACTTATAAAGATCATAAATTGCATTTATCATAACCCATTACTCTAAATTTCAGATCTGTTAGATTCATTACATAAGAAAAATCAAAAAGAGGGCAAACTTACTGAGTATCTTTGACAGAGAAACTCTCCTTGAAGACAATAATAGGCAACATCTCCCTCACTTCCTTCTTCAATCCCATTTCACACTGGTAAAAACCACAATCAACAAAACCCCAAAAACAATAAGATTTTAAATCTTTAAAAAATAATTTTTAAAAAAAAGTTCCTTTTTTTTTTTCTAACATACCCTTGAGAGTTCATCAGCTTCATTAGCAGTGTGGAATGTAGATGTCCTCATCCGCAGTGAGGACCAATCGACTCTCTGACGACGAAGATAAAATAAGTAGAATAACAGTAAAAGTATAAAAGCAAACAAAATAGGGACTGAAAAGATGAAAGCTTGATAAAGCTTCAATTGAGCTAAAGCTTCTGAGCAACAATTAGATGAAGCATTATGATAATTATTACTGCTTTCTTGATGTGGATCTGAATAGCCTTTTCCAGTAAGAGACATCGCAATCAACAACAATGGCGGTTAATAGGATTCAATTTGAACAACACCCACATAAAAAAAAAATGGAATCTTTGGTAAGAACAGAGAAGAAAAAAAATAGGATAAAGAAGAGGAGAGAGATGGATTTGGACGATTTGTTGGAAAGATTTGGGCATTTATATAGAAGGTGAGAGTCCTAGTTAAATGCAAGAAAATCTGGAATTGGAAATTGGGAAGTAATAATATGTGGGGCCTAATTACATTCATGGACAAAAATTAAGTATTTTCCTTCCCAAAATTTAGTTTGATCATCGGGTCGGTATGGTATGGTATAAAAAATTTCGATCATATAATATTCTTTTTATGATATTTTATAATTAAAATTTAAGATTTTTTTATCGTTTAAAAAAATTAAATTGTTCAATGTTTAAGATGGATATTTGAAATTTTTTTTCTCCATGTTTTGTGCTTTCTTTTAATAAAAAAAAATTGATATTTTTTAGAATACTTACAAAGTTATATGTATGATTTCACAAAGTATAATAATGAAAAGACCAGACACTCCAACTCAACATTGATCCATTTTAATCCTTCAACTTCAATTTTTAAGTCCATTTAGGTGTTTCTTTCCAAAGAATCAACAAAGTGGGATGTCCATGAAGGATCTACATGTTGTTTAAATTGTGTTCTTGAATTAGTTTTTTAATAAGTATATATTATCTCGCAAATTCAGCTAATATGAAATAAAAGAAGTAAAAGTTTTGAGTTTAATTTGGTATCATATCAAACTAATTTGGTATGATTTTGGTAAAAGAAGAAGTATACACCATTTAAATATGATTTTTTTAATTAGATGGCCCAAAAATATTTATTAGTAAAACTTTTTAAAATATTGGATTTGTAATTTTAGGAGTTCCTTATATTTATCAGTATAGAACTTAAAATTCTAATTTTAAAATATGAATAATTTGATTTTAGCACACTACTTAAAATTTAACTAGGGAGAAACTTCAAACCTTGTATGCTTTGTTTCTCCTTCTTACAAGTACTTGTATGGGATGGCTTAAATGTATAAATTGTTTGATGTATTTTTGAATTTTCTATGTATTTATCCAAAAAGAGTTTTGATTTCTATGTTTTTTAATTTCAGTATAATCTTAAAAGAGTTTTAATTTCAATTATTTTTCTTCTCCCGTTTTTTCTTTCATAAAATTAAAAAAAATAAAAAACTTAACTTTCTGAATTTTTCAAATTACTATCATGTTTGAATATGAATTGCAATCAAACTCGATCTAATTTCAAATATGAAGATCTATAGTTAGGGTTTGCAGAGTCTAGGTCTAAAATGTAAACTATCACATTCATGATTTCAGTTCCAAACATGTATGATAAAAATTATTTATAAGGCAATTAAAATTTAATACTTTATAAACTTTACTTAAATATAGTTCCTACAAATGAATTTGAACCATCAGAAAATTTATAAATAGTTACTAATTACTACTTCCTCCGTTCACAATTATTTGACAGGTATACTAAAACTAAATGTCCAAGATTAATTGTCAATTTAAACAATTAAGAAATAATTAATCGTTGCACTTAATAATTAATTCATTTTGTTCAATTGAAAAGTTATGTAGACTTTGATATTTTTGGTATAGTAGGATTATATTAGTCAAATTACACCTTGTATTAATTTTTTTTTGATGGAAGTGCATGACCTTACCCTGACAAACAATTGTGAACGGAGAGAGTATAATTTAGAACATAATTATGAAACTCAACTATATATTTTTTTATCCATATAACTTTTTCTTCAATTCAACCTCCGAAATTAAATTACATTTTTCCTTTCAATTTGTTCTGAATTAATGGATATTGATAAGATTATCTTTTTCAAACATGTAACTATAATCAACGTAGGTATGATCAATTTGATCGCCCAAATTAGTATTAATTACATTCTCAAACAATTCATTTATTTTGAATAATAGTCATATAAAGCTAAGCAAGATTTTCTTCTAGATATGTTTTACCATCCACCATGGTCAAACTGTAAGATTAATTAATGTGTCAATTAGCCAAAAACCATTAATTAGCAACAAGTTTGTTCAATTAAGATCAAGTTCATCACACATGTTGTCCACATTTTACTTATTTAATTATTCCAAAAAGGGTGGTTGTTATACTTATCCTTTAATAACTTGTCTTTTACCCCTCTATTGTACATTTGCTTGAGCATAGAATGTAGGTTAATGGTCCCTTATATATTAATTTTTTTATACAAATTACAAAATATTGATCGTCAATTAAGACATCTACAATATAAACTAATTGATGCATGGAAAATATCTTAACAAATATGAAGGTTAATTATTTGTTAGGTGGGAATTAGACCTTAATTAGGATATTTTCCCACATGATCGAGATAGGAGTTCACATTATGAAAATAAATATTTCTAATAAGACAAGGCATGATTTTCTTTAATATTTCACAGCTTATTATATAAACTTAATTGAATTAGTATATTTATAATCTTGTATCATCTTTCATTTAGAACTAATGAATAAGAGTTAGTGACCTGATCATAAATTTTCTTTTCCTCTAAGGTTTCCACGTAAAATTGTGTATTATGTTTTTCCATTATATTGCTTTTATATCCTTGTTGAATTATATTCTTAACCATTTTGTACACTTTGGTCGATGGCAAAGTCAGTCATTTCTAAAAAACTTTAAAGATTGAATTATATATGTCTAAAAAGTATTTCTTACTTTATTACTTCGTTTAATTTTCTATTGAAAAATGTTTCGAATCCTCACTGTCTCATTATTATTCATTACAATAAAAATAACTTTTAACGATAATAAATAAATATATTAATAAAAATCTAAAGTTTATTAGCATGTGATTAGATTTAATGTCGCTAAAAACTTTAGAAACATATATAAAGAGTGTTAATTCTCGTTGAAAATATATTTAGCAGCAATTAAAAATTTATTACCAATAAAGATTAATTTTGTTGTAGTTATTGTAACTCTTCTAAATATCCAATGCATCCTGAATTGATAGGTAGATAATCTTTTTATAAAGATAAAAAATGAATCTCAAATATCTTCTATTTTGTAATTAATATGTTGTGATATTTATCTTGAAGGAAAGGGACTTAATTATTTGTTTTTGCTAGAGTTTCGTGCTCCACGTTGCATTGGAATGACTTTATTGGTAGAAAAACAGATAAACGTAATATGGTTAATTATAAAATGTGTATCATAGTATTCCATATTAATTAGTTGACTAATTCAAATATATAGATATCGATTTTCTATTTTAATTTAAGAATAATAAAAAACAAGCCAAATCTAAAATACCATATTTCTACTTAGTGTTGAAGAAGAAGGAAGCTGACGATTCGAATATGTCAAAGAAACAGCTCCAACGCAACTGACTGACGTATCTGTAGCAAGTGTTGATGAAGAATGAAGCTAACGATTGGAACATGTCAAAGGAACAGGTCCAACGAAGTTGGCTAACGAGTTTACAACACTGCTGTAGAATTTGAGTCACACTAGGATTAATTAGACTATTAGATCAACTAGCCTTCTACTTATTGTTCTAGTTAAAGTCGAATAGGATTATATTACGACTAGAATTACAATTAAAATCATAGTACAATTAGTATTTAAATTATTTACAATTGTATTATTATAATTATTACAGTAGTAATAGGTATTGTAGTAGGGTGGTGGATACACAATCCACTGCCTTGATCACTTGGCTACATCTGCCTCTACCCCCGCACAGGTTGAAGTCTCAATCTACGATCAGATCCTTTCTGAACTCCCTATAACTCCTTATCAAGGAGCAACTTTTTCCTAGATTATAGTGGCAAGTCTATTGTTGTGTTTCGGAATTAGGGGAAACAAAGCTTCAACAAGTAGAAGCTTCCTGACAAAGCTTCAAACAAAGAGGTTGGGCTGTTCCTCTAAGTATAGTTAACTTAGGACTCTACAATTCTCTCCTATATAAGAAGTTTGTACATCAATACAATCCTTGATTTCTCTAAAGCTTGTACGTCAATACAATCCTTGATTTCTCTAATACTTAGACGTGAGATTTCTACACGAATTTCTACACAAATTTCTACACTTAGATCATGAAGTTCTATTTCTTCTATTGATTTTGTTTTATCACTATTAAAAAGTTAATTACAATCGTTTATCAGAAATTTAGAATTTTTCTAATAAAAAGTTCATCAAATCAGAAAGAATTTTCGATAAAAATCATCATAAATTGACTGCAATTTCTATCATTTTATTGTTAGAATACATATAAAATTCAAAAATGTTCCATATACAGCTAGCACCTCAATCATACTTTACGATTTGTATCAACTCTGGTCGTTGCATTGGAATATTGACTTATAGCTGCAAACAAGATAAACTTTACTAATTATGAAATATCATACTAGATTTGGTTGACTTAATCAAATATCCATATCCATAATATAATCAAACGTGAATTTAAGAACAATAAATATATAATAAAACTACAATTTTATTTTCACAAAAGGCCAAACATGTATATTACTCCCTTTAGTGACCCTTGTCCTTTCCAATTTTGCCTTCTCGGGTTAGGGTTTCCCAAAAAGAACTAACAAAAAAAACAGAATATGCTTCCAAAATACCCAACACATAATTAGAGGTTATGTATGAAAAGGGGTAAAGGTATATACATGTATTGGCCTTTGTTAGAATTAGAGGCTATATACCTACATGCATGTAGTGGCCTTTGTTGGAATTAGAGCCTTCGGTATGGAAAAAGTCCGGTTGGGAATGTCGTTTTCAGAAATGGACTCTACAATGCATGAGTCTTAAGTAAATGATCATCCTGAACACTGAATAGAAAAACAAAAGAATTGGATGTTATGTTGGTTTCGTACTTAGAGTTTATGTATGACGAGATTTACGATTTACGATTTACGAGTTTGTTTGATTTAGTAATTTTTGTTCAATTTTTATAGTTGTATTAATAGTTTATTGAATATTTACAATAAAAACATATTTAATGTAACTCCATAAGCGAGTTTGAGGAGGATAGTGTGTACGCAAATTTTACTCATATCCAGATAGGTTGTTTTCACATTCCGATAGATCCTCCAGTCAAATAAAAACATTACAAAACAGTTCGGAAAAAAACGAGGCGAGAGTGAAGAAGCCAAGATAAAAAAACTGAAGAATACATGAGAAAGTATAAGCTAAGCGAGACAACACTCAAGTCTCAACTGTCTAATTAACTCTCTACCCTAATTCGTGCCTTGATCTCCGTAACCTCGTATTTAAGCTTATGTACTCGGTAAGAAGCTAAAGTCACATCAAATCATGTTTAATCACCTCTCCTCAATACCTCTTCGACTTAACTGTCTCTATATATGTCTCTTGTAATCATCCATAACCAACCTATACACCTCCACAATAAGGCATTCTTGCATTTAATACTTTCATGGAATATGTATAAACTATTAATTCATAAGATTTAAGTCTCAAACTCATAAACGTCAAACCAAATCTACTATTTTACGCATCTAGATCCCAGAAAGCTTTTTTTTTAATTGATCTTCTCTTTTTTATATATAAATAATTTTAAAAATTCAAAGGATAAGCACGAAAATATTTTAAAGTTAATTAAAAGATGAAGGGAAACTACTAGTAACATTTTTTCAAACTTGAAAAAATAATGGACATAGGGAAGGTTTCATCGTGCTTCTACGGTTATATGCGGTGACTTAACATTGTTTAATATGTATTGCAATTTATTATTATTTAATTTAACCCAAAAAAAAAGAGACTTAGTATTCTAAAATTGATTTTCTTAATTAGTTGAATTTATTATTGCAAATTGCAAAAAAATTAAGGGTAAGTCAAAATCCACAACGTGCCAATTAGTTTTCTATCTATTTACATTTACTATTAGTTTAATAATGTGTTTAGTTTTGTTAGGAGAATTCTCGGTTTAGACAAAGAGATATTAAAATAACAAATAAGAAGCCCTTTTTTTTATATTCATCTGACAAAGTTAATAGATAATTGAGTGTTATCCGTTTTGTTAGGAGGAGAGAGTGGATTAACCTCCTCCTCTCCTCGTCCTTTTAGCGGTAGTTATATTTTATCACAAAGTTTTTCTTTTGATGGTGTATTGATATTTATTTTGTATTTTGTTATTTTTTTTCTTTTGAATACTTTTCTTTGGATCTGAGTTTCTTTCAGAAACAATCTGTCTACTATGAATGAGATCAGTGTATATCATACCTTCTTTAAACGTGAAATTACACTGAATATGAATATGTTGTTGTATCTTTTAACCTCATAGACGGTAACTTATGTTTTGATGAAATTAACTACAAATAATTTTAATTTGTTTGACTTCCAATTTAATAGAAGTGTCCATTCTCTTCAAGTAATAATAATAAATATAACTCAATAAACAAACATGATGATAAAACGTATACTAATAATATACTATATAGTACAAAAAAAAATACAAGAAATATGTAGACAGCTGGCCATGTTAAACCTTGATTAAAAATATTACTCAAGAAACAAAAAAAATATTAAAAATAAATAAAGGGGGTGGGTGAGGGTGGGTATATGCTAATTTAGAACAGAATAAACCTTATTGCCATAAATCTCAATTTCTTCTTCCAAAAAAAACAAACAAACTTAAGACCTTGTTGTATCACTTAAATATAACACGAAAAAATCGCTATACAAGGTCATTTGAATAAATTGTGATGCTTAAAAATAATATCGAAGATATTTGTAAAATTATTTTCTTTTATTCAAATTAAGTGAATTGAAAAATTAAATTATTTAATATTTATATTATACTCTCCCTATAATTTTTGTTTTAATAAATATCACTTTATTGTTGAACGTATATTTAGTTTTGGTATTTCTAGAGCTCTATTTAATTCCCCACACATATATTTCTTTTTCTTTTTCTAACTTCTTTTAAATGCTAGCCTAGTAGCTTACCTTAATTGATTTGTAGTTGGACTAAAACTACGAAAACTAAAACCTTTTATATTTATTTATGCACAATATATAAATAAATTTTAGATTCAACTGATATCTGCATCCTCCAACTTTGGGGTGCATAAGTAAATATTTAAATTTGTATAAAATTCAACTTGTGTCCTACTTGGCAGGACATCACGTAGGACACAAATTGTCATGTATGACGAATGTATCTATTTGTTCAATTTTATACAAATTTAAATATCTAATTGCGTACATCCAAAGTTAGAGTACATAAATATCCGTTGAGATTAAGAGTCCATACTATATATACAATTAAAGACCTAAACAAGATTCACCTCGTCTCTAGTCTCTTGTTTAATGGATTTTTCACTAAGAAATTTCAACCGTTCAAGGAGATCAATGTACAATTTTAACTACAATAACAACAATTGGGAAGAAGTGTACGTAATGAAGCTTTTAATACAAAAAGCTTGGAGTATTTCTCTAGTGAACGATACTTTCCCATATTCTACGAGCAATATTTATCGTGTGATCGTGAACGATGAGAGCGGAAGAGAATTCAAGACCAGAAGGGGAATCGGGACAACAGCACCAATGTGGAATGATATAATTGAAATATGTTTTAAAGAGTCTCCTGTTAATAAGGAATTAAAGTTGACGGTAATTCGCGAAAATTGCTATAAAGATCCAGGAACTTCTACGGGTGAAAAAGTGGTAGGAAGGGCTACAATTATAGTTCCAGATGTACATTGTAAGAGAGAGGAGATCGTTGAATTAGTCAAACTTGATGACGTTGGATATAAGGTGAAAGGATTTATTAGCTATCAGATTTTTCTCACTAAGGAGAGAAGACATTACACCAATATAGACTAGGATTTTTTATTTCTCATCTTGATTAGTGTTAATGAACACTTATTCATCTTGATTAGTGTTAATGAGCACTTATTAGTGATTTTCTATTTTATCTAGTGAAAGTTAGGGTTAAGTTTTGCTAGTTTTTCTCTAATATTAGTTGGAATTAATAGTTTGGTTCACTCCATTGTCTTCTATATGTCGCAATAGGATTTATTTTTTTTGGATTTAAGTCATACTACTTTGTTTCAATTTGACTATCTGGATCAAGAAAAAATCATAATTTAATCAAATACTTTATTATGATTTATAGTACTTTTAATTTAGTTTAAACCTATAGATTTTATTTCAAAAAAAGGTTAGAAAATTCTGTCTAAACTCTCACATAACATTAATTAGTTTGACCCAATACTCCGAATAAATTCATTCAAGTGACCTAATTACTATATAACTATGTTTTACTTATCAATACATAAACCTTAAACTCATATGCTTAACTGGTATATACAAGTAGGGCAATACTATTAAGATTACTTTCAATATGAACTTCACTATATAACTATGTTACGTATCGAAAATACCAAAATTAATAAATATAAATGTTCCATCTGTCTTTGGGTATTAACTTAATGATGTGAATAGAGGGCAATAAATACAATGAGAAATACAACTACTAATTTCACACATATACTAATTAATGTTTTAAAACAATGTGATTTGTTTACATGACAAACACAACGAGAGCATGTACCTCTAAGAAAACACGAGTTCATGATTTAAATTTAACCAAATGCAAGTCGATGATTTAAATTTTACGAGTTCAACCTAATAGGATCTTACCATGGAAACCATTACACTTCAGAAGTTAGGTTAAGAATTTAGTACTACTTCTTTAACTTAAGTTATATTTCCCACACACGTCGTAGATATATGTGCTCTATGTCGAAAATAATGGATTCAGTTAAACCCGTTCACTATATATATATATAAAGAGATGACACTGGAGGTGATTGAAACTCCCCACCTCATGTAGTCGCCGGCCTTCCCTAGTTCCCCCACTCATCACTTGTGGCGAAGCTGCGAGTTCATGAGCAAGTGAAGAACTTTGGGAAAAATATTTGAACTTCATACAAGTACAGAACTGCTAGTGCTAGACTCCCCCAATTCCTATTCACAAGCAATAAGTATTAGCAGAAACTTTTTAACACATTTAAACTACAATTATCAATCATGCATCCCTGGCTTTAACACTGACTTCTGTAAGGGGTTGGAGAAGAGTCTTCGGGCTTGGAGGACGGGTACTGAACTTACGAACCAAGATCATAAAACATGGCAGAAACACTAGATAAAGTCCTGCTATGATGAATGGTACAGCAACAAGCCAGCCCAACATCTGAAAAAGTTGTCCAAAGTTCATTGCTAAAAGTCAGTCAAAGAATGTGTCAAGAAGAAGTCTCGACGAGCTTACAACAGCATCAGAAAATAATCCTTCATGCAGAGATAGATATGTTAAAACTGTACACATAGTAAAAATATGAAACTTTGCGCACCATCAAGTCAGAAATACATATTGTTGGGTTTTAAAAGGTGTGAATGGAAAATGAAGAGTTGCGACTTTTATGAAGAGTTGTGACTTTTATGAAGGTTGCGACTTTTGTGAAAAATTGCGACTTTTATGAAAAGTTGTGACTTTTATGGAAAGTTGTGACTTTTATGAAATGTGACGACCTTTTTCGAAAGATTGTGACTTTTCCAAAGGTTTGTGACCTTTCCGATAAGGCACAATAAGAACCTTTTCACACTATTCTTTGTTTTCTATAAATTGAGGGATTTCCTGTCATTTTAAATACGAATTTTTTGATCTTCTTCTTCTTCTTCTTCTGCACATATTTTTCTTCGTGTACTTTCCTGCTGTGGATTGGTTCGCTGACAGTAGAGTTTTTGGTATCTACACTATGCTGATTAAGATCATTTTACCCTGGGAGGTTATATTCCAAATCAAACCTCGGATACTAGAGGGGAATAATTTCCTTAAGGGGACACTGTGAGTTCAATGGACTTGATCTTTTTCCTGATTTAAAAGATTTTTTCAGATTCTGGTACGTTTTTACAGATTTTAGTTTTTTGTAAATTAACTTTTTGTTCATCTCTCTTACTGGTTCTATAAATTTCAGTTACTTCGTGTTTCTGAACAATTTATTAGTATCAGTAATTTCTGGTTTTATAACACAGATTGGCAACAATCTTAAGGAAATTATCAAAGTTTCTATTCCTAAAAGAATTGAAATAGGACCTAAGATTGTGGACTGTAAAATTAGACTTGAGTAGTGTAGTGAAAGGTCTAAATGACCTTGGAAATAACAAAAGGAGAATGTACTTAATAAAGAGATTCAAAGGCGTAGTAAATGTCAAGGGACATATACTTCCTTCAAATATGATTTTGTAACATTTCTTGTGTCTTATGTAGACTCATCCTTTTGGACAAATGGTGTCAATAGTGAGATTGGTTCAATATTGAGCAATCCTATTGGAAGTTGGTTAATCTACCTCTAGGAAATAAAATTTTGGGTCAAAGTGAATCCTCAAAAGGAAAATGAAAGTGGATAGAACGGTTGACAAATATAGAGCAAGACTTTGTGTCAAAGGCTTTAGACAAAAGAAAAAAACAAGATTTTGATCTTGTAGATATATATACTCGTTAGTAACTAGAATTACATCCATTCAGATGCTAAAATTATTAGTTGTGGTATATGAACTCCAAATTCATCAAATGAATATGAAATGAACTTTCTTAAATGTAGAATTGGAGGAAGAAATTTACATGGAACAACCCGAGGGTTTTGTGGTTCCTGGTAAATAAAAGAAAGTGCGCAAACTTGTTAAGTCACATTATGGACTAAAGCAAGCACCCAAACAATGACATAAGAAATTTGACCAAACCATGTTGGCAAATGGATTTAAGAATGATGGAAGTGATAAATGTGTTCACATTAAAATCATAAGGTCATTGTTTGTTTGTATATTGGTGATATGTTGATCATCAATAGAGACACTAATGACAAAAATGCTACTAAACGTATGCTAGAAAGCAAGTTTGGAATGAAAAATATTGGAGTTGCTGATGCGATCTTAGACATAAGAATCCTTAGAACTCCATAATGTTTAGCATTTTCACGGTCTCATTGCATTGAAAAGGTACTTGACTAGTTCAAATATTTGGATGTCAATATTGTCAAGTCTCCAATAAATGTGAGCTTTGCATTTCAAAAGAGTGAAAGCAAAAGTGACTCACAATTGGATTGTGCTAGAGTATTGGGAAGTATGATGTATATCATGAAGTGTGCGCGATCAGATATAGCATTTGCTATTATAAACTGAGTCGGTTCACAAGTTATCCCAAATAAACTCATTAGATGGCAATAAATAGAGTTTTGGAGTATTTAAAATAATACTTAAAACTATGCCTTGTATTATAACAATATCCAGCAGTATTGAATGGATATAGTGATGCAAATTGAATCATCGGACAAATAAAGTAAAATCCACGAGTGGATATGTATTTATTCTTGGTAGAGGAGCAGTCTCTTGGAAATATTTCAAAAGAGACACGTATCGCTAGCTCTACAATGATCTCTGAGCTAGGTGCTCTAGATAAGGTCGGTGAATAAGTTGAAAGACTCCGGAATTTCTTGATAGATATTCTTTTTTGGCCCAAACCATTGGCATTAGTATGCATACACTTTGATAGTAAAGATGCAATAGGTAGGCATGGAGCATGACGTATAATGGAAAGTCTCGTCATATATGACATAGACATGATATAGTTAGAAAACTACTCTCTAGTGGAATTATCAGAACTCACTATGTAAAGTCAAAGGATAATGTGTCGGATCCACTTACAAAAAGGCCTAACTAGAGAGAAAGTTGAAAGATCATCTAAGGGAATGGATTTACGGCTTAGGACAAGTCATCATGGCGGTAACTCTATCTAGCAGACTAAAGGTCCCAAGAGCTAGATTCAAGGAGAAAAACAAAGTTGTGAATGACGGTTCGGCATTGTCAACAAACTCAATCCATTCTCATGATGAAGACAATGCTCAGGGACAAGGATACAACATTAAGACTTGTTAATGAGTTAATAAAGATTAATGGTTTTAATGATTTGCTAAGTTTGGCAGAGTTGACCAAATAGTGTATCTACGCGATAACACGGTTAGAAATCACCTATGTGAGTGTGAAGTGTAAGCCGCTTCAAAGAAGATGATTGTCAAAAGTCCATCTCTCTATACACTCATGAAACCAGGAGGTGTTCATGGCTAAAACGAACACAACCGTAAGAACCATAAACGGTAAAGGGTTAATTGTGTGACATATGGTTGTCTAGGTATACACCAAAGTTCGACGGTTCAAAGATATCACATCTACCGATTGACCGAGTATATCCGACATATGTTCACTACGGAAAGTCCAAGGGGAAACCTACTTATCCAGATGCAATTAATTCTGCTTGTAAAGTACACATACTTGTCCGTTTCTTTGTCTTAGAGTCATTCCCCATTCATGCGGGGGATTGTTGGATTTTAAAAGGTGTGAATGGAAAATGAAGAGTTGCGACTTTTATGAAGAGTTGTTACTTTTATGAAAGGTTGCGACTTTTGTGAAAAGTTGTGATTTTTATGAAAAGTTGCAACTTTTATGAAAAGTTGTGACTTTTATGAAAGGTGACGACCTTTTTCGAAAGATTGTGACTTTTCCAAAGGTTTGTGACCTTTCCGATAAGGCACAATAAGAACCTTTTCACACTATTCTTTGTTTTCTATAAATTGAGGGATTTCCTGTCATTTTAAATACGAATTTTCTGATCTTCTTCTTCTTCTTCTGCACATATTTTTCTTCGTGTACTTTCCTGCTATGGATTGGTTCGCTGACAGTAGAGTTTTTGGTATCTACACTCTGCTGATTAAGATCATTTTACCCTGGGAGGTTATATTCCAAATCAAACCTCGGATACTAGAGGGGAATAATTTCCTTAAGGGGACACTGTGAGTTCAGTGGACTTGAACTTTTTCCTGATTTAAAAGATTTTTCCAGATTCTGGTACGTTTTTACAGATTTTAGTTTTTTGTAAATTAACTTTTTGTTCATCTCTCTTACTGGTTCTATAAATTTCAGTTACTTCGTGTTTTTGAACAATTTATTAGAATCAGTAATTTCTGGTTTTATAACACAGATTGGCAACACATATTTCACACATCCATGCATAAACATGTGAATCTTCGATAAGTATTCAGGATGAAGGAAATGAATGCTTTACAGAACTTCAAAGAACGACAAAGAATGGATAACTGAAAAATGCCCTTTCTTCTTCTTTTGGTACTTATAATGCAGCATGTAGTATAAATGGAATAAAGAAGCCCGGCAAAATCATGAAGAAAACCATATCAAATAGATGCATTGATCTAACTATCACGAAGATGATACTGATATAAGAAAGAAAGGAAGGAAGAGATGCTCGGATGCAAAAACTTCTTCACTTACCGCACGGAAAATGCTGAACAAGACTTCCTTTGAAGCCTCGCCAGAGAAGACCTTTTTTAGTGCATCAGCAGTCAAAGGAAAATGAGGTCCACCAGTGATAGACTCACCTAGGCGTAGAAATGGAATCATCAGACTGCAAAGTGGAAGGTAGAGCACTAAGTGAGGACTTGAGCATAAATGAAATTACAAGTTTACTGAGACGTTGAAAGCCTCACATAATATAGCTTAAACTAAAAAGTGACAGATCACAGTGTAACCTCACTGGGACTACCCTCTGACTAGCTTTGTTGAACACAAAGTAACACAACAACCTTTCCTCACCTCAAAGCAGACATCAACAACACAGGCAGATTACGCTGGGCACACTAACCTACGCAGCTGGAAAGCATCATATTTAAACCCTTGTGAAGAACTAATTAATGTTATTCCTAAAACGTAATGGTGGAGGAAATTCAGGCCCAACAGTCAACACCCCCCAAACACTAAATAGGGCTGTACATTTTTCAGCAAAGCATAGCTTCTCAATTACCTAAGTTAAATTCTCAAACTCATGATTATTTAAGACTTAAAATGTATCTATTTATTCAATAGTTTTTGTTAACCTAAAATCCCTTCATTGTCATTTCAAGTACAATATTAAAGCCGAAAGTATGCAATGATTCCTGGAGCGAATGGACATTTACTTGCACACAAAAAGTTGTATGGTTGCAAATCATGGGACTGCAAATGAAAAGAAATCACAACTTTTTGAAGCTTCTTCTCAATACAGTTTGAACAAAAGAGAACCCAATCTCTCTCTCCCCCCCCCCCCCCCCAAAACAAATTAAAAATCCTACCCCTGGCCCAAAAATAAAAAATAAAGAGAATTCTGACACAGTTTAATGACGAACAGAAAAAGATACCCACATATATTATGTCCAAATGAAGGCCTCTGCAATTGAAAAAACTTAAAATCATGTGGGATCATAGATTAACAAATGCGTAGCATTGATGCTAATAATCAAAAGCAGAATATGATGCCTCATCTTTGTCTGTTTCCCACTTCTCACAACCCACAGATATTGTTCTACAAATCCTAGCATAAAAGTTGGTGACAAGAAGCATGTGCAATACTAATAACTATGGCAGAAATAGATATTAAGCTGATAACAAGAATCCCTATTTTATAATACACATATCTAACTACAAAAAAGATCTTGAACCAGGTAGGGGGCACGATGAGAATAGTCTTTGGGGAAAAGATCAGGGCTCTAGTAGTGACAGCAAAACAATCAAATAACTGAGCTAATACCTCAACTCAATAGGAGTAGCAATGAAGTTAGCCAACATCATCGTAGGAGCATGACAATAGGATCCCAACAATGCAATAGCGATACCACATAGGAATACTGTGACACCTGTTGAGAAGAATAGATTGCACATAAGTTGTATTTGCTTAACAAAATTCAATAGGATTTAATCAAGCCAGAAGTCAACTCACCCAAATGTTTCTAGCTAGCAACAAAAAATTAAACTGCAGATTATCATTTTTCTGTTTGAAAAAGTCTGTGTAACACAGAGTGACAGACTGTGTTTACATCAATTTATATGTATTTGGTTAATTATTACCTACCACGTTTCTCATCACACACATAGATCTGTCCAAAAATTTCAGCAACATTATGGTTGCCAAACTAATTCCACATATGGTTGTCGTTGCGCTGCAACGTAACCATATCTATGGATATGTGAAGTGCAATCAAATCTTCTAGAGTACATGATTCAGTTTGATAATGCAGAGATGGACTTAGTTTGATAATGCAGAGATGGATCTTCTTCATCCCATTGAGAATTTAAGGTGATTGAACAACGCAACACATGCAGGGTGTGCTACATGATCATTGAACAAAGGACAAGGTTTGAGAGCTAAATCACAATTGATTTCCAGAAGGGTGGTTCAGCAAACTTTTATGAGTATCAAAGGTGGAGGGCACATTGCAGATTTTCTGAAAGAGGAAGAAGGTGGAAGAGATGTATCAGGAATATGGGGTTCAAAGCTTCACAATTTACTGAAGATCTGTCTCAGATTGAAGCAAGCAAAACGAGGTGACGATCAACTGCAAGGATTTTAAAATTAGAGACAAACTTGGGGCAGGAAGAGAACAACTATACACACACCCTGCTGGAAGTCAGAGTTGTTCACAGGTAGCAGCAGCACTGAAAAGAATTAAGGATAGTCGAGAGGAACTGAGGAAGAACAGCTGTTTCTTTCTCAATACATAGTTGTGTCAGCTTCTTAGGAAAAGAAAACCCAGATACTTCATCAACTAAGAACATTTCCATCATATAACCATAAAAAAAGAAGTAAAAACATGAATTTACAGTTACGATTCTAGATGATGATATTCAGCTAACCAAACTGATACCAAAGGAATAAGTACAAAAGCTGGCTTTGCTCCAGACTGCATATTAGTTCCACAGCATGTCCCAAAAAAAAACCTCTTTAACTTTGAAGGAAGATAATCCAAACATCAAGCCTATGCTTATGGGAACACTTAAAATGACATTGAATGGCAATTAATCAATTGCTGACCAATTCATAGGACCATCAATTCCAAATCCACATAGAAATTCAATAAGTGTAATATGATACAAGCACGTCGGTTTTTCTCCCAATCAATAGATTCACTTCTACAATCCCAAAAGTCTGTAAAACATGTTGAAACCAGTAACGATGAAGTCTCCCAGAAGTGTTTGGAAGATTATCTATGAGAAGGCTATCAAATTACCATCTTATAATATAGTACTTCATTAACATTTTGATTGCAAGGTTCAAGCCATTTCGACTTCATTAAAAGTAACTTCACTGATTTGACTTATTAATAATTTTTCTACCATTGTCATCTCCCTGCAATTCAACATTCCCACTTTTCTCAATAGTCAATACATTGATTAAATAACTAAATTACAGTCAAGAAAACCTTCTATTTTTTCATAAAATTATGTCCTAGGAATATCTGAATTTGGCTGCATAGTTAGAGATTACACCACAAACTTATGAAAGTAAATACAGATGAATTTACATAAACAGGGATTATAAGAACTAATTCCAGCTTAACAGAACATACCACAAATTGGAAATACCCCAAAGGTGATTCCGAGAGCCGCAGAGAACGCTAACAGTTTTGGCTCTGCTCCCCTTAAAGCAAATCGAGAAAACCATTCATTGTAAAAATCAGTAAAGCTTCTTATTTGCAATATTGTCATTAGAAAATTACCAGTAATTGAATATTAATCAGACACTTTATTACAAAAAAAATCACCTAAGGTAAAGCTTACAACTTGTTTGGATGGTTGTTACATGTTTTATTGTATCCTATTATTACTTTGAAAGTATGCTTTCATTGCTACTTAAATTTTATTGTGTAATATTGTTAAATCTGTTTTTATGTAACAATGAAAAGTAAAACTTTATGTAACAACCGGTTTTGTGAGATTGCTCATTACCCTATTTCTTTCCCTGAATTACTACTCCTTCTATTTCAATTTATTTGCCTTACTTTTCTTTCATTCAATTTAGAAAAGAATATCTCTTTCTTTTTCGGCAACTCTTTAGTTTCAACTCTCCACCTGACATATTTAAGACCACGAGATTAAAAAGACATTTTAGTGCATTCTACCTATCTTTAATTTAAAACCACAAGATTCAAAAGTGTTACGAGTATCTACTTTCTTAAACTCGAAGTCAAGTCTCAACCCAACAAACAAATTGAAAGAGTATTTAGTTACCTTCTACTTAACCATTCATTCAAATTGCTGGTGAGTGATATTACGAAACCGAAAATGAAACAATCTATTACTGATCCATACAATCTCCAAAACGAAATACAGTATGAAACGATACATAACAACCATCCAAACAAAGCTATTACTGATCCAAACTAGTTCTAATTAAGAAAATGCAATCTTCTCTCCCTGAATAACCCTTTTAATTCACTCATACATCAGAAGCATATATTAAAACGCCATAAGAAATAAAAGGGGAAAAGGGTAATCGTTAGCTACCTTTGGAGGATGTGATAAAGAGGATCAACAATCTTGTTACGAGTCCAAGAACCAATTTTTGATACAATCTGATTAACCATCTTGTGTCCTCTCCTCTTCCTCACTCTTTCTTCACTTTCAACCTTCAAGTATGTAATTCAACACCAACCCAAATCCACAAACACAGTTACAAAGAGAAAAACAATTGATTCACAGGTAAGCCCAGTAGGTGGTGGATCATGTAGGTTTCGTTAGAACAGGGAAAAAGGGGGTCGAAATGTGAACAAATTTGAAACAATAAACTTTGTGGATATTCTTATCTTTTGGGTTTCGTTTTACGTTTTTCAAAGAGAATTAAATATAGGTGTACACGCCATCAATAGCTTTCACAAAAGTCTTTACTTCTGCTGCGGGGGATTTGGGGTTCTTGATTCAACACAGAACAAGGGAAGAGAGGGATGTATCAACAAATTGAAAATAAAGAAGCGAACGGCGTCGTATGAGTACGTGTTTGGTTTGGTGACAAGTGGAAAAAAATATCTTTGTATATTTGTGGATGGAAAATGAGACGAGGGAAATAGGATAGTGACAGGAAGAAAATTAAATACAGGTGCAGGTTCAATTTATTTGTTTTTATTTATAACGCGGTATCTAAGCAAGTCGAGGGGTGCAAGGTAATAATTTTTGTTGAAAAATTACGATAAATAGATACTAGATGCACATTTAGATTCGAACATTTTGCTAAAGTGTGTCATACATAAACACTGCCAACAGCCAAATGTTGTTTGCAACTTCTACAGCTTTTCTTCTGCTACTATCTTCAAACCTTATACAATGAAATTTACTTTCAAATTTTGTAGATCTATATGATAACTAGTCAAATAATCTCACAGAGATAGCCAAAATGGGATTCCCTATAATGTTAATTGTGCAACTCTTTTGGCTCAACTCAAAAGACAAAAGATGTAAAATTATAGTATCAAGTCTTTCACTAAAAAAATTAGCTTGAAAAATTAGGAAAGTGGGTTGTTGGTCTCTCATCTAAACCCGCACCCTGGTTGAGTTTTAACCCTACGTATCAACACGAAGACATACATAAACAGTGCTACACCACCGAAGAGTTTAAATGCACAAATTCGTAGACGAGAGCAAGCACTAGATTAACGAGGAATAAGTGGTAACTGAGCAATTCGCAGGCACAAAAAACACTCCAAAATATGTAACAAAAACTTCTCATAAAGTTTAAAGCTTCTTCGACAGAGCAATAATATGCAAATGGCAAACATAAAGGTACATATCGAAATAATGTCTCTAACATCGTCAAGCATGTGAACCAGACACAAAAATTGGCAGAGCAGCTCTTTAATCCAATTGCAGTGTAAATATCACAGCAAGCTCTTAGTTCAATCTCTGGGCAGCTTCCTTAGCAAGAACTCTCTCCTTGGCCTTAGTCCTGGCCTGTGACTTGGAGCCCATGATACCACCACCCCACTTCTTCCTGTTCTCTTCATACTTGTCATTGAAGTTAGCCTGAAAAAGTAAACATGCATCAAGGACGAATCCTAGAAGAGCTTTCCAACAAAATGCAATACAAACTAAACTAGTCACTAATAAAGATACCTTGATTGCCTCCAAAACTCTGCTAAACTCCATTTTGTCTTCATTCTTCACGGTTGTCAAACACAAGGCTGAAGCAGTTTTCTTATGCACGATCTGTGCAAAGTCATCAATATTAGTATCTAATCTGTTGGGAAGCATTAAGAATACAGGCTTAATATTACTTACCGATCCTAAACGTGCTTTCCCCTTCACAATGCAGTATGGAATTTCCATCTTTCGGCAAAGTGCAGGAAGCCAGACAACCAACTCTATTGGGTCCACATCATGAGCAATCACTACTAACTGAGCTTTGTTCTAAAAGGGCATCAATGGAAAATAGTTACTAAAAAGATCAAAAGAGATGTGCTTGAGAAAGTAGAAGAGAATTTGCAAGACAGAAACAAACCTGCTCAATAAGGTAAGTGATGTGCTTCAGCCCATACTTCACAATAATAGGTTTCTTTGTCTCAGGAGTTTTTCCTTCGGCTTCAGCTTGAGCCCTTTTGACAAGACGCTCCTTCTTTGCAGCTTTGTCCTCAGGCCTGTACTTAAGAAGCATCTTGAAAAGGTTTGTAGCTGCATTTAGAGGGCAAAGTCGTTGGAAAAATTCAAATCAGTATCACTGTGATAAAGTAACTCATGCAAGTAAAGCAAAACAAAATGAGTTGAGAGATGATAAATAATACTATCAATTTTGGTCTACTGGAAAAGTAGGAAGACATAATGGTCACATGGCACTTGGCAGCAGCTTAGCCTTTTAAGAATGACCACAAGAAGGTAATAATACACTAATACTACATTTTCCCAAAAAGTATTTTGCCACAAAATGATCGATATATTTTCAGGATAATTTCAGGTGATAGGTTAGCAGTGAAAAGCAAATGCAACAAAAAATAATAACTGTCCCAGGATTTTTTTACTTTCCAAAAGCACAAGTCCATTTTACAAACGAAATGAGAAATAAGAAATGAAGAGACAAAAATACACTGACCACAACTTAATAATTTCCCTATAGTCCAACATGATTCTATAGACAGAGACACAGTAAAGTCCAACATGATTCAATAGGCACAGAGACAGTAAAGTCCAACATGCTGGAAAGAAATGGTCTTGAACAAATATCACTATCTGATTTGATGCAATCAAATCTAATACCCCTTAAAGAAACAACACAAATGTATAGAACTAAAAATATGCAAAATGTATTATTCCATGATGAATTCCAACAAAATATAACAGTGGTAGTTTCTGAATTAATTGTACTTCTCCCCGAAAAAGCTTCTTCTAAAAGGGAAAATAATATTCTCCACAGTTTCTACTATGGACAATAATAGCTCAGTCTGCCACTGGGTTAGTTGTTTATGGACTAATAAAATAAGCCAGCCGACAGTTTCAGAGATGTGAGCCTGGATGTGTCATCCATATTGCTCACCATAAAATGGCGAGGTCTTAGCAAACTTTCTGATACCAACCCACCTTTCAAGATGTACTCTAGAAAAAAATATCGACAAAAGAATAAAGAGTTGAATTCTGGACAAACAACTGCTACAGCAGTCGTCTAGCAGTTATTATTCCTAGTTTATAGTTTATACTGTCAGTCTTATCCTTTTATGTTTTCTATATATGTGTAATCAGGATTAGTTATTAGTATTATGTAATTAAGAATCAAAACTACTATTTTCTGGAGTCTTGTCCTCTCCCTACGGACAACTTTATCTGTATAGTTGTGTTTAAGATACTTGCACAAACTATTTTCAATAAATCTACTTGCTTTGTTCCATTTTGTCGGTTCTTTACTTCTAGTTACTATCACTTTCACGGAGAGGTGACATAATTGGAATCATAAGAATCCACAAGCCAAGCACAATAACAACTCATTCAATTGTCTTCAAAGTTCAAGTAAGCAAGGCATAGTTCAAACATCTACGGAAACACATTATAGTTCCAATAAAATACTCCATTCCTAATAATTTCTTTGCTACAAATGACACCAGTAAAAGTTCACATTGATAACATGCAGCATAAAACATACTTACATAAAAGCTAAAACAAATAGTACTAATAAACTCGACCAAATAGTCCGAAATGAATATACAGGTAAAAAGTATTATCATTATAAGCAACTGCTGATTGGTTGTCTAATTGTCAACATCAACTAATTAACCAAAATCGCAACAGGAAATTAGGATAATTGTAGTACACTGACCGAGATTCTTATCAAGGGTTTTGGTGAACTGGTTTAGAGCAGGAGGAACCTTCAATCGCATCTTGAGAATCCGCTTCTTCCTTTGTAGGGTAACATTCCGAGGCCATCTTACATTCCTTGTTACATCCTTCTTCGGCGGCAGCGCTCCACCGATACCGAACTGCTTTGGCCGCTTCTCGAACAGTGGATTCACTACCTTCGCCTTCTCCGGCTTCTTCTTTGCTGCTACTGCAACACCCTTCTTTGGAGCCTACATTTGCCGCAAAGAAAGAAACAAAAATGTGAATAAGTATTCTTAAAAGGAGTTGTGAAGAAGGAAATTCACCATGGCTAAGAGCTTACCATTTTTTGCTTGAGACGGCGACCGGAGGACAGAACCCGGAGAAACAGCTTATCTTATATTAGGCTAAACGAATTTGTATGGATTTGGGCCATGGACTCATTTTAATAAGAAAAATTAGCACGACCTAGCCATTTCCGACATTCTATTATTTAAATAATAGCCAGTTTGCGCATTAGTTGAAAAATGGTCATATTCAATGTGGAATCAAATCTGATTATAAATATAATTAAAATTTGAAGCTATGCCTTTAGATTTAAATTTTCTCCTAATCATGTTTTGCAAATGGTTCACTCTTTGTTTTGCCTTCAAGATGGATTTCAAATAGATTGACTAATGACTAATATTGTGAATTATGAATCACTTTTTTGCATCCCTAAATTGTTTTCCTAATATTCGATTCATTAGTGTGATAGCTAACTGCAGGGAAAGTATTTTTAAGTTTAGTTTTTGTACGCTAGAAAAGTTGCTAATTAAACTCAAAATTCTTTATGGTTGTTTATACCCAAGTTCACGACTTCTCCAGAACTGATTACCAACATTTCTAAAAGTTCCATATACTTAGGTGGTGTACATGACACAGTTCAGACTCAGAATATTGGGCTTTGGGAGCATCCATTTAGGTGCACTGATTCAAGAAAGAACTTGAAGTGTAGTAATTTGAATAACTACGCCATTTCAGAGGCATAAAAACACATACTAAACAAAAATTTTAATAAAATGTCTGATAATTCATTGTCAAGGCAAACATAAAGGTACTTGATATCTTTAACAATGTAAAGCATGTGAACCAAATACAAAACTTGGCAGAGCATCTCTCTAATTAAATTGCAGTGTATATATCACAGCAAGCTCTTAGTTCAATCTCTGGGCAGCTTCCTTGGCAAGGACTCTCTCTTTGGCCTTGGTTCTGGCCTGTGACTTAGAGCCCATGATACCACCACCCCACTTCTTCCTGTTTTCTTCGTACTTGTCGTTGAAGTTAGCCTGAAAAAGTGAACAAGAATCAAGAGAAATTCTACAAGAACTTTACAGCAAAATGCAAACCAAACTAGCCATTAATATAGATACCTTAATTGCCTCCAAAACTCTGCTGAACTCCATCTTGTCTTCATTCTTCACGGTTGTCAAACACAAGGCTGAAGCAGTTTTCTTATGCACGATCTGTGCAAAGTCATCAATATCAGTATCTAATCTGTTGGGAAGCATTGAGAATACAGACTTAGTATTACTTACCGATCCTAAACGTGCTTTCCCCTTCACAATGCAGTAAGGAATTTCCATCTTTCTGCATAGTGCAGGAAGCCAGACAACCAACTCTATTGGGTCCACATCATGAGCAATCACTACTAACTGAGCTTTGTTCTGAAAAGACATCAATGGAAAATAGTTACTACATAGACGAAAAGAGATGTGCTTGAGAAAGTAGAAGAGAATTTGCAAGACCAAAACAAACCTGCTCAATAAGGTAAGTGATGTGCTTAAGCCCATACTTCACAATAATGGGTTTCTTTGTTTCAGGAGTTTTTCCTTCGGCCTCAGCTTGAGCCCTTTTGACAAGACGCTCCTTCTTTGCAGCTTTGTCCTCAGGTCTGTACTTAAGAAGCATCTTGAAAAGGTTTGTAGCTGCATGTTCAAACGCAACAACAACATTCAATTCATAAGATACCTCATTAGAGTCGAACGAAACAAAAGATGAGTTGTGATCTGATAAATAATACTATCAATTTTGGTATACTGAATATGTGGGAAGACATAACATAACGGTAAAAATTAAAATGGTAGCAGCCGCACAGTAGTTCAATCAAATTATATTAGTAGTTACTTAGCAATATTACTCTCCAAAAAAAACGAAGCTTCTCATATTTAATTTTGCAGCAGTGGATTCTAAAATGAAAGTAAAATCTCAGTTAGCCAGCCACATGGTTAATGGAACTATAATATCAGTCTGAGAATAGTTTCAGATGTGTGAGCCTGGATATGTATAGTACATATTGCTCACCGGGCAAAAGACGAGGTGTTTACAATATTTAAACAAGATGATAAAATTGGAATAATAAGAATCCACAAGCAAAGCACAAACAACCAATCATTCAACTACCTTCAAGTTCTTCGTAGTGAGACATGGTACAAACATATATGGAAACATGTTATAGTTTCACATACAACACAGCGAGAAATAGTTCAAACATATATGAAAACACATTATGGTTTCAGTACAATACATTGAGGCATAGTTTAAAAATATACCACTCATTAGGCCACCAATTCTATGAACGTTCTGATCGATAACATGCAACATAAAACATACTGAAATAAAAGCTAAAAATAATAGGAAGTAGCTGGACAAAATCAAAATCGAGTGGAATGAATATATATAGAGGCCACAGATTTAGCTTATACATTGTTAAAAATAACAAAAAAAATAATTCATTATCGAAATGAAGCAGCTGCAAATACAGTGGATTGGACATAGAGGATTTGATTGTCTAGTTTTTAACAAAGTTACAGTAATAACTAACCAAAAACGCAATAGGAAATTAGAGTAACAATAGTATACTGACCGAGGTTCTTGTCAAGGGTTTTGGTGAACTGGTTAAGTGCTGGAGGAACCTTCAATCGCATCTTGAGAATCCTCTTCTTCCTTTGTAGGGTAACATTCCGAGGCCATCTTACGTTCCTTGTTACATCCTTCTTTGGCGGCAGAGCTCCACCGATACCGAACTGCTTTGGCCGCTTCTCGAATAGTGGATTCACCACCTTAGACTTCTCCGGCTTCTTCTTTGCTGCTACTGCAACACCCTTCTTTGGAGCCTACAGAAAAAAAGAAGGAAAAATACGTGAATACAAGTTCAAGAAAACGAGTAGAGAAGAGAAAATGTAACCATGGCTGAGAGTATACCATTTTTTTGCTCTTGAGTCTGCTACCACGATCTGATGAACAAGCCCTAGATGGAGAAGAACACACTGATATACAGAGACGGATGACAATGAGTTTTTAGGGTTTAAGATGTGTACTTAACTGGGCCTTTACTAAACTTTTGCGAATTTGGGCCTGGACTACTTTAATAAGAAGAAAAAAAAGAAGAAAGAACTTAGCACGGGTTGGCCATTTTCGTTCCCTCTAATTAAACAATTAGCCCATTGTTGCAAAATAATATAGCTAAAATTTAAGTGTCTTAGTTTGACTGGTTAATAAATTCTATAATTATTAAATTAAAGATGTGCTTAAATCTTGTGATCTTAAACTTGTCAGGACAATGTTGCAATTGAAAAAACTTATAAAAACCAGGTTAAAACCTAGGGCAAATGACAGAAATCACATACATTTAAAGTAACACTACAATAAAAATGATCATTAGCGGCATTTAATTCTTAATTGCCGCTAAAGATGTATTTTTAGCGGCAATTGTCACTCTTTGTATATGTCCCTAAAGCCTTTAGCGACACTGGTTCTAATGGCACTTAACTAATGCCGGTAAAGACTTTAGCACTCTTTATTACTGTCAATATTTAATGTTGCTAAAAGTTATTTTTGTTGTAGTGTAAATATCATTTGTCCCTTGTAAGTTTATAACTACAGAAATTCCTCAAACTGATACAATAATATAAGCGCTGATACATTAATCTGATGCACGAGATACATTACATTTCATATATGATACACTAATCTGATGCGCGAAATACATTAATTTGATGTGCTGATACATTAATTTAATGCGTGAAAATGAGGATTTTTAAAATTTGTAAAACTAATAGGGGATAATGGTAATAAAAGAACTTAAAGGTGGAATTTTTGTCATTTTTCCTAAAACCCAATCAACTCAATTTTTTATAAGTTTAAAATTCTTTGTTTGTTTTACTTTGATTTGTTAAGGACCTAGTAATTTTTTTTCTTATATTTAAGCTAATACATAACGTGTCAAACTCTCTCTCTCTCTTTATATATATATATATATATATATATATATATATATATATATATATATATCAATTTTTTCATAAATCAATTTGCACTATATATTAATACAGTTTTTAAAGGAAAAATTACATGAATTGATACATTTCAATAAATAATTACTGATTTTAGCAATACTTTTTATTTATTATTATTTATAGCAATACTATGTTAAATCTGCAATATGTATTAAAAGTGAATTATGTATGCAATATATATGAATTATTTATGAATTATAATTGTTTTTTAAAATATATTATGTTTGTTTGGTAAAAATTTGACACATTGTATTATAAGTGTATTAAAATGTGTGATAAATAAATTATCTATCATTAAATTTGTATTATATGTGAATAAAAAATTATTCTTTATAATATGAATTAAACTGATATTATAAATGAATTAAAAGTGATCAAGTAAAAAAGATATATTATTGCTATAAATAATAAATATTTTTTTATTATAATATATTTATGTAAGTTTGGTGAGTCGTGATTTTGTCACCCCTATATTAATGCATGGTAAAATAATCTTTTAGGAATAATTACACAGAATGGGCCATTAAGTCAAAATTTCCTTTACAAAATAGCCCAATTACTGTTTATTACCGATTTAGCCCTTCGGCCGAAGTCATTTTGTTTCGGTATGACAAACATTTATCATGTTAATTATCAAACACAATTTGGGTTTAATTCAATAACGATTCACATATATTGTTAATTAATATAGTCATTTTAATGTTGGTTCCATGTATATATATCATTTGTATCAAAATAAAGAATACATCTCATCTCTCCCACATTTTCTCCTTTCATTTCATACATCAAATCAATTTTCTCTCATCTCTTTCATTCTTTAATTTTTCGTTTAATTTTACTCATCAACACATAATTGAAAATTTTGAAATTTGCGATTTATGAAGATGTTGAACAATTAGAGGTCTTTGTTAAATATTAATTTTTCATTTTCTATCGTTTACAAATTTTAGTGTTTGTATCAATTTAATAATCGCATCCATACATTTGCTATAAATTGTTGTTTCATTAGTATTGTGTAAAAATTTGTATATGATTTTAGGGAATTGTATTTGTATCAGTGAAATTTCTCTAATTAATTAGTGCTGTATATGTATTTGTACTTTGTATACATTTTGTACTCAGTAAATTGTATTTGTGTTTCTTTCTTATTCGTATATCATATGAATTGTATATTTATATATCTCGAGTAGTTGTGTATTTATAGTAGTTGTCTAACATTACTTGTTTGCATTCTATTATATTTGTCCAATATTTTGCTTATTTATCTAACAGTTAATTATATTGGTATACTTTCTTATTTGTATTAATTAGTTATTATTGATAGATGTATTTTTTTTGTTCATTTAATTTCAAGGAAATTGAAGAATAGATTCTCATGGAATTAGATGTCAAATATTTTTGTACAAGTAACAAACCAAAAACGTGAATTATACATTTTTGTTAATTCATAGCACATTAAATTATAGCGACGGCTCGAAATTAAAAAAACATCAACTAAGGAGCCTGATTAAATTTCTAGTCTTAGCTATTTTTAAAATTTCCTCTACTTTTTTTGGTGGTCTTCTTCCTTTCGGAGTATTTAAAAATTTATCATTCTAACTAGAAACTAGATATTGGTAACTGAATGCGTGTTTGATTGAATTATTTTAAAATTTAATTTATCGTAAATATGAATCACTTCGAGTGTGATATATCAAGTAAAATAAATTTAAAAATATCTCAAAAAAAAAAAACTGATATCTAAATCTTAAGACTGTTTACAGAAGATTTAAATTGGATGTCTACTAAAATTCCCATCGAATAGTTTTGAAATTCAAATTTTAAAATTCGATCACAAATGTGTGAAAAACAATGATTATAAAAAAACTAATTATTTTATTAAGTACTTTTCCACCTTATACATATCATGTCCCTACAGTTATTATGTAATCAATTCTGTATTAAAATTATACTAAAAAAGAACTAAACAGAAACAAAAGACTAGAAGTATAGTAGTCATTATTGAAGTAGTAATTAATCTCCTGCGATGGAAAACACACTTAGCAGTAATCTTTATTGTTCTTGCATTTGGATGCACAACCTTCCAATTTCTCCTCTTCTGCAAAAATATATACAAAAATAAATTGTTTATACTAACAACGTATATTACTTAAACTCATTTTTATCGCTCTATCATGCTAAAAACGACATATAATATCTTGTAGTCACAAGCACGATAAGGCATATATACCTTATTATTTTGTTGTTACCAATTAAATTATACATGTATACATGCGAGTATCTAATTAGTGGGAGCAGTATGGGTTCACGTGCACCAATGTTCCCTTCTTAGACATGTATAACAATATATATAATGCGATAATCCTTGAAATTACTCTAATATTGTAGAATATCAAGGCATATCTAAGTAGAAGGAAAGTGAGTTCACCTACACCTATGCATTCTTTCTTAGACCATATATACTAAACGATATGTGTGCATTCCACATTAAAGTGTTACTCTTATGTCGTATAGTCAAAGAGATAGAGAAACTGTTTTCGATAAACATCTCCTGCATTTTGTAAGAGAAGATGGATATGCATACCATTCTTGTAGTCAAGACAACGATCAAGAATGCATCGAGCATCGCAGTGGCGGACAGATGAAAGCAGCGGTGGTGGTGGAACGCAGTGAAGTGGGCAGAATTTGAGGCAGGAAACAGAGGGAATGCCAACTTTTTTGCAATCTTTCATGCAATGTTTTATACATTTCACCTCCATAAGATTAGCCATAATCAAATTCCCTTCAAATATGACCAGCAATGTTAGCACTAGGGTTAGCCATTTCATTGCCATGTCTATATATTATTATTATCTAAAAATGTTATAATTTGTAATATTGCAATGCTTAGCTATACTTTAGGCAATGCATATATATATATATATATAGTGTTTTTTTCTTTCTAAGAATGTGAAGTTTTTGGTTTTGGTTAGTTCATTTGCTCAACATGAGTTGGGGTAGGTGCAAATACAATTATGTTGTGCTATACCTACTTTTACTTCCTAATTGTTACCTATGGTTTGATCATGTAACATTCATGGTGACTTTGAAAATGATCACACTTCATTAGTAGCTAAAACATCTGATCAACTACAGTAGCATGTTTTATTTAGATTTTACCTGAAATACTCTGTTATACCAAATTGAGTGAAGGATCATGTGAAACAAGTCATACTTTACAGGATTTTTGTGCCAAAGAAAATGCTGTTGAACGATCTTCAGCCTACGCTGCATCTTCATGTACTTTTCTTCAGGAATTGAAAGGAGGATGTTTCTCAAGTCTGGAACATCTTTCTCCAAAACAAAGACAGAAAATGATTCCCAGTCGAAAACTTCAAAGAAAGGCGGGCACATAATTATCTGATATGATCACAGGTACACACTCATAGTGTATGGACTCCACAACTCTTTGTATGGACTTCATAACCCCTGGCACAGATGCAATATTTGCTGCTCTTCATAAGTTCCCTATATTTTGCTTTACCCTCAGGATCACGAGGCATAGGCCCAAAAATCTTCATATCAGGTTCTTTCTCACTCCAATGTTGCAATAATATAGGACGGAGATAACCATGAATACCTCCAGCAAAAAAGGCAAGCACAGGTCTTGCTGAAGGAGGATTTCCTCCCAAATCTTTGAGCGGGTCTTCAGCTGAACGAACATAGGTTACTGGCAGAGAGACATCCTTCCCTATCTTGAAGCCTCCAGCTATATTTGAATTGCAGAGGACTCTAACACAGCTTTCCATGTTCTTCTTCGTGAGTCGGGGTGCCTATAACGTACTTTTACTTTTAGTAAAAGAATGATAGATGGACACCTCACTGCAACATAAAGTGTTGAAGGTGATAGTACTCCAGATTTGTAAAAAAAATGCTATCCAAGTTGCAGATTCAGAAAACATCCGATAATTCTTCAAAACAATACCATTTTTCCAAAGAAATGAAAGAATAAAAAACACAACTATATGCTTTCACTATAAACTTATTATTGAAAAGGAAAAAAACTACTTCATTCTTTTGCTTCCCTTAAGTTGTCAGAAAGAGATTTCTGGGGAGAATGAGTAGATTGACACAATTAGACTGCCAAAGCACTATGGAACGCAACATTCACAATGGAATAGAGTTCAAGAAAAAGCATACCCAATCATGACAAGCGACAAAAAAATGATCAGCTCCTCTGCTTCTATTCCAGAAATGATATTTTCTAGAATTCTTCCAATATAATTGCTCAGATGATTTTCCAAATCTTTCTGATGTGTAAAATTTTGTTTTGATAGAACTTCTCGTAGCTTCAAAGAACTAAAAGGCAAATAAAATAAGTGAGCCCTTTTGGGATCTTTCACAAGAAACTGTTTGTTCTTCTCCATCAGTTTCATGAACCACCCCTCAGAAGCGTAAATACCTCGCATATACGGCTGATGGAATATTGGTTTTTCCCCTTCTTTATAAACATAAACTTTAAGGACACGTTCCATCAGCTCATTGCTCCTGCAAAAGGATCAAACAATTCAACATCTAACACACTTTTCCTCAAAATAAGGTTGAATATTTGACTCGATGACTATGAGAGTACAAATTGGAACTGTCTTTCAATTTTCTATAGTGTCACAATCTCATACCAACAAATGCAAAAAGTCTAATCATTGAGCACCAGATACCACCTCCAACAGGTGGGTCACTTGAAACAAAACTAAGCAGAAAAGAATGTAATAATTAGTCAGCTCATGGGACTAGTATATAGTTGTACTTGAAAATAGAGATACCATTTTCTTAGGCTTTAATATTCAAGAAATTGCTCTTCCTAACAGTACACATCTGGAAAAAAAAACCCAGATATTTTGGCATGGAGGAATCAATTTTCTTAGTTGATAAACTTTTCTCAAGCTTTTCCTATCTCTGCCAAATCAATACAACAATATACCCAATAATCAGTATAGCCCCTCAAGTGGGGTCTTGGGAGGGTATGTGTACGCAGCCTTACTCTACGTTACCAAGGTAGAGAGACTGTTTCTCATGCGCCTTCGGCCTAAATAATGCATATATGAAAAAACAATATGAAAAGGAATGACAGTAGCAAAGAAGAAACCATGCTGAAAATAATGGAGAAAAGAACCGTACCAATGACAAATAATACGATGACCTAAGCAGAAGGTAATAAAAACAACATGTAAGACGAAAAATGTCATAGCTATATTGCAGCAGTAGGAAGACTCTAGATTTTGGTAATGACCACATGAGTTGCAATTACATCAACTCTAATAAAGCATCTCACAATACATTAAAGTATGAACACATTGATATAAGTGTTAACTACAAGAAAAAAAACAAATCCAATTACCTCCTAAACTTGGAATAATTTCGAAAGATAGATGAATGAAGTTCAGGAATGTTTCTAATTATTGGAGAATTTTCAATCTGAACCTTTGCATATCGGAGTTCCTCGTCACGTGAAGAACGCCATTGTGATCTCTACAACAAAAAACTCAAGCAGTTAGATAACAAAAATGAATTGGTAATTAATCTCCGCTCAAGTTAGAATTGACATCTAAAATTCATACCACTAAACTAATACTAGAATTCTGCTGCGCTAAAGAGTTCATGTAGGAGATGGATGCTGGTCTTCTTCTTTTACTGTTGATACCAGCTCGTAACATGTTAGAATTGGAACTCGTTGCCTCATATTCCGATAACGATACCGACTTATCACCGGTATCTGCAATCACATACTCCCAACCACTTGGACGAGCTGCAGGTGGCTTAAGCTGCAAAATCTGACCCGATTCATTCCTCATTTCCCCTAGACTTGAATATGTACTTACATTCAAATAAAACCCTATATTTGAATTTGCATTCAATCTCTTTTCTACATAACTACTGTTGCCCAAATTCTGAAACCCTAACACTGAATCAACTTCCACATTACTCCTCTTTTCATAAGTGGCCAAATCAGTTTCAGCTTCGAACCCAACTCCATCCACATTTGATAGAAGAGATATGTGATTCTCATATGGAAGTGCTGATATCACCGCAACAACAGCTATAACAATTCCAAAAATTGATAACAATTTTTTGACGCTATGAACACAGCATAAGCTTTGGAATTGAAGTTCAATCCCCATCTAACAACAATATATGGAATTAGCAAAAGCCCCAGTAGCTTGCAGGGAGTCTTCGTCACCTCTATTCAGAATTAACAAACAAAATAGTACCAAAAATTTGAGAAGTAAACATGAAAACGACTAAAATAGTAACCCATTTGAAGCACAAAATGTCAAAGAACAAATAATTACTACAGAGAAGAATAGGAGCTTCAGCTCAGCTATGGAGATTTAAGTTACTGTACAGAGAAATTAGCCATTTGAATTTTGATGCCGACAATGTAACGTCAACGAATATTATCATTAATTAATATAATTAAAGCATGATGAAAAGAAAAGAAAAATTGATAGTAGCAAAATTAACCATTAAAAAAAAGTTAAAGCATTTTTCTAAGGAAAAATTACGCGGCTAAGCAAATTTATACTATTTAATTACTCATTATAGCTATAGTTTGCTATAATTATCACTTGCGACTAACATTATACATTAATTACGTGGGCTGACTTCGAGTTTGTATAATTAGTCATGTTTGTATATGTATAATTCACCAAGATATATAAATACATACGTATAATATACAAATTTTAACCTATATATATATATACAATTCACCTCTCTCCCACTCTCTGCCCTCTCTCGCTCGCCTCTCTCCTCCCTCTCTCAATCTCGCTCGCCTCTCTCCTCCCTCTCTCAATCTCGCTCGCCTCTCTCCTCCCTCTCCTAATCTCGCTTGTCATTTATACAAATGTATATGTATAATATACAGTTATATACAATTATATACATATACAATCCACCTCTCTCTCACTCTCTGCCCTCTCTCTCTCGCCTCTCTCGATCTCGCTTGCCTCTCTCCTCTCTCTCCCAGTCTCTCTCACCTCTCTCCTCTCTCTCCCAGTCTCTCTTACCTCTCTCCTCTCTCTCCCAGTCTCTCTTGCCATATATACAAATATATATGTATAATAACAATTATCTAACCAATATACATATACAATTCACCTTTCTCCCACTCTTTTCCCCCTCTCTCTCTCCTCTCTCCTCTCTCTCCCAGTCTCGCTCGCCTCTCTCCTCCATATAACATTTAGTTACAAATTGTAATTATCAAACTATAGCTACAGAGTGTAATTAATTATTTTTAAGTAGCTATATATGAAAGTTTCCCTTCTTCTAAACACAAATTTTATATTTTAAAAAATATTAATTAAATTTATATAATAGTATGAGTAAAATCAATTCTTTGTTCTTCTATATGCACCAAAGTTTATTAAATGGAAAAGTGTTTTAAGTTAATGTCTGGTTGACAATTTAAAATTTTGTCTGATCTTTAAGTAATTTGTGTAAGGTAAAATGTGAAATAACTAATGCATATACAATTAAATGGTTAATTCTCGTACTAATAATATCTACTTTAAAACAATACATAAATTTCACTCTTAATTAATACATGAAATACTTAGCTTTCATCTATGCATTCAATAGTCAATTAATCATGATTAAATTAAATAATGTGAGCAAGTATAATGTGCGTAAGTATTTTGTATGAATTTTATAATTATAATTTCTTTTAATTGTAATTTATCTGGGTTTGCAATTTTAAATTTTTTGATTTTTGGTTTTGTAAAAGTGTAACTCAATCATATCTAAAATAAATTTGGTTGATTTGATTTTCCTCTATTCGATTCGATATTTTTTTTATTTGATTATTCGGTTATATCAATAATTAATAACATAATCAAAGTAATAAAATTGAATCCCTTAAATATACTTATAATATAAATTATAAGAAAAACTTAAAACACAATACTTATAAATATACATATTATAGATGTTCAAGCATAAAATATAAACGTAAAAAGACAATAACAAAAAAGAAACAAAAGTTGTTAACTTACTTCATTAAGTCACATAATAATGGAAATTAAATTAATTTGGTGTAATCATTCAGCGCGAAAAAGTTTCCCCCATATATATATATATAAAGAGAGATAATTCTATTTTTTTAATTTTTCAATTTTTATTTTTAAAATCCAATATCAAAACAAAAAAAAAACAAAATAATTTATTAATCTAAAACCAATTCAAAAAAGAAAAAATCAATCTAAACAAAAAATTAATTTTATTTTATTAATTATTTGATTTAACCGGAATAGCACATATCCCCGATACACTCACAATGATAAGGACATGATCATTACGGGTGAGCCATAGCACTTTTTTTCCCTTAAATTTTGTTCAGCTACATATTAATTTTTTGAAATATTTTTTTAAATTTTAATTACGTGTTATTATTTAACAAAATACTAAATTTTAGAAAATAAAAAACTTCTAAAACACATTAGCTCAAGTGTATTTTAATTATATTTTTTTAATTGTTAGAAATTGTTTGATAGAGTATATTGGAGAAACGATATAGAATTTACTATTCTTAGCCCATGATACATTAGTGCAAGGTATATATAAGTGGGGTAACTTGGCATGCCTGCCTGACAACTACACATATATATATTTTTTTCGTTTTAATCTGTTTATTTTATTTTTTATACAATTAAAAATTACATAAAAATACTATAGATCATGATAATTGACAATTTCAAATATTTTCTAATTGCTTATAAAAAATTTGATAAATGGAAGAAACTATATATAACAAGCTACAACATTTTTATTAAGTGACATAGGAAAAGCATAGTGCTGCACTAATATTATTACATATAAATTAACCTCCATTCTCTCGTATGAATGTGACTTTATTTATGGCAGAAACTTAAATTAAAATCATTACTTAAAAAAAAGAAAAATTTATCGCTAATCATTTTTAGCAATAGAATATTGAGCGAAATACACACAAACTAGCAATGAAGTTCGTAGTCAATTTTAATTTTTTAGTGATGAATATAGATAACTTTTTTTAAGGATATATTTCAATTAAAGACCTAAATCCAAGAGCGGTTATTATTTTATAGTCACTAAAACCAGCCTCCAAAAAAAGTTTTTTCCATTCCTTTTCAGTTCTCTCTTTTGAAGCATAAGTAATCCTCATTATTAAGTCCATCAAGTGTTGTGATTGAACAAGTTGCTTATTGTTACAATTATCTTCCATTACCATGTCAATGATTATCACCTTCCCTCCATTTTTCTTACTCAGAATTGACTCTTTGCATTTCTTCAGTAGCTTCACACAATCTTCATCATTCCAATTGTGTAAAATCCACTATTAAAAATAACAATTAATTAGTAAATAATTAGGAATATTTATATTATAATAGGAACATATGAAATTCTTATCATATTAAAGTAACTACCTGGACTTTACTTTACTCATCGTAATAGGTATGTTATATGACAAAACTTTACCTACTTATAACAATAAATTTAGAAAATGCACAAGTACACCTCCCTATACTATCACCGATATCTCAGAGACACACATTAACTAAACTAAGGTCCTATTATTCTGAACTTATTTTTTTGTAATTTTATACAACTTTTATTTTACGTGGTACACTTTGTGACTCTACACAATTGAGGCACGTGAGAGAAATTTGAATGCCAGGTAAGTCAAAAAGGTGCACAAAATTACAAAAAAAATACATTTAGGGATAATAGGATCTTAGTTTAATTAATATGTATTTTTGAGATTTCGGTTATAATCTACTAGGGATACTTGTGCATTTTCACCCATAAATTCATCAAACTTGGCCACTATGATAACAAATTAAAACTAAAGTGGGTTATAAGACTATATGTAATTTTCATGATATAAATTCAATTGTAATTTCCAAAATTTTCATCAAAACATTATTGAGAACATATCTAACAAGTCAATTTTCGATAAAATTCGAAACAATACGTACCTTGAGTAAGATTGCATTAGCATGAGGAATTTTATCAAACATACTCCCAGCAACAAACTCCAAATTTCCAGATCCCTTTCGATCACCAATAACATGAGGGAGATCAAGCACAATACATTTCAAGCTCGGAAAAGCTCCGGCAATAGCCATCGCCACGGAACCGGTGCCACCTCCGATGTCCACCAATGACGTCAAGCCTTCAAATACACCGGCACAACAATCAGAAATCAACAAATTAGAGATCAATCTCGAATCGCCAGCCATAGCATCATTGAAAACACCATTAAACTCCGGATCTTCACCGCAATAATCCCAATGGGATTTTCCATGCGCCGTTTCAAAGGCGGTGGGGAGATCGTCCCGTAACCAATCGCCCATGGAAGCAGCCGTGTTCAGCACAACGGAATGTTGGGCGAAAAGGAAAAATGACCTCTTGTCATTTTCAGCGAGGAGACGGCCAACACTAGTGAGTGAATAGCCGTCTCCTTGACAGTTGAAAAGCCCCAAATCAACTAAAATTCGCATTAAAATGGGGATAAATGTAGTTTTTGAAGGATTCAAATTTGGCAAAGCAGCGATAAGATCAGAAAGTGACATGATTGGATCAGCATTTTTGTGAAGTATATCTGGGATTCCCAATTGAATTGCACATTTTATACATGAAGGACGCAAATAACTCAAAATGCAATCCCAACTTTGAGCTTCAGCTTCTATTAGCTCATTAGCACAAATGTTGTTCTTATTGGCCATTGTGTCAAATAAAAAATATATAGCGTTAACAAACGAAGATGTATGAATTTATATCTACTTTATACCGCTTGGTCATCTTCTCATGTGAGATCCGTCTTTATTTTACTTTATCCGTATTTATAGAGTAAAATAGAGAATGACATCTAAAACTATTCTCTATTTCCTTCTTTATTTTTCACTTATTTCAATATTTTTTGATTATTATTAATATTTTTTAATTAACATATTATTTAATTAATGTCATTAATTAAATATCTAATATTCACAATTTTTTTTAAATATAATATAATATTTTAGAAAATATATTATTTAATATATACTACTTTCATCCGAATTAAAGTATTTTAATTTTTTTCTAATTTTCGTCAATAATATAGTTTTATTTTATTATTAATTATCACGATAAAGAATGCACAAAATTAAAATAGTAAGATGAAAAAATTAATATAAAAATACAATAACACAATAACTTAAATACAAGATAAAATATAATACAATACATAATATATTAATTTAAATACAAGATAAAATACAATACAATACATAACATACTAATTAATTTAGCACAACAATAATTTAGTAATTCGATAGGTCGTTTTCAAATTTAGCATTATTCAGAAAAAATATGATATTATGATAGATGAAAATCTCCGATTTGAACAATATTTAGCTAGACATAAAAAAAGTTTATTTTGAACTATATAATGCATTAATAGAACATTTATGAAACCAACATAATAATATTGAAAGTTGAGTATTTATGCAATGTTTATGTAATTATATTTCACTTATATTTGAATTTATCTATTTGCATATTATATAATATTTTCTTGCAATTTATGTTATTTATAATAAAATATAATTTTAAATTAAATAAAAAGTTTGAAAAATAGAAGTTGATATCACATGAAAATTATATAACATAATTATTTGAAAAAGAAAGAAAGAAAAAATTTACATTATTTCAATAGGAAGAAATAGAAATATTTTTTTTTTATAAATATAAGAGGAAGTTTCAAACATGTGTGTTGTTTGTCTTTAAAAAGAAAGGCAAATATATTTTAGTCATTTACATTTATCAATGATAACTCTTGTTCATTTCCATTTTCCTATGTTATATACTTGTCTTAAATTGTAAAGTTGAATAAATATTTTTTGGATAACTGTGTTTTTGGCTACTATATGTGTTTTATAATCATTCTGCTGCCTCTGCTATATATGTGTGGACAGAGTTTTTTATCGAAATAAGTCATTATTTATATCAATTCATTAAAATAGTATATTTTTTTAATTTTTACAAAATTACAATAAATATATTTAATAATAACGTTTTAGGTATTATTTTATTTTAAAAAATCAATGACAAGAGTGTCCAAAAAATATATAAAAGAAACAGTTTCAATGTTTTTCAACATGTATGCTTCTTGGTGAATTAATTCAAAAATATGGATATCATGGTCATTTATTCTATAGCAATTGATTCTAACAGATGGGTATTACAGTTCTCTCTTTAGGAAAAGAAAGAGCAAGCATAAGGTGTATCATATAGATTTACGGGAAAATACTTAAATATGTCATTAAATTTTTAGAAAATGTTTATTTATGTCATCAGTTAAAAGTTTAACTTATTATACCATCAGTTAAAATTCAATTGTTATTCAGAATTTTGATTTCTTTTATTTAAAAAATTAATGACGTGGTCAATTATAATTGGGCCACATCAATTCATTTAATAAAAAAATCAAAAAATAATAATTTAATTTTTTTCTAGAATTGTGATTTTTTTAATTAAAAAAAGTGATGACGTAACCGAATTATAATTGGCCACGTGTCAAAAATGGTTTTGCAAAACCACAGTTAAAAAATAATGGCATGAATAAGCCTTTTCTTTAACGGTAATGGCATAAATGAGCTAAACTTTTAACTGATAGCATAATTGAACCTTTTCTGTAATTTCAATGGTATATTTGAGTCTTTTCCCTAGATTTATTATGTTGTATTATTCATTCAGTTTTTTGTTATCCTTTTTAGTTATTTGGTTGGATCTTTAGGTTTTGCTTTCAGATTTCTCTTTTCTCCATAAATTTTAATGGAAGAATTATGGAAGAAAGAAAACCAAATTCGATTAAATTCATTCTTGATAATCAGATCAATTTACTAGTTTTGTACGTTTTGCTCTGAACTATAGAAAATGAGACTTTGTTCGATCCAAAAAATTTGATGAAAGAGTTGAATTTGCAGATGAAGTTTGTCTGGCTTGATTTTTTGTTGTATGAGAGAAAAAATTCAAAGTAAAGAAATGCCCATCAAGGTTGGTTCTTTGCTGAGCTGGTGGGTTCAAATTACTGTTTTAGTCAAAATTGGAGAAGTAATTTTTTTTTGATGAAGTAAAGTATGAAAGAGATTTTGGAGGTGTCAAATTATGTGATTCATGTATTTCACGTATAAAATTTAGTAATTTTTTATTTTAATTTATATGAGTTAGTCACGGAGTTTTGAAAAGATAAATTTTTAAAACTTGTAATTGTAATAGATATTTGTGGCTAAAAATAATTTTATTTAAAATAATATAAGTATATTGAAAATAAATTATTAGTAAATATAGAAATGTATCCTTTTTTAAATAAAAAAAGTAAATCTAGGACAAACGAAGTATTAGGGTGTCACATATTCGTCCTATGTGAATTCTGCGTCCTCATTGAAATTTGTTCCATCGCATGTGATTTTCTAAATTTAACACTGAGATTTGTCTCGCCTTATTAAGATTAATTTGTCTAAATTTATTGAAATCTAGCCTACATCAACAAAGTTGGCATATGTGTGGCTCTAATAGGCCCATCCCGTTAGTAGGCCTAGGGCCGCACGCCTTTAAAGCACACCTTTATACATATGATTGAGGATTATAGATTTTAAACTCTTTTTTCCTTCTTTCATATATATGTATGTTGATCATTTATAAATTTGAAGAATAATCTTTTTAATGTGTGTCTATGTTTTTTTTGTTATAAATATGATAATAAAAATGGTCATAAGGATTTTAATTTTATGATTAAAAATTTCAAATTTAAAAATACGTGTATTATCAAATAATTAATATATATTTTTCAGTTATTATTATAAATAATATCAATTAATTAGCTCACATAATTTTCAGGTTGAGCCCGTGACACAAACCATATTTTTCTAGTCTAAAGAATAAAATGGAGTTTAGGATTTGGGATGCCTATTGCGGAGTTAAAGGATTATTTACTGCTACTAATTTAGGTGGTACTAACTAGGATTAGGTTGAGTTGCATACCGATTAATAGCAAGTACTAACACTACAATATAAAATAAAATAAATTTTATTATTAGTTAAAAGAAAAGAATTGTTCTAAATCATATAACATATGGTATTTTATACCTTTTTCCATTTTAAAATAAAATCATAAATAATAGTTGCTGATTTTTACTTAAATAGTTAAAAAAGATTAGGCTTAAAATGGAGTTAAATTACAACTTATATTAAAATATTTAAATATTTTAATGTTTTCCACTCGATGTTCAGTCTCACTAATTTTGAATTCAAGTTACTTAGTTTAAAGTTCATCTATATATATAAAAGAAAAAGTAAATGAGATTAATGACAACAAACGAAAAATAGATACTCCCTCCGTTTCAAAAAGGATGTCCTAGTTTGACTTGGAACGGAGTTTAAGAAAAGAAAGAAGACTTTTTAATCTTGTGGTTCTAAATAAAAGTTATGTCAAATATATCAAAATGCCCTTTAATCTTGTGGTCTTAAACATGCCACGTGAAAAGTTAAAGTTAAAGTGTTGCCAAAAAAGGAAAATGGTCATTCTTTTTTAAACAGACTAAAAAGGAAATAGGGACATTCTTTTTGAAACGGAGGGAGTATTTTATAGGATAAGGTAAGAAAAAATACAAGATAAAACACAATACAATACAATCCAATACATAACATACTAATTAATTTAAATACAAGATAAAATACAATACAATACATAACATAATAATTTAAATACAAGATAAAATACAATACAATGCATAACATACTAATTAATTTATCACAATAATAACTAGTAATCCGGTAGGTCGTTTTCAAATTTAGCACTATTTGAAAAAAAAATGTGATGGTAGATCAAAATCTCTGAATTGAACAATTTTTAGCTAGACATAAAAAAAAATTAAGGACAAAAATACTCATTTTGAACTCTGTGATGCATTAATAGAACATTTATGAGACCAACGTAATAATTTTAAAAGTCGAGTGTTTGTGCAATGTTTATGTAATTGTATTTCACTTATATTTGAATTTGTATAATTAATTTGCATATTATAGAATATTTTCTTGCAATTTATCTTATTTACGATAAAATATAATTTTATATTAAATAAAAATTTTGAAAAAATAAAATTTTATATTGTTGACACCCAATTTTGGTCTTCCACAATATAAATTAATCATCGAGATTCTTAAATTTCAAACGATTTGAAATAATTGACTTTATAAAATTTTAAATATTTTACGAGTCATATTAAGTAATTTTGTCATTATTATAAATTTTAAAATGTTAAAAAATAATTTATATATTCTATATGATTTTGCATATATTTATTATATTAATGTTTGAAAATCATCTCAATTTTTTTTTTTAGTTTTACTTAAATATTTGGTTAATTAGTTTAGCTAATTTATAGTTTATATTTTTGAGTTAATTATCTTATAATAGAATTAATTATTTTATTTCGTTAAGATTAAGAAACTCCTTAATTAATTTATAAACAATTTTGGGTCACTTCTTAAACCCTTCAAAAGACCAAAGCTTTGGGCCTTTTTCTTCAAAGTCAGCAGCCAACATAATTTTCTTTCAGCCCACTTTTAAGTAACCAAAAATCTCAGCCCAATTCTCAACAATAACAATCCCCAACCCTATAATTTCAGCTGACCCAACAATACATACACAGTATCACCCGACCCCACTGCCTCATCTTCTTCACCTAACAACAAGAAAAATCAGTGAGAAAAATCCAGCAAAAATCCCGTTAAATCCGGACCTGCAACAGCCGCGTCCCATCCCCCTTTTCCCCCTTCTTGTGAAATTCAACATTTTTCCCATCCTCTTCATCATGGCCTTGAAAAAAAAGGCACATGAATTTGAATTTCAATTTGAAAAAAATCACCCGTTTCCCCCTAAATCGACCTCAAAATCCCTCTATATAAACCTCCATCTTCTTTAGTGTTAGGGAGGCAGAAAAAATTGTGGTGAGGAAAATAAAGTCAGAGGAGATCGGATTTTTTTGAAGAAAAAAAAAATTGTTAGAGGAAGTTTTATTTTTAAGAGAAGAGCAGTTGAGGAACTTTTTTTTTTTTTTTTTTAAAAAAAAAAAATGATAGGAAGATTTTTTCATCTAAAATATACATGCCTCAAATGTCTTCAAAAGTTTAAGGTCAAGAGTTCAAAAAATAATAAAAAAAAAATTAATAATATAATTTTCAATTTTTTCGAGTTCATCGGAATCTTGTGTAGTCGAAATTCGTAGTGAAAGTTGCTTTGTGGTCAAGCTTGTCGTCCTGGAACGCTGCTCCAAGTAAGAAGCTGAAACAGGTGTTCAGAAGCAATAAATACATGGAAAGAGCTGGTATACACTGATATACAACCAATGTATACAAAAACGGGATTGGGTTAAAACCCAAAAATCTGCAGCAAAATTGGCCCAAAAAGGGGCCCAATTTCATTATCTCTTTCACTCTCCTAATTGTTTGATTATGTTGACTAGTTTCATCTAACTCTCACTTTAGAATTGGTAATTAACTTACTTAAATCCCCAAAAGATGAGTTATTTTCTTTATGTTGGTTTACTATTTAAACATCTTTTGCAATCTTTTTTTTTTTATGTCAAGTATATGAGTAAAATTAATAACATTAGTTAAGTCAAATCTATTTTTTTTAAAAGATATATTCTTTAATGCTTTTCACTTAATCATTTTACTATTTTTAAAAATTGTTTAAGTAAGGCGAAGCTTTTATGCTTCCATTAATTTGAAATGGGTTTTCATGCTCAAATTGATCAATTTTGTTTGAGTTATTATCTTATAAAATGATTCAAAAAAAAATTAATCTAATTTGATTAAATTCTATTCACTTATAATCAATTTCAAAAATTTTTAATTAACGTTCCATCTTCTTAAAATAAAAATAAAAATTATTCTTTGTTTAAATATTTTCTTAAAGTTGATCGAATATTATTAATTATTATATATTATAATAAATCATGTTCCTAAGAATAGTAAAAATAATTAACCTAAGTCATAGGATAATCGCGTGTTAGCGGGCGCTTTAAATGCCTTAAAAACCTTCTTGAAGCGTAAATAAGAACCTCTTACCCGTTTTCTCTATATTTATTAAGACTTAATCTGTTAGAGTCTTTTTAAGTTAAGTTTTCTTAATTTCTTTAAAATATTAAGTGGCGACTCTTTCTAAGTATTTTTCTAAATTGTTTTATACTTAGAACATTTCAAAAAGTAATTTTTCTACAGATGATAAAATTACGGCATAACATATATCACATGAAAATTATATAAAGTAATTATTTGAAAAAGAAAGAAAGAAAGAATTTACATCTTGAAATAAGAAATAATAATGAAATAAAATAAAGATAATATGATTTCTTTTTAGAGAGTAAAATAAGAAATTAAATTTGAATTAGTTATCCAAAAAAATAAAAAACTGTATATCTAAAGAGTAAAATGGAGTTTAGGATTTGGAATGCCCTGTTGCTTGGAGTTAAAGGGATTATTTAATGCTACTAATTTAGGTGGTACTAACTAGGATTAGGCTGAGTTGCATATTGATTAATAGCAAGTACCAACATTACAAATCTACAATATAGAATAAATTACATTTTATTTTATTAGTTAAAAGAAAAGAATTGTTCTAAATCATATAACATATGGTATTTTAGAACTTTTTTCCATTTTAAAATAAAATCATAAATAATAGTTGCTGATTTTTACTTTAATAGTTTTATTAAAAAAACTATACTTAAAATGGAGTTGAGTTACAATTTACAATAACAAATATTTCAATATTTTTTTTTCACTCAATATTTGATGTCCACAACAAAATTTTTAAATTCAAGTTACTTTGTTTAAAGTTCATCTATATGCTAACCAAAAATAGATATTTTATAGGACAAGATAAGGGAAAATGTCAACCATTTAAAGTAAGAGGAGGTATTTTGCCTTTAAAGCAAAGTTGAAAGGCAAAAATGATTCTTATCCATTAATCATTATGTTCAGTTTATTAGATATAGGACTCATGCAAGTATGTAGGAGTGTGTATGATTGAGTTTGGTTTGAGTTTTTTAAATATCAAATTAAATTATTTGTGTAATAATTTTAAATTTATAAACCAAATTAAATTAATAAAATTATGATTTTTTTGGGTTTTTCAACCTCGGATTGGTTCGAATTTTTTAAATATCAAATCAAATTATTGTGTCGAATTTCTAAATTTATAAATCAAATCAAACAAATAAACTTTGAATTTTCCCATTTTTTTGGATTTTCGATGAAGTTTGCATACAAACATGGAGTAATTAACTTGTGCTCCAATTATTTCTTTAATTCAACCAAAATATAATTATCTAAGGTATTTCTTAAAAAAATAACACAAAATATGAGATGCGTATTGATGACACAAAAAATATTCGATAAAAAATAATAATAAAATCATCATATAAAATAAATATTGTTAAGTCATAATGAAAATAATCATAATATAAAAGCACTAAATCATGATAAAAATAAGTTTAATAAGTATTAGTTACGTTACTAAATATTTAAGAAAAATTAAAATAAGATTATGTGATTTAATTGTCTAAACCAATGTAAAAACTAAAGAACAAATATTCAATATTATTGTCATTCTTAGTGTTGAATTGATTTCCCTTTTGCATTAGTATTAATTTGATTTTGATTTAAGGTTTATTATAATTATCAATATCTATGAACTATCTTTATTGAACCATTCCGAATTCTAAGTTTTAACTTTGAAATAATATTAAAAGATAAAAATTATGAAATAGTATAAGAAACACTTTAAAATGATATCAAAGTAAATACTTTTATGTATAAAACAAAATTTTAAAATTACATATATAATGTCGGGTTGGTTTGGTCTCGACCTCTCGGGTTGATTTTTTTTAGTTAAGACCAAAACAACTCAAATAAAATCGGATTTTTTTTCAATACCAAATCAAATCAACCAAATCACTAGTCGGGTTCTTTTTTTTTGTTTGACTCAATTTACAGATTTATTCAATTTTCGATTCGATTTTGTACACCACTAAGTAGTACGGATTCAATACATGTTACTTCTTCTATTGATTTTTATTGTTATGTTATGTTTTTCAAACATTAATTTGATTAATTTTCACAATTAAATTTGACTATATTAATTTGATATTTTAAACAAAAAATTTAGATACTAAAAAATTATAGGATAAGTATTATAAATTTCATTTTTTTGCATATCAATGATTAAAAAATATATCGTTAAATATCAATCAAAGTTATTATCTTTTGACTCTAAAAAATGATACGATGACAGTTAAAACTGAATGGAGACAATATGTTTTTGTTTTAATTTATGTGACATAAATAGAATTTGAAAAGCCAATTCAATTTTAATATGATATTTAGATATTTTAAGTCGTTAACTATTGTAATTTATCATATTTATTACTGTATCCATTCCATCTATGTAGCATTGATAGAATTTTGATAGTCAACTAAACTTTTATATGTTTTTAACTTTTTAAATTATTAATTATCACAAATTATATTAATTTTTATGTCATTTTTTCTAACATCCTCTGTCCTAATTAACCGGATGTTTTAAAATATTTTAGATCAATTATTATTGTAATTTCTAATATTTTTATATAATTTGATAAAGTTACCAAAATGTTGTCGTTTGAAACACGTACCAATTTTTTTCAAATTTTCAGAATTAGGTTATTAATGAAATATTTAATTAGCAATTGGAAAAATTAGTTTAGCCAGAAAAATTTAGTTAGAAGTTGGCTAGAATTATTTTACCTATGTTTTACCTCTTAAAATAATTTTATCCTTTTAATTTTAATATTTTTAATCAAAAACTGAAATATTATTTTAATTAATTTTAAAATAAATAAATTTCTGATCAATTTCTAGCCAAAGTTTTCATTCATTTAACATTACCCTTAGCAATTAGCAATCATAAGTGGAGTACAATGCAAAGTGGGCCTATATTAATAAAATGAGCCCATTTCGACCATATTTAATGGCTTAGGTCACTAATATTTTAGTTGGTCAAATATGAGTTTCAAACTATTTTAAGAGTCTGCAAATATGATCAAAATGGGTTCAATATGAATATTCATTTAATCCATATTAGATCACTTATTTTCACTTTCACTCAAAATTCTTAATTGTGCTAAAAAATAAAAAAATTAATATTAATTTTTTAAAAATTAAATTAAATTTTAAACTTAATTGAAAAACAGATTTTTGGTGGAGGGAGGATTTTTTTGTTTTTTTTTTTCTAAAAAAATTAGGGGTAGGTTGATGGAATGTAGGGGTTGGGGGTGCCCAAGGGGAGGGGGTAATATTTTTTTTTTTTTTTTTGAGAAAACAGTTTTTTTTTTAGTTTTTGAAAAACAAAATTCTTTAGGGATAGGCTGTGAAATGTGTGTGTGTGTGGGGGGGGGGGGGGGGAGTGGCGGAATATGTGGGTACCACCATATTTGACCAAATTGTATTTGGATGGATTGTAATTCAAATCATGTTTTCTCAAACCATATTCAACTCATGCAAATTCGATCTAATCCAACCGTTTGCCACCCTAGCTTACATATTCAGTAAAATTGTCTAAGAAGCATTTTTTAAAAGATAGACAGTAAATAATTGAAAATAGAGTTAAGAACATAAGAAATTTATGAAATACGAAAATAATCATTGGTCGGCAAGCTGACAGGACACCCGAGAGGTGCTTGTCAAGCCGCCATTAATCATTATTAGGGTGTCAAAAATGAACCCAAACATAGGTAACCCGTCTAATTCGTCCAGAATTTTAAGGGTTGGACTCAAGATAATTTGAATTGGGTTTAATCTCAACCCATTCAAGCCTAACCCATTTTAGGAGAATTCTCAATTGAGCTTACTTCAATCTCCATTTTCAACCTGTTTTAAAATTATTTACTAAGTTATGTTTCGATATTAAATGAATGAATTATCATCTATTAACATCTTTTAGGATTGTCCATCAATTGGTCACTTTTTTTAAAAAAAAATAATAATTTTGAGCCAAAATTTTACATTGTGATTATAAAAGTTAAATATCACTTTATTAAAATTATTGAGATTAATCGGGTCAAATTGAGCGGGTCAAGACCCAACCCATTTTTAAAGCCCATTTGAACCCAACCTATTTGAGCCCAAAATAAACTTGAACGGGTCAAGACTCAATACGATTTCTATTCAACCCATTTTAATATCTCTAATCTCAATCCAACCCGCGTATCTGACACCCCTAATCATTGTGTATAGTTTATACATAAAAAAAGATTTTATAATTTATTTAGTTAATTGAAATCTACGTGTTAGAAATTAAAAAAAGTTAAATAATTATTTTCAATGCCATCTTTATTTTCAAGAGTAAAAAAATGAAATCATATTTTGTTAAGGTTTTCGTGCTTATAATATGTACTAGATACAAGTGTTCGTGCAAGACACGAGCATATAGTAAAAATAAAATAGTTGTAAAGAGAGACATGAAAATATGTAATATGAATAAATATATTTTGAACATGGATAAATAGTCATTTGGTTTTTCTTTGTTAGGAGTGAAAGATAATTATTAACTTCAATCACATTAGCTAGCTAATAAAAACAAATAAAGTACTATTAAGGACAACTTTATTTCCTCTTCAGCTAAGGCAAACATATAACTTTCTGTATCAAGAGTACAACAACATAGGATGTGTTGAGGGTAGAATGTACGCAAATCTTACCTTTATCTTGGAGGGAGGAGGGAGGGTATAGAGAGTTAATATCCAATAAACTTTCAGAGTGATAAAAAAATCATGTTAAAATATTACTAAGATAATGTCATAGAGGTCACTACACCTTATACATAATTTTTTATTTAAGCTACTAACATGAGACCTGATATCTAAAGATTCATACAAAAATATAATGGCCAGAGAATATTACAACAGTTGCAATCTTTTTATTTGTCTAATGTCTAATTTCTATTGTATAACTGTCTACAACATAGACATTAGAAAAATTCTGAAGAAGAATGAAAGAATATTGCAAAGGCCATTCTCCAAAAATATTATTCTCAGGAACAACGTACATCAAGGGACCTGATAGAGTTGTCTTCGTTCCTAGTTGTCTTAGGATTATATTTTAGTATTTAATTTTATAGGTCGTGTTTTTCACCGCCCGTGAGCAAGGGGATTTCCACGTTAACTGCTTGTGTCTTTTACTTTATTTATTGTCTTGCTGAGTTAAAGGACCTGGTCTATTGACAAATAGTGGACACATACATTCTAACAAAGGAGAACAATGTTTTTTTATTTATTTACGTAAACCGAGGAGTGAAAACACAATTACAAGAAGTGATTGTTCTTTCTGAAGCTATTTCAGAATAACAAATCTTTATTATAAGCAGTACATATATGATTCAGAATTTTAAAAAAAGGGTAACGTTGACATTCTTCAGAAGGAGCTAAGTGCTTGTCAAATTTTGCCAGTAAATCATGTTATCCTAATTAAACACATTAATGTATGTGTGACATAGGATAAACATGTAGTGTTTAAGGATAAACTTCCATTAGAGACCTTAAACCAAGATAGGTTATTATTTTGTATCCACTAAAACCAGCATCTAGGAAGAGTTTTTCCCATTCCTTCTTACTTCTCTCTTTAGAAGCATAAGTAATCCTCACTAACAAGTCCATCAAATGTTGTGATTGAACAAGCTGCTCATTATTGCTACAATTGTCCTCCATTACTATGTCTATGATGATCACTTTTCCTCCCTTTTCCTTACTTGGAATCGATTCTTTGCATTTCTTCAGTATCTTCACACAATCTTCATCATTCCAGTCGTGCAAAATCCACTATTATATCATAAAAAATAACGACTAATCAATTTGTAATTAGCTAGCAATATTTTGTAGAGATAGTTTTGTGATTTTGTTTGTTACCTGATATAAGTGTTCAAAACATTTCTAAATTTGACGTGAATTATTATTTTAGTGTTACCAACTATTGACCATCTTAAAAACACCCTTTGACTTGATTAAATAATTTTAAAACACCCTCGTACGTAGTATGTCATATATACTGAAAGTTCCACATATACGAAAAGGTTGATGACAAATGGTATAAGATGTGTGTTTTAAATGATCTAATCGTTGTTTTTAAAGTTATCAATAATTAGAGGACTAAAATATTAATTCATACCAAATTTTGAATTGTTTTTAATAATATCATAAAAAAATGAAATTTCAAAGATTTTGTCAGATATTACACATACCTTGAGAAAGATTGCGTTAGCATGAGGAATTTTATCAAACATATTCCCGGCAACAAACTCCAAATTTTTAGTTCCCTTTCGATCACCTATAGCATGAGGGAGATCAAGCACAGTATATTTCAAGCTCGGAAAAGCTCCGACAATAGCCATCGCTATGGTGCCGGTTCCACCTCCAACGTCCACCAACGAAGTTAATCCCTCAAAAACACCGGCACAACAATCAGAAATTAACAAATTGGAGATCAATTTCGAATCACTAGCCATTGCATCGTTAAAAACACCACTAAATTCTGACTCTTCAGCGCAATAATCCCAAATGGATTTCCCGTGTGCTGTTTCAAAGGCAGTGGGGAGATCGTTTTGTAACCAATCACTCATGGAATCAACTATTTTGAACTGTGTTAAGAAAGTGAAAATTGACCTCTTGTTAGAGGGGTCATTTTCCACAAAGAGACGGCCAACACCGGTGAGTGAATAACCGTCTCCTTGTTGTTGGTGGTAGTAGTTGAAAAGCCCCAAATCAACTAAAATTCGCATTAAAATTGGGATAAATGTAGTTTTTGAAGGATTCAAATTTGGCAAAGCGGCGATAAGATCAGAAAGAGACATGATTGGATCGGCATTTTTGTGAAATATATCAGGGATTCCCAATTGAATTGCGCATCTTATACATGGAGGACGCAAATAGGTCAAAATGTAATCCCAACTTTGAGCTTCAGCTTCTATTAGCTCATTAGCACAAATGTTGTTGTTATTGGCCATTGAGTCAAATAAGAAATACAACGTTGTATGAAATATGAATTACTACCTACTTTTTATAGAGAGCCGGGTCATCCCCATATGGCTGACAAAATGTTGGACTGGACAAGATTTGGTTGAATTGAATATAAATTGAGTAAAAATGATTTGGATTACAATTCATCTAAATATAATATATGGATAAATATGATTCTATCCTATTTAAATAAATTTGTTCTTTTTTAAAAAATTTTACCCCTCTCTCTACAGGCACCCCCACCCCTGGGCGCACCCCCTCGACCTTCCACCAACCTACCCACTTCCCATCCCCCCACCTTCCACCAACCTATCCCTCATTTTTTTGTTTTCCAAAAACAAAAAAATCTACTTTTTTTAAAAAAATAAAAATTTATAGCCCCCCACCCTGCGGCCCCCACTTTCCATCAACCGATTCTGTTTCAATTCTCACTTATATGGGCTGAATATGAATTCTCATGTTAACCTATTCTGTCTATATTTGTATGAATTTAAATAGATTGAAGACCATATTAACCCATTTAAAAAAAGGAAAGAAAATATGAATGATTTATTTAATTTAATATGAGTGATTTCCACCAACCTACCCACTTCCCATCCCCCCACCTTCCACCAACCTATCCTTCATTTTTTTTGTTTTCCAAAAACAAAAAAAATCTACTTTTTTTAAAAAAATAAAAATTTAATAGCCCCCCACCCCGCGGCCCCCACTTTCCACCAACCGATTCTGTTTTAATTCTCACTTATATGGGCTGAATATGGATTCTCATGTTAACCTATTCTCTCTATATTTGTATGAGTTTAAATAGATTGAAGACCATATTAATCCATTTAAAAAAAGGAAAGAAAATATGAATGATTTATTTAATTTAATATGAGTGATTTCACCAACCTACCCACTTCCCACCCCCCCCCCCCCACCAACGTACCCCTCATTTTTTTTGTTTTCCAAAAACAAAAAAATCTACTTTTTCTAAAAAATAAAAATTTAACAGCCCCCCACCCCGCGGCCCCCACTTTCCACCAACCGATTCTGTTTCAATTCTCACTTATATGGGCTGAATATAGATTCTCATGTTAACCTATTCTGTCTATAGAAAATATGAGTGATTTATTTAATTTAATATGAGTGATTTCCACCAACCTACCCACTTCCCACCCCCCACCTTCCACCAACGTACCCCTCATTTTTTTTGTTTTCCAAAAACAAAAAAATCTACTTTTTTAAAAAAAATAAAAATTTAATAGCCCCCACCCCGCGGCCCCCACTTTCCACCAACCGATTCTGTTTCAATTCTCACTTATATGGGCTGAATATGGATTCTCATGTTAACATATTCTGTCTATATTTGTATGAGTTTAAATAGATTGAAGACCATATTAACCCATTTAAAAAAAGAAAAGAAAATATGAGTGATTTATTTAATTTAATATGGGCAAAACAGTTTCATTTAACTTATATGAGTTGAAATTGTCACCCTATCTCCAACTCACCTCTATTTTACTCTCTATTTTCTATATTTGTAGAGTAAAATAGAGAATGAGCTCTCCATAGGACATTTATGGAAGCAACGAATAAGTTTGAATGTTGAGTGTTTATGCAATATTTATGTAATTGTATTTCACTTATATTTAAATTTGTCTATTATATAATATTTTCATGCAATTTATGTTATTTAGAAATTTAGAATAAAATATAATTTTATATTAAATAAAATTTTTGAAAAAATAAAAAAAATTATATGACATGAAAATTATATAAAGTAATTACTTATAAAAAAAGAAAAAAAGATTTACATTATGAAATTAAAAAATAAGAATGAAATAGAAATAACAATATAATATTGAGTAGAAAGAAAAAATTCTTTTTTAGAGAGTAAAATAGAGATTTGAGTTGAATTTATTTGTCTGAAAAAATACAAAACTCTATATTTAAAGAGTAAAATAGAGTTTAGGGTTGCGATGCCCTGTTGCTTGGAGTTTTGGATTATTTGAGGCGGAATGACCTGGAAGACCTATGTACTTGGCTCCATTTCTCACCCAAACCCTTCTACTCACGATTTTACTAACGGAACACTTAAAGATATTAAAACACGTTATTTTAAACTCCTTTGACCGTTGACTAAGCTTACTTGGTGTGTTTTTTGCTGACTCAGATCAAGAGAGTGATTACACACGTTTGAAAAGCAAGTGAAGACAATTATTTAATTTTTTTAAAAAAGAACAATTAAAAGAAAAATATAACAATTAAAGAAAAAAAAAACATTCCCAAATGTTGAACTTTCTTTTTCTTAACACAACCATTACCATCACCACACACACATCTCCAATCTCTTCCAATACTTTTACACACAATTCATTCATTTTCTCTTCTCATATGCTACCTATCATTTGAGAGTTCTATAATGATTGGGGAGAAAAATATTTATTTAGATTTGGGTAAAAGAGGGGGAAAAAAGAGGTTCTAAATTGTGAAATAGATGCAGATTTTAGATGGTTTATTGAAAAACATATGTTTGAGTTGTTTCTAAATGTAAGGCAATTTTATTGAGAGCTTTTTTGAAGAGTTTTCTATATGACCTTTTTTTTTTATCTCATTCTCTTCTTTCTCTCATCCTCCATTTTAGCCACTTTAATTCTCACCACCATTAAAATAGAAAAAATTATAATGAAAAACATAACAAAGTTTTCCTTATCTCTAATTTTTCTTCAACATAAAAAATTCACTAGGAAAGTAAAAAGCGAATGATTAGTAGCAAAATAGATGAACACTAAGACTGGCAAACGGACAGGACCGGTTTTACCGGAACCGATATCGGTACCAGATTTTTCTTACCGGATTTTCTTACCGGTACCGGACCGGATTTACCGAAAAAACCGAACTGTTCCGCCCGGTTCGGTAGTAACCGGTTTGGACCGGTTTGGAACCGGGTCTTACCGGTTCATCCGGTACTTTTTTTTATTTTATAAATTTTAATTATTTTAGTTATTATATAAATATTATATATTTATATTAAAACTTCAATTGAAAACTTTAAAGTTTATATAAGTTTGAAATTGAATTTATACTTTAAAGTTTATATTGAATTTAAAGTTTTATATTGAATTTAAAGTTTAAACTTTATATATTGAATTTAAAGTTTAAACTTTATATATTGAATTTAAAGTTTGAAATTGAATTTAAAGTTTAAACTTTATATATTGAATTTAAAGTTTGAAATTGAATTTAAACTTGAAAGTTTAAAATTGAATTTAAAGTTTAAAATTGAATTTAAAGTTTGAAATTGAATTTAAACTTGAAAGTTTAAAATTGAATTTAAAGTTTAAAATTGAATTTAAAGTTTAAAGTTTATATTGAATTTAAAGTTTGAAATTGAATTATTATATTCCGACATTGGTCTTTTACCACTATTTCTTTCCGAATTCATGTTAAAATTTAAAATAATTAAATATTATGAGAAAAACAAGCAAAATAATATAATAAAAGATATAAAACAACTTAATTAATAAATAAATAAATAATTAAAATTGAAAGTTGGAACGAATGTACCAAACGTCTACGTAAAAGTAGACGTATATTTAATTATTTATAGTGTAAATTGGTTAGAAAGTAGTGAATTTGTGATTTAAAATGGAAAAAAATGGTATATTTATAGTGTAAATGGGTTAGAAAGTGATGGGGTGTTATTTGACCTTTTTGGGCCCCAGCCCAATGGCTAGAAGGGCCCAACGGTTGAAATAATATTTACCTTTAAAAGAAAAAAATAAATAAAATAAAACCGGCTAAACCGGACCTTACCGGATCGGACCGGTCCGGAACCGGTTCAACTGGATAAAAAACCGGGAACCGGTCCGTGAACCGGTCCGGTACACCAAAAGACCGGTTCCTTACCGGTTCAACTGGTACCGGACGAACCGGTACGGGAACCGGACAGGAACCGGACAGGACCGGCCAAAAACCGGTCCTTTAGCCAGCCTTAATGGGAAGAGAAGAAAAGATGGTAAGAAATTATTTTGGAGATTAGTTTGAGATTTCTTTTTAAAAAAATATTATTTGTAATAAAAAAATGATGTAGCAATATATTTCTGATGTAAAAAGTGAGGTGTTATCCACATCAGCGTGATTTGGAGACCCACATGATCAGAGGGAGTTGCAATATTGTGTTTTAATAACTTTAAGTGTTCAATTGGCAACATCGTGAGTAGAAGGGTCCAGGTGACAAATTGAGCCAAGTACAAGGGTTTTCATGTCATTCCGCCATTATTTAATGCTACTGATTTAGGTGATACTCCCTCCATCCTCTTTTACTTGTCATGTTGCGTTTTTCCTAAGTTAATTTGACTAATTTTCTAAGTTAAATTAGATCACATTAATTTGCTATTTTAAACAAAAAGTTTAGATATTCAAAAACTATATGAAAAGTACTATAAATTGCAATTTTTTAAATATCAAATATGATGAAAAAATACATCTCAAAATATTAGTTAAAATTTTTCTAGTTAAACTCTAAAAATAGAACTATGACAACTAAAAGTGAACGGAGGGAGTACTAACTCGAATTAGGTTAAGTTGCATACCCATTAATAGCAAGTACCAACCCTAAAATATAGAATAAAACACATTTTAGTTAAAAGAAAAGAATTGTTCTAAATCATATCATACATGGGTATTCTTTTGATCTTTTTTCGTTTTAAAATAACATTATAAATAATAGTTGCTGATTTTTACTTAAAAAATTTAAAAAACTTTACTTACAATGGAGTTAAATTACAACTTATAACAGTAAATATTCTACTGTGTTCTTATTTTTCACGTGGTGTTTGATGTCAACCGTAAAATCTCACTAATTTTAAATTTAAGCTAACTTTAATTATACCAAAAGGAAATAGATAGGTAAATTATTCTATATATGAATGAGTACTTAGTTTGAAGTTCATCAATATGTAAAAAAAGTAAATAAGATTAGTAATGACAAACGAAAAAATAAATATTTTATAGAATAAGATAAGGGAAAATGTCAACCATTTAAAGTTAGTGGAGGTATTTGCTTTTTAAAGCAAAGTTGAATGGCAAAAATGATTCTTACCCATTAATCATATTATGTATAGTTTTTTTAAATTATTTAGTTAATTGAAGTCCTACGTGTTAGAAACTAAGAAAACTTAAATAATTATTTTCAATGCCATCTTTATTTTCAAGAAGTAAAAAAATGAATTATATTTTGTTAAGGTTTTCGTGCTTATAACATGTACTATATACGTGTGTCTTGCACGGGCATATAGTGAAAATAAAATAGTTATAAAGAAAAATGTGGAAATATGCAATATGATTAAAATAAATATCAGTGTTAACATATTTCATAGTATGTTAGATATATTTTGCTGAATATTATACATTGAGCTTTTTAGAAAATGCCAAAATAAAGATATAACTTCTGAAATCTCTCAATTAAAGTAGGTTTTTTATTGAAACCTCTTTATTACCTAAAAATAAATTAAACAAGTGAACAACTAACAGAATTCAATAATATGGTAAAGAGAAGTGAGAATGCATCTACAATCTTAAATTGTATAGAAAATAACACATCACCTTGGAGATAAGTTGTTTAAATTCGAGAAAATCTAATTGACAAAAACATGAAAGAAATTATCCCCTCGACTTTATTATGTTGTTTTCATTCACCTATAAAGTAATACTCCCTCCGTCCACAATTGCTTGACATATGTACCAAAAGTAGATGTTCAAGATTAATTATCAATATAAACAATTAAGAAATAATTAGTTTTTTTTCCAATGCTGCCCTTAATAATTACTCTATTTTGTTCAATTAAAAAATTATGTAGACTTTTGATATTCTTGGTATAGTAGAGTTATATTTATCAAATTACACCTTGTATTAAATTTTCTTTAAAGGGAGTGCATAACCTTACCCTGACAAACAATTATGAACGGAGAGAGTATATTTTATAAAGTATTACTAAGGATAATATGAACAAAAAAAAGATGTAATAAGTCTCTCATTATTTATTAAAATGATAAAGTAAAATAATACATCAATTTTTCTATAGGAATCAAGTAAAATAATACAGAGTGATACTTTATAAGGTATCTCATTAACGTTTGACTTTGAACTATCAATTTTGTTGAACCACCCGACCCTCGGATTGATGAGCTAACAATCATGAAATATTTGAAGTTATTGTATACTATATTAATTTTGGCATATCATTTAAGAAATAATAAATAGATTATGGTAATATAGTATTATATATGTGTTAATTATTGTATTACCATTTGAATATTTTAATAAATTTAGTGATTTGAAAAATAAATATAATAATTAATTAGATTATGTTTACGAAAATAACAAATCATCTTTTAATTTCTTACGATAAATATCTATTTTTAATAGATTATAAAAGTAGACGAAGGGAGTACTTGTGAAATTAGGTCTCAGGCCTAATTCAAACACCAAAAGCTAGCTCATAGGGAGGGGGATTGTCCAAGCCTTATAAGGAGTTCACCCATCTCATTAACCACCGATGTGGGACTTTTGTCATTTTTTGACACCCCACCTCACGCCCAGTGCTCAGCATCGGCCCTGCTCTGATACCATGTGAAATTAGGTCTCAGGCCTAACTCACACCCCAAAAGCCAGCTCATAGGGAGGAGGATTGCTCAAGTCTTATAAGGAGTTCACCCATCTCATTAACCATCGATGTGGGACTTTTGTCACTCTTTAACAATACTATACTACAAGTATTATAGTGAGAGATCGAGTCTATTTTCACGTGGACAAATTAAAGTCAATACATAGATTGTCCCTAAAATTGTTAACAACTGTTACTTTAACATTATAACTTTGAGAGTTAATTTTTATCGCGCATTCCAATTTGCTGTTCACTTTTATTTGTCTAATAATTTAAAAGAATCAATAAAAATCAAAACTTGATTTACTTTAATTTTAATCAATTTAATTGATTTGATTTTTTTATTGGACAAATTAAAGTCAATACATTGATTGTCCATAAAATCAAAACTTGATTTACTTTAGTTTTAATGTTTAAAAAAGTCAATTTAATTGATTTGATTTGATTTCTTTATTAGACAAATCAAAGTCAATACATAGATTGTCCCTTAAAAACTGTTAATAACTGTTACTTTGACATTACACACTCCAACTTTAACTTTCTCATTTACTTTTATTTGTCTAATAATTTAAAAGAATCAATAAAAAATAAAACTTGATTTACTTAGGTTTTTGTGTTTTAAAAAATCAATTTAATTGATTTGATTTTTTTCTTTTGGGAACTTTTTTATTCAAACCAAACCATATACTCCCCTAATGTGATTTGGAGTGATCCATTATAAAATGGGAAATGGTATATAATAATAAATTATTAAATTAAATTAATGTTATAATTATAGTTTGATTAAATTGTAATATGTAGTAAACTGTTGTCATTTGCCTCTCTCCCTGAAATTTCCGCTCGCCACTCTTCCTCTCTCGCTCGTCAGTCTCTCCCTCGCCTCTCTTACTTTATACAACACAAATGTATAAATTGCGGTTTCTGTTTGTAAAAGTGAGAAAAAATTGTATATACACATGTAAATACATATATCTTCGTCTTACACACTTATAATTATACAGTACAACTCTTTCCCTGCACAGTTCTGTTTTGCCTTTCTCTCTTTCTCGTTTTATACAAACACAAATTATAGAAAATACAATATATAATTTGTGTTTGTATAAGCGAGCGAGCGAGAGATTTGATATACAAACGTTTTATTTCGATTCAATTGTATACAAACTCAAATTTTTATGCAGAATATACAAACACATAGAAAATTGAAGAGGTTACCAACGATTTATACAAACGAGAGTCTGTCAACAATTTATATGAATGAGGCTGTCAACAATTTTATACAAATTTGATGCCCCAATGATTTATACAATCTAATGCTCCATAACAAATAATTATGTAAATTATAGCTATAGTATATAAATATAATTTTGGAAAAATTACCTATTTACACACCTTTATTTTTTATAATTTCTATTATTCCCTACCATTTTAAAATATTACCAAAATCCCTTATTTTACTCCCAAAACCTCAACAGCTGATACATAAAATCCATACTCCCAAAACTCATGTTTTCTCTTTCTTGTTTCACTCCATCAATCTCTCCCTATTTTTTCTCCCACAATCTTATCAGTTAATTCCTTCCTTACAATTTGAAATTCAAAATCGTTCTCTCTCTCCAGTCAAATTGAATTCAACACCGAAATAGGTACAATATTCATCTTCTCTAACCTTCAGTTCACCTTTTTTTTTCCATCACCAATCCTCTTAACCAACCTTTTAGTGTAAACTATCCTTGACCACCTACCATATCAACAAGTTTACCTGCTGCTATTGGTGAATTTTTCACGGATCTAAGTATCCATTCTCCAAAGTGGCCTGCATTTTTTTGCTTAATCCTGGAGGTAATAACTAATATATGAGATATTGTGGTCCATTCCTCCTCCTTCATATGCTAGTGTTAGTGGGTTTGTTGTGCCAATTTATTGGTAAGGTTTTTATTGTGCACCCAATGGACTACCACAAATGCAGCAACAATTTGATATAATATTGGTATTGGTCGTGTTTATAAAGATGCACTACTTTTTTTTTTTAAAATGCAGCAACAATACGATATATTATATTTTTTGTTGTTAATTTTTTTCTAATACATATAGGTTCTGATTTATTTTCATATCTAAATATGTGTGTCTCATGTCTTTAATTATTATCTCATGCATAATTAGAACAAATTGAATAATCTACCATGTATTGTTGTCAGGGGCGGCTCTATCCTTTGGCAAAAAAGGGATTTGCCTTAGGCCCCCAAAATTTGGGGGCCCCAAATTTTTGTCAAGATTAAATTATGTATTAAAATTTTTATAAAAAAATTATTTATTTATCATAAAATGTATAATTTTTTTAAAAATAAATTATTTTATCCACTTTCACATCTTTTGTACTTTGTTAAAAATAAAAATTAATAGTAAAAAGTGTTGAACAAAGTGAAATTTTAGTTTCAAGTATTATTATAAGCATATCAAAATGAGGTATACCAAATCAACTTCTTGAGTTAAATTCTATGATTCTAATATTTATCTTTATTTAATATTTATCAATTTATTACTTATAGCATTATGTTAACAATACATATAATAATTGTCTCACTTGAAGGATGTTTTTCAGTGTTGAGTTGATAAAATCTTACCCAAAACTAGTAACTGAAAAAATAGTATTAAGTACTAATAATTTCCATCTAAATAGTGTAAAGAAAATAAATACTGAATAAATACGTATATAGAATGTAGTTATATTTTAGGCCGCGAATTAAAATTTCGCTTTAGGCCCCCAATTACGTTGAGCCGCCCCTGATTGTTGTTATGTATCATACTTCGCCTTTCTGTCCTATCTCCCTAAGTTTGTCATCTTTTTACTTTGATTTTTATTTTGTTTCATCGTGTTCTGTTTGATACACATGGATCCTGATACTAATTGGAAAATATAAGCTTCTGATGACGAAGATTGGACAGAAAATATAATATTTTTTTTGAAGATACATGACTAAGACGAAACTTGTATGCAGATGGACAAGGTGTTGTCTTCAGTTACAGATGCATTAAAAAATTTAGCACATCATAATTGAAAAACGATTGAATCTGTTGTTGAGGTTGAAGACCAAATCCATGACTGCAGATAATATTATAGATAATAGTGTTTATAGTTCATTATATATCTCATACATATTTTCTTGAATATAATTAAACGTATCATTAATATATATATTTGTTAATGATTGTTTGTTTAAAAACTACAAATACAAATTGATGATACTATTAAGAATCAGAAATGACGAATGTTTCAGAAGTCTAACCGACAAATGAAAAATATTGATGATACTATCAAAAATTAACAAGAAATAGAGAATTTTTCAGAACTTCAACACACATATGAAAATATTCATGTTACTACAAAAGCAAGTGAACATAAGAATATATTAGTATGATCAGAAACTTTAGTATTATGATACATTATCAGATGTTTGATACATCAAAATTTGTTTGTATATGATGTATTATCAATTTAATGTATCTTGACTTATACTACATGCTGCTTCTTTAAGATGATGAACCAGATCAAGGCCCTCAAGATCTTAATGAAGTAACAACGAATGAAGACAAATAAATAGTAATATATCATGTATAATGTATCTTTTGATAAAGTAAAGCATTACTCAAATAAATTAACAAACATAAATAGTAATATATCATGCACTTATTTATTAGGCATGATACATAAATTTGGATTTATACTAAATATATCTCATATTCATTTTTTTTGGTATATGATACATAGCTACGTCGAATTATATGGGCATGATTCATAAACACTAATTTCTACTACATGTATCGATCTCAAGGCAAACAACTTATGAGCAACAATTACATGTTTAATGTATCCCGTAACAATACGATACTTATCAATTTAAACGAGATACATAAATAGTAATGTATCATACACCAATTTTTTAGATATGATTTGTAAATTCGAATTTATACTAAATGTATCAATTACATAACAACTACCACATGATAATGTCTCAATCTCAAATCTAACGTCTTATGCAACAATTACTTATTTAATGTATCCAGAATAAATACAATATTTATCAATTTAAACGACAATAATAAATAATAATGTATCATGCACTAATTTTTTTAGATATGATACGTATTCAAATTTATAATAAATGTATCAATTACATAGCAATTACCACACGGTAATGTATCGATCTCAAATCTAACATCTTATGTATTAATGTATCTAGTATAAATACAATACTTATCAATTTAAACAACATACATAATAGTAAAATGCTAAGTAGCAAAGATACTTATGATGTATTCTAAATTTTTTTGATAATTTTGAATCAAAATTGAAAGATCTTAATGAACTAGGAGAAGAATTTTGCATCTCAAAATTTTCAATAATTTTGAATCAATATCGAAAGGATCTTTGATGAACTGGGAGAAGCATATCCCACAAACAAAATACAGTATCAACAGACACTCGATAATAATACTTGGTGGAGTAATCTTTTGGTGCACGGTCTCAACAATATCAATGAACTCATGTTTATCTTTGAGTGCCCAGTTGATCTTGTTATTGTTTCTGTGAAAAGATCAATCATGATGCGCTAGATTCTTTAATGCATATTCAACTGAAGTCAGCACCTCGTCCATCTGCATACAAGTTTCGTCCTTGTTATTCATATCATCGCCAATCTTTTCACTTGTGTCAATGCATAATGGATACATTGCGAATCTCAACTCACTTTTTTCACTTCTAAATATAGTTTAACACTCATGTCGTTCGTAATTTTGATCGGAGACGAGTTAATTACCTTCTATGATGTAATGAATTTCAATATTTTTCCTTGATACATCGATATCTAACTCGGCTGAAATTGCTGCTTTGAGATTCAAAAACGGAACTGATTGTCCAACTACGATTTCGTCACTTTTGTAACTTTCATATTTCACTTCGTTGTAATTCTCAATTTTTCTCAATCGATGGATGTTCACAAATTGTTATTCAATGTAGAAGATATAATTTTGAATTTTGGAATTTGAAAGGTCTGAGTAGATTACCTATTAAGATAGGGATTGTTTAGTTTCAGTTACGCTTAAATTAAGCTAATTAAATTAACAGAATTAATTATTACAGATTTTTTCCTTTTTACGCTCAACAATAATTTATTACCTTGTATCAATTATACTGTATCAGATTGGTAGCTATGTATCAAAAGCCTACCTTTTTAAGGATTTTTTTGTAAAATGTAAATTAGTTGGGATAGAATGTAATGTATATCTTACACTATGAGATTTCTTTAATTTTTACTATAATTTTTATGTTTGCGAAAGTTGATCCATTATAAAATGGTTGAAATCCACCTTTCTAATTAAGGCCCAAAATATGTGTTAGCCCATGTCCTCTGCAATCAGCGCCCATCTTATGACCTTTTATATATATTTACAAATAAACAAGAGTAAAAGAAGGGAGAACTACGAGATTAGATTATTTAGACACATTTTACTATGGATTCGACTCCCCTCCAATATCATATATATATATTATATTATTATTATTAAAAGTTTCTATCGTATATTGATGAATATATATCTAAATACATCTATTTTACTATTAAATACATTAAAATAGAGACAAATATAACTTATCTAAATTTATTTTGACTCCTTTATTCGACCGGTTTAAGTTATCTAAGAGTTTAGTTGATTTGACTTAAATATATGGTTCAAGAGAAATTTTGTTAATACTGTCACGCCCCTTTTTTTTCCTCAAAATATTTTGATTTTATTTGTTTTGAAAGAAAAAGAGTTTTTTAAATTAAAGTGACATTTTGAAAAGGGATAATTATTATTTAGAGTCGCCACTTGGAATTGAGTTTTGGTGTTCCAAGTCACCTTATTTAAATCCCTAATCAAAAGGAAATTTGACTCTATTTTTATTGGTCTGTGAAATATAAATTCAGGTAAGGAATTCTGTTGACCGAGGGGAAGGTGTTAGGCACCCCTCGAGTTCCGTGGTTTTATCACGATCGCTTTATTGACTTTTAGTATGACTTGATTTAATTTTTTGAATATTATATTATTTAATGTAATAATAAAATGTTATTTACCTTTAATCATTTACTTTAAACCTATTTAAAACTATCTTATTTATTTTTAATTTCTTTAAAAAAAATATTTTGATGTATATCCATAAATTTGAAATTTAAAACACTTGTATTTTTTTTTTTAAAACTTTTGTGTGTATATTTGTATATATTTTTTTTATGAATATATATAAGTATCTAATATTTAGGAATTAGAGTTTATCTAGGAAAGGAATTTTAGTGTTTGAGTAATTTTAAGATTTTTTTTTAAATACATTTAAAATAGGAGATGAATTTTATAGGATTTATGATTATTTTTAAATCATTTTTTTTTCTGACGTTCTGTTAACTTTTTTTATTTTTTAATTATTATTTTATTTTATTTTTTTTCTTTTACGTATATTTTGTATTACATTTTATTTATTTATTTATTTATTGTTCTTTTTTACCCCTTTTTTTTGTTTGTTTGATTTTTTTTTGTTTCTGTTATGTTTTTTTCTTATTATTTTTTTTTCATTATTATTTTTATGTTCACGTTGTTCTTTTTTATTATAATTATTTCTATCTTTTTTTTTCTTATGCTTTTTTTATTTATTTTTAATCAAAACATTCTGTTTGTCTTCTTATCTTTATTTATTTATTTTTTATATTTTTTTCTGGTTTTAACATTCTGTTCTTTTTTTATTACTTTTTTTTGTTACACTTTATTTTCAATTCTTTTTAATCATTCTTTTTCCTTTTCTTTTTCTTATTCTTTTTCTGTACACGTTTTCTTTTGTTTTTTTCATTTTTTTTAATTATCCTTTCTCATTATTTTTTTTTAGTCATAGCTTTAAATAATATTTATATATTCTCTCAATGATAAACTTTAATAATCCGAATTAGATAACCATCTTATACTTATTCTAAAGATAATTTTTAATCCAAATAATGTATTAAAAAGATTGAAACGTATTACACATAAGTTTTTTAATTACTAATCAATTAAATTTTAGTTTACATCCTAATCTAACAAGTCTATAAATTTTCTCTAGTGAAAAACTAGGCTCCAGAAAAAAACATTAACTATTCAATCACAAAATCAATTTTAATATAAATTGTATCTAAAAAGTTTAGACAATAATAATAATACAAATATGTATGATACATCTTTTATTTCATATTATTTTTAGCAAGAAACATTTTTGATTCCGTTTTCCCGAACATTCATAAATTCTAAAAAAAAATTAAAAAAATCACAACATGCATCACATATTGATATTATTCAAAGAATATCATATTATTATTATAAGCATCAAATTTTCATACAACATTCCATTTAAATAACTCGAGAATTTAGAGTTACCTCAATGCGAAAATGGATATCACAAAAATAACTGCTACGATCTACTGATTTCCAAAGTTAATAATTGTTAATTAACTTTAAAGAGCCTTTTCAAGACCGAAACCGCGAACAAAACCTCAGATTATAACTCAATTTTTAGGATAAAACTCACTTTTTTACTCTTTTCTCTTTGTTATCGTACTTTTTTTGTAATCTTCTCCATTTTTTCTGTGTGTTCTCTATATCTCTCTGTGTATTTCCATATCTGTCCCCTCTTTTCAACTGTACGTGTCTTTCTATATTATTTTTGGGTGAGAGTATAGTGCTAATTAAAAGAAACGTAGTGGAGTGGGATTGTGATTTAATTTGAAATTTGGTTGAGAAGATTAAGGTTGAAATAAAGAAAGAAAAAATAAAATAAATAAATAAATAATAAGAAATCAACAAAATAAATAAATATGAAAGAAACGTGTAGTGTTAAAAACTTGAAAAGAATCGTGCAAAGGGAAAAAAAATAGAATAAAAAATAAAAAAATAAAAAAAAATAGATGGGAGGAGGATTAGGAAAATAAGTTAGGAAGTTGGGAGTAATTAGGATAAAGTAAAACAAATTGAATTTATTTAGGACTCCTCTTTTCTTTTATTTTTCTATATTTTTTCTATTTTTGGACTAGATAGAATTTAACAAATAACTTAAATTTTCAACTTCTATTTATCATTTTTTTATTAAATTATTATTAAACTATAACTGATCTTATAATTTGTATTAATTTATAATTTATTATTATAAAGAAAATTATTGATTAAAATATTTATGTTTTGATAAAAAATTAGGTGTTCACAGTATGCCCCTCTTTGCTTGGAAACATGAAGAGTTTTCATGCAAAGACGTGAACAATGTGACTAATTTTTTACTGAAATATTTATGCCAAAAAATGTGAAAAATAAATAAAAGAGAAGAGGTTTGATTGTGTCCTAACTTTTGAAAAACTACCTATCCTATGTTGATCATAAGGAGTCAGGCGTAGTTCCAATGAGTTAGGTAGTCGAGTGAGGTTTTGTCGAGATTCCGGTTCGTAGCTCCAGTTATTACATAAAAAATAAAATGCAGAAAGAAAGATACGAAATTCTATCTACTCTGATAGTGCTAAGTCCTCAATTTGAATTCTCGGTTATCGCTTCACCCTCTTTGGTAGGTTCATCGATTCCGAACTTTGCTCTGGACATCTGAATTTAAGATTTGAAACTTTATGACTTGACTTCAGCTATTGACGTTCTTCCGCATGATATTCTTGAAAACTTGTTTTCTTGAAATGATGAATTCTTTTATTCTTGAACTTTAAATTTGTGTACTATGTAAAAACCTGCACACCATAAAAAAAAAATGAAACAAATTTTTTTTGCCCAGTTTGCAATAGGAAATTTTGTGAGTTATTGATGAAAGCTATAAAAGTCTATACTAAGAATAAAAATAATATTTTTTTAAGGGAGTTTTGTATCCAAAATGCAATCAGGGGCTCTTATACCTGTGAAAACATGAAAATAATTTAGGGGTTATTGTACCCTATATGCGATCAGGGGTTATTGTGCCCTATGACATGATAATAATAAGATAAGGGGTATTGTGCCCCATGAAAACATGAAAAAAATAAGATAGGGGGTATTGTGCCCTATATGCAACCAGGGGTTATTGTGCCCTGTGAAAATTAAAAACAAAATAGAATAGGGGTTATAGTGCCCTATATGCAACCAGGGGTTATTGTGCCCTGTGAAAACATAAAATAAAATAGAATAGGGGTTATAGTGCCTTATATGCAACCAGGATTTATTGTGCCCTGTGAAAATATAAAATAAAATAAAATAAGGGTTATAGTGCCCTATATGCAACCAGGGGTTATTGTGCCTGGTGAAAACATGAAAAAAATAAGATAGGGGTTATTGTGCCCTATATTCAATCAGGGGTTATTGTGTCCTGTGAAGACATGAAAATAGAATAAGGGTTATTGTGCCCTATATGCAACCAGGGGTTATTGTGCCCTGTGAAGACATGAAAAAATAAGATAGGGGTTATTGTGCCCTATATGCAACCAGGGGTTATCGTGCCCTCTGAAGACATAAAAAATAAAATAGGGGTTATTGTGCCCTATATGCAACCAGGGGTTATCGTGCCCTGTGAAGACATGAAAAATAAGATAGGGGTTATTGTGCCCTATATGCAACTAGGGGTTATCATGTCCTGTGAAGACATGAAAAATAAGATAGGGGTTATTGTGCCCTATATGCAACCAGAGATTATTGTGCCCTGTGAAGACATGAAAATAAAATAGGGGTTAATGTGCCCTATATGCAACCAGGGGTTATTGTGCCCTGTGAAGACATGAAAACATAGAATAGGGGTTATTGTGCCCTATATGCAACCAGGAGTTATTGTGCCTTGTGAAGACATGAAAAATAGGATAGGGGTTATTGTGCCCTATATGCAACCAGGGGTTATTATGCCCTGTGAAGACATAAAAAATAAAATAGGGGTTATTGTGTCCTATATACAACCAGGGGTTATTGTGCCCTGTGGAGACATGAAAAATAGGATAGGAGTTATTGTGTCCTATATGCAACCAGGGGTTATTGTGCCTTGTGAAGACATGAAAAATAAAATAGGGGTTATTGTGCCCTATATGCAACCAGGTTTTTTTTTAACTTATATTATTATTATTTAATATTACTTTATTTTATTTTATTTTTATTAGTACATTGACCAATCTAAAAATAAAATAAAATGCCCCAGATTTTATTAAGATTTTTTTTTCATATTATAAGAGAGTCAAGGATTCAAGAACTTACCTTCGCGGCGTTTGTCTCGAATTACTTGTACGATTTGTCTTTATAGCTCTTTCAGCCTATAAATTTAATTCTATCTTGATTGTGCTCATGCCAAGACGGAATGTCATCATTTGATCGATGGTGTCGTTCGTGATTTATTACCAAGTAGACATTCTCATCTTTTTAGTGTCGACTTATGGTTCTAGTGAGAGTTTTCACTCATAAGACCCTCTCATTTTTTTTGTAACACATCAAAGGCCACAACGTCATGTTTCAAACCTTGGAGATTTCAAATAACATGATTATTATTTTATTGAGTGATTAGACCGAACCTCAATGAAGGGTTGCCTACGTATCCTCTTAGGAATCAGGTCGAACGTAGTTCAATAATAAAAAATTATTTTTCTTTTTCTTTATTTATTTTTAGAAATATAATGAAAAAATGGGAAAAGAATCAGTTCATGTTTGATAATGTCTTGACTTTAGTTGGTACTAACAATTAGTATTATGCATATGAACCACATTCAACTACTTTCAAACAAATTTGAGGTCAACTTTGAGTAATTTATATAGTTTCAAATTGTATCTGAAATATGATTAAGTAATTACAAGATCAATTATCTTGCCAAAATTAAGGGATAGAATTATTCGTATTGTCATGTTTCAAATGCACTCGCAACATATGAAAGTCCTACTTCACACAATATAATAATTTAGATCGTAGGACATTTTTGAAAGTCACTCACACTCAGAAAGATGTTTAATGCATGAGATTGAGATAACATATGCTTGGTCCTCATGTAAGCATCCACTAATATGAGAACATAAAAAATATGTTCAAATAGGACTTGTCATTGGCATGTAATGTAGTCTTAGAGAAAGCTAGGATATTCATTCGGGATAAAATGACTATTTCCTCCTTAAAATTTGCACAATGCTTTCAATATTTTTTTTTATTTTTGCATCTGACCTTTGTTTTCTTGTAAGGTCTTTCTCATTTATTTTTTCTCTTCCTTTTTTGATCTTCTCTCCTTTTTGTTGGAGATTTCATTTTTTTCATTCTATCTTTTTTTTTTTTTTTGAAATATTTGGTCTTTTTCACTTTGTTTCCCAACTTAGGTCTTTGGCTTTATGTAGCTATTTCATAGTGCGCTCAAGGAGGTGTGACAAAGGAATTAGTGTATTTATACACTCAAAAGGTATATGCTAAGATGTGATTATTCAAATAAAAAGTTTTCATGCTCGAAATGGGAGTTCTATGGATAACATGTCATTTGGTAGGCTTGAAAGGCACAATTGAATCAAAGAAAGCCTATAATCCTTTCTCAAGTTAAATGTTACTCAATATTTCGTCTCAACCAACATTGGGCCAAGTTCTAGATCAACAAAATCATGTCTTTGAATTTTATATCTAAAGCTCACCACACAATGCATTTGAAACAATGAGGTCGAACTTATTTTATCCATAACTTTAAACAAGATAATTTCTCAAGTATTACATAAATTCATTGAGAGATGCCAATAGAAGTCTATATGTCTCAACAAAGTTGATCTGTCTTGTCAAATAGTTTAACACTTTATTATTTTTCTTATGCATAATCCTAAGCATGTTGTTACCAACCAAATAAAAAAAAAAATCTATTTTTTTTCCCAGTTATATGTGACGATAATTTTTAGATTTTTTCTCGGTTGGACCGAACCTCACAATAAGTTTGCCTACGTATCTTGTCAAAACAAGAATCAGGTCAAACGTAGTTCCGAAACATCAGTAAAAACATTTTTGTTTTCTTAAAGACCAATTCCCTTTTTAATGGATACACATATTATTTTATTTTTTAATTTTTAAATAATAATTGATATATTTTTTTTAATTTTTAAATAAGGATCACCGAACCCAAGGAAAGTTGCCTACGTATCTCATCAAGGTGAGAATCAGGTGTGCGTAGTTCGTTCAGATTGAACATTTAAATAATTTTTGTTAGAAATTTGTTAACAAATGCAACTCTTTTCTTCGTTTAAAGTGATATAAGAAAAAAACTTTTAAAAGTTTTTTTTTTGTGAACTTTACATAGTAAAAAATTTATTTTTTTGTTGATGTGATTTTAATTTTAAAAGGTAAGTTATCTATACTAGATATATCCGATAATATGTAGAGTCTCTCATTAAATCATATGTAAATGATTCAAATAATGAAGTCTACTAGGAATAACCATATTTGGTTTCAGTTCAACCAATCTTAAACTTGTGGAGAAAAGTATCTAGACTGGCTGTAAAACGAGCAGACAACTCGAGTTAGGGAGTAGCAGCGTACCGGTAACAGCGCTTTCCGGCTTTGTGCATGGGTGCTCCCTATCCTAAATATGTGTGACTAAAAATCCTTCACCATGGACCGAAGATTCACTGGTTATCTTGACAGAAGTGGGGTGCGTAGTCGCAATTCCCATATTGTTATTATTGAAGACTTAGTAAAATGCACGAGAAAAGACACTTTATATGCAGTTCAAATAATATCAAACAGTAAATAAGTAGACAATTAGCACATTAAGCCTATAAATACAATATCCAAAAATATATCAAATAAATATAAGTCATACATAAGTCAATATTAATAAGCTCGAATTCTGGTTGTCCCCAGCGGAGTCGCCATCTGTCATGCCCCCTTTTTTTCCTCAAAATATTTGATTATATTTGTTTTGAAAGAAAAAGAGTTTTTCCAATTAAAGTGACATTTTGAAAAGGGATAATTATTATTCAGAGTCGCCACTTGGAATTGAGTTTTGGTGTTCCAAGTCACCTTATTTAAATCCCTAATCAAAAGGAAATTTGACTCTATATTTATTGGTCTGCGAAATTGAAATTCAGGTAAGGAATTCTGTTGACCGAGGGAAAGGTGTTAGGCACCCCTCGAGTCCCGTGATTTTAGCACGGTCGTTTTATTGACTTTTAGTATGACTTGGTTTAATCTTTTGAATATTATATTATTTAATGTAATAATAAAATGTTATTTACCTTTAATCATTTACTTTAAACCTATTTAAAACTATCTTATTTATTTTTAATTTCTTTAAAAAAAATATTTTGGTGTATATCCATAAATTTGAAATTTAAAACACTTGTATTTTTTTTTTTAAAACTTTTGTGTGTATATTTGTATATATTTTTTTTATGAATATATATAAGTATCTAATATTTAGGAATTAGAGTTTATCTAGGAAAGGAATTTTAGTGTTTGAGTAATTTTAAGATTTTTTTTAATACATTTAAAACAGGAGATGAATTTTATAGGATTTATGATTATTTTTAAATCATTTTTTTTCTGACGTTTTGTTAACTTTTTTTTTTTTTAATTTTTTTTTCTTTTACGTATATTTTGTATTACATTTTATTTATTTATTTATTTATTGTTCTTTTTTACCCTTTTTTTTTGTTTGATTTTTTTTTCTGTTATGTTTTTTCTTATTATTTTTTTTTATTATTATTTTTATGTTCACGTTGTTCTTTTATTATTATTATTATTCTATCTTTTTTTTTCTTATGCTTTTTTTATTTATTTTTAATCAAAACATTCTGTTTGTCTTCTTATCTTTATTTATTTATTTTTTATATTATGTTTTTTGGTTTTAACATTCTGTTCTTTTTTTATTACTTTTTTTTTTGTTACACTTTATTTTCAATTCTTTTTAATCATTCTTTTTTCTTTTCTTTTTCTTATTCTTTTTCTGTACACGTTTTCTTTTGTTTTTTTCATTTTTTTTAATTACCCTTTCTCATTATTTTTTTTTAGTCATAGCTCTAAATAATATTTATATATTCTCTCAATGATAAACTTTAATAATCCGAACTAGATAACCATCTTATACTTATTCTAAAGATAATTTTTAATCCAAATAATGTATTAAAAAGATTGAAACGTATTATACATAAGTTTTTTAATTATCAATTAAATTTTAGTTTACATCCTAATCTAACAAGTCTATAAATTTTCTCTAGTGAAAAACTAGGCTCCAGAAAAAAACATTAACTATTCAATCACAAAATCAATTTTAATATAAATTGTATCTAAAAAGTTTAGACAATAATAATAATACAAATATGTATGATACATCTTTTATTTCATATTATTTTTAGCAAGAAATATTTTTGATTCCGTTTTCCCGAACATTCATAAATTCTAAAAAAAAAATTAAAAAAATCACAACATGCATCACATATTGATATTATTCAAAGAATATCATATTATTATTATAAGCATCAAATTTTCATACAACATTCCATTTAAATAACTCGAGAATTTAGAGTTACCTCAATGCGAAAATGGATACCACAAAAACAACTGCTACGATCTACTGATTTCCAAAGTTAATAATTGTTAATTAACTTTAAAGAGCCGCAAGACCGAAACCGCGAACAAAACCTCAGATTATAACTCAATTTTTAGGATAAAACTCACTTTTTCACTCTTTTCTCTTTGTTATCGTACTTTTTTTGTAATCTTCTCCATTTTTTCTGTGTGTTCTCTATATCTCTCTGTGTATTTCCATATCTGTCCCCTCTTTTCAACTGAACGTGTCTTTTTATATTATTTTTGGCTGAGAGTATAGTGCTAATTAAAAGGAACGTAGTGGAGTGGGATTGTGATTTAATTTGAAATTTTTTTGAGAAGATTAAGGTTAAGATGAAGAAAGAAAAAATAAAATAAAAAAATAAATAATAAGAAATCAACAAAATAAATAAATATGAAAGAAACGTGTAGTGTTAAAAACTTGAAAAAAATCGTGCAAAGGAAAAAAAATTAGAATAAAAAATAATAATAAAAAAAATAGATGGGAGGAAGATTTTTAGGAAAATAAGTTAGGAAGTTGGGAGTAATTAGGATAAAGTAAAACAAATTTGAATTTATTTAGGACTCCTCTTTTCTTTTATTTTTCTATATTTTTTCTATTTTTGGACTAGATAGAATTTAACAAATAACTTAAATTTTCAACTTCTATTTATCATTATTTTATTAAATTATTATTAAACTATAACTGATCTTATAATTTGTATTAATTTATAATTTATTAATATAAAGAAAATTATTTATGTAAAATATTTATGTTTTGGTAAAAAATTAGGTGTTCACAAATACTTTTTTAAAATATATATTTTTGTTTGATATCTAATATAAATAAATAAAAAGATCCATTCATCTATTTTGGTAATTAAATAAATTATAAGAAGAATAAAAACTAATAATTAAAATTTAGTATGGATTGACAAGTTGGCCTGGATTATGACCATTATAAATTTTTTTAGACGGATTAATGACTAACTCAATTATAAAAGTAATTTATTTTATTCATCTAACATTCAACTCAACTTAATTATTTGATTGTTTTATCAACCACTCATTTATAAATTTACTTATTTTAAATTTTTAACCAACTTAAATTCACTTTATTCGAAGATAATCTAGGAGCTCGTCATAGGATCTAACTTTTGCTCATTATCATGCTTTTTTTCAGTCTTCACATGAACTATCCAATCCTATTATATTATTCACAATAAATATAAGCCATTTTTTTCTAGAATTTGTTACAAAAAATATATATATAATTAACAAGTCTAGATTTCCATGCAACAAAATGCATGTGCACACCAACTTTCAGTACTCATAATTCAAAATTTTAAATTAATAAAAGAGTATAAAATTTTGAGTATTTATTTCAAATGTTTTGTATATATTGAAGATAAATATAATAATCTTTATTTAATACTAGTATATATGATTTCAGAAGGAAAGCATGAGTTCACGTGCACCTAATGACCTCCTCATAAGTACGCCTCTGTTTGAATGATTATTCAACTTGTGATATATAGTTAGTTAATAAAGTTATTTATTCTCTCAAAAGTCATCTTATTTAAGGTAAAATATGATAGTAACTTTTGAAAAACAAACCAAAAAAATTGACTAATTACCACAAATTAATTAGTGACCCTTCAAACTTCAAACAATCAATTCTCGATCCCATAGACTAGAGAAACGTATATCTAGAGTTTTCTTAAAGTTTTATGCAAATAAGTCTAATAACGGTATAAACTAGCTAGAATATCCAACACGAAATTCTCATTGCAATTAATAGAAACACTAAATTTAAAATCTATATGCATAAATTAGTTTATTAATTCCAATACACAAAAAACACATACATATATACATGCATTTGTCTATCAAAATAATAATGACTTATTTTCAAAGACTAATTAGTTGTATTTTTGTGCTTTTTCTTTTGTCCTTAGCTTTTGCATGTGAAGCTAGGGTTTTACTTGATAATAATGCAAATGATCAAGGGTTTGTTAGAGTCAATGGTGCACATTTTGAACTCAATGGATCACCTTTTCTATTCAATGGTTTCAACTCTTACTGGCTAATGCATGTTGCTGCTGAGCCTAGTGAGAGGTACAAGGTCACTGAGGTCCTTCGCGAAGCATCTTCCGCAGAGCTCTCTGTATGTCGTACTTGGGCTCTTAGTGATGGAGGCGATATGGCATTACAAATTTCACCTGGTGTTTATGATGAACGTGTTTTTGAGGTAGTACATTCATCTGTTTCGTTTCACATGACATTAACTGACAGTCTGACACCTTTCTATATTTGAAAACTCTTTAATTTATTATTAACATTAAACTTCTAACTATATAATGTTATCCTTAATAACATGTTTTTAAAAGCCACGTTTTAACACTACAAGTTTTTCTTTTTCAACTTTTGACCACAAGTACTTTTAATAAAGATACTTTTGGTACGTAACAAAAATCCCTTTATTTCTTGAACTTTGTATACAGTCAAACAACGTATTACTACATTATGTAGGGTTTGGATTTTGTTATATCGGAGGCTAAGAAGTATGGAGTTCGATTGATCTTGAGCTTTGTAAACAACTACAACGATTTTGGAGGGAAAGCTCAATAGGTTCAATGGGCGCGAAATGCAGGAGCTCAGATAAATGGAGATGATGATTGCTACACTAATTATATTACCAAAAATTATTACAAGAATCACATTAAGGTAACAAAAACCTAGAACTCATTAATTAATTAACACATGCTAATTTTAATTAGGGTGATGTTTAATTTTAATTATTAAGTACAATTATTGTTAATGCAGAAAGTTGTTACAAGGTTCAATACCATTACTGGAATGACATACAAAGATGATTCAACTATCATGGCGGGAACTCATGAATGAGCCTAGGAACCAAGCTGATTATTCAGGAAATACTCTTAACGTACGTACGTCTGAATTAATGAATTGATTTCTCAAATGATCACTCGATCTACTGATTAATTATAAGTACTGAATTTCATTCATATTAATAAAATGAGCCCATTTCGATCATATTTAATGGCTTGAATCACTAATTTTTTAGTTGGTCAAATATGAGTTTCAAATTATTTTAAGAGTCTATAAATATGGTCAAAATGGGTTCAATATGGATATTCATTTAATTCATATTAGATCACTTATTTTCACTTTCACTCAAAGTTCTTAATTGTGCTAAAAAATAAAAAAATTAATATTATTTTTTTAAAAATCAATTAATTTTCAAACTTAATTGAAAAACAGCTTTTTGGTGGAGGGAGGATTTTTTTGGTTTTTTGAAAAATAAAAAAAATTAGGGGTAGGTTGGTGGAATGTAGGGGAGGGGGTAATTTTTTTTTTTTTTTTTTGAGAAAACCATTTTTTTTTGTTTTTGAAAAACAAAATTCTTTAGGGATTGGCTGTGAAAGGTGGGGGTGGGGGGTGGGGAGGGGGGGAATATGTGGGTACCACCATATTTGACCAAATTATATTTGGATGGATTGTAATCCAAATCATGTTTTCTCAAACTATATTCAACTCATGCAAATCCGATCCAATCCAACCGTTTGCCACCCCTAGCCTACATATTCAGTAAAATTGTCTACGGAGCATTTTTTAAAGATAGACAGTAAATAATTGAAAATAGAGTTAAAAGCATAAGAAATTTATGAAATACCAAAATAACCATTGGTCGGCAAGCTGACAAGACACCCGAGAGGTGCTTGTCAAGCCGCTATTAATCATTATTAGGGTGTCAAAAATGAACCCAAACATAGGTAATCCGTCCAATTCGTCCAGAATTTTAAGAGGTGGACTCAAGATAATTTGAATTGGGTTTAATCTCAACCCATTCAAGCCTAACCCATTTTAGGAGAATTCTCAATTGAGCTTACTTCAATCTCCATTTTCAACCTGTTTTAAAATTATTTACTAAGTTATGTTTCGATATTAAATGAATGAATTATCATCTATTTAACATCTTTTAGGATTATCTATCAATTGGTCACTTTTTTTTAAAAAATAATAATAATTTTGAGCCGAAATTTACATTGTGATTATAAAAATTAAATATTCTTTGTTAAAATTGTTGAGATTAATCGGGTCAAATTGAGCGGGTCAATACCCAACCCGTTTTTAAAGTCCATTTGAACCCAACCCATTTGAGCCCAAAATAAACTTGAACGGGTCAAGACCCTATCCGATTTCTATTCAGCCCATTTTAATATCTCAAATTTCAATCCAACGCGCTTATCTAACACCCCTAATCATTGTGTATAGTTTATACATAAAAAAGGATTTTATACTTTATTTAGTCAATTGAAATCCTACGTGTTAGAAATTAGAAAAACTTAAATAATTATTTTCAATGCCATCTTTATTTTCAAGAGTAAAATTGAATCATATTTTCTTAAGATTTTCTTGCTTATAATATGTACTAGATACAAGTGTTCGTGCAAGACACGAGCATATAGTAAAAATAAAATAGTTGTAAAGAGAGACATGAAAATATGTAATATGTCTCTTGTGTATTTTACTTTATTTATTGTCTTGCTGAGTTAAAGGACCTGGTCCATTGACAGATAGTGGACACATATATTCTAACAAAATATGATTCATTTTTTTTACTCTTGAAAATAAAGATGGCTTTGAAAATAATTATTTAACTTTTTCTAATTTTTGACACGTAGGATTTCAATTGACTAAATAAATTATAAAAACTTTTTTTATATATAAACTACACATAATGATAAGGGGTGTCAGATAAACGGGTTGGATTAAAATTAGAGATATTAAATAGAAGCGAGAATGCATCTGTAATGTTAAATTGTTTAGAAAATAACACATCACCTTGAAGATAAGTTGTTTAAATTCGAGAAAATTCTAATTGACACAAAAGCATGAAAGAAATTACCTCTTCGACTTTATTCTGTTGTTTTCATTCACCTATATATTTTAAACATGGATAAATAGTCAGTTGGTTTTTCTTTGTTAGGAGTGAAAGATGATTATTAACTTCAATCACATTAGCTAGCTAATACAAACAAATAAAGTACTATTAAGGACAACTTTATTTCCTCTTCAGCTAAGGCAAACATATAACTTTCTGTATCAAGAGTATAACGTTGATATTAAGTGTGATTTTACAAATGGTATGTGTCGAGAATAGAATGTACGTAGACCTTATTCTTATCTTGGAGGGTATAGGGAGTTAATTTCCGATAGACCTTCAGAGGGATAAAATAATCATGTCAAAATACTACTAAGATAATGTCAAAGAGGCGTCACTACACCTTATACATAATTTTTTATTTAAGCTACTAATATGAGACCTGATATCTAAAGATTCATACAAAAATATAATGGCCGGAGAATATTACAACAGTTGCTATCTTTCTATTTGTCTAATGTCTAATTTCTATTATATAATTGGCTACAACATAGACATTAGAAAAATTCTGAAGAAGATTGAAAGAATATTGCAAAGGCCATTCTCCAAAAATATTATTCTCACGAACAACGTAGACCTGATAGAGTTGTCTTAGGATTATATTTCAGTGTTTAATTTTATAGGTCGTGTTTTTTACCGCCCGTGAGCAAGGGGATTTCCACGTAAACTGCTTGTGTCTTTTACTTTATTTATTGTCTTGCTGAGTTAAAGGACCTGGTCCTTGACAGATAGTGGACACATACATTCTAACAAAGGAGAACAATGTTTTTTTATTTATTTACGTAAACCGAGAAGTGAAAACACAATTACAAGAAGTGATTGTTCTTTCTGAAGCTATTTCAGAATAACAAATCTTTTTTATAAGCAGTAAATATATTATTCAGAATTTTAAAAAAAGGGTAACGTTGACATTCTTCAGAAGGAGCTAAGTGCTTGTCAAATTTTGCCAGTAAATCATGTTATCCTAATTAAACACATTAATATATGTGTGACATAGGATAAACATGTATTGTTTAAGGATAAACTTCCATTAGAGACCTTAAACCAAGAGAGGTTATTATTTTGTATCCACTTAAACCAGCATCTAGGAAGAGTTTTTCCCATTCCTTCTTACTTCTCTCTTTGGAAGCACAAGTAATCCTCACTAATAAGTCCATCAAATGTTGTGATTGAACAAGCTGCTCATTATTGCTACAATTGTCCTCCATTACTATGTCTATGATGATCACTTTTCCTCCCTTTTCCTTACTTGGAATCGATTCTTTGCATTTCTTTAGTATCTTCACACAATCTTCATCATTCCAGTCGTGCAAAATCCACTATTTTATCACAAAAAATAACGACTAATCAATTTGTAATTAGCTAGGAATATTTGAGTCCGGAGCCTAATAAGTATAAAATGTTAACAAAAATTTCAAAACGGTATATAAATTTTAAATTTAACCAAAACGGCAAAATCGCTGGTAGTGCAGCGATTTTGCTCGCCGGAAAAAGCAAAATCGCTGCAACACCAGCGATTTGCTAAATTCAATGATTTTTTTTTAAAAAAAATTTTTTTAAATGAAATCGCTGCCATGGCAGCGATTTACAATATAAGATTTTTTTTTAATGATTTCTTAATAAATCGCTGCCTAGGCATCGATTTATCTTAATCTTTTTTTAAAAGAATTATTTATTAGAAATTTTAAAAAAAAATAAAAAAATTATAAAGCAAATCGCTGACTAGGCAGCGATTTGTGTAATAACTTTTTTTAAAATAATCTATTTAACTTAGATCGCTGCAAAGGCAGCGATTTAAGTCAAATTTTTTCTTTTAAAAAAAAATAAATCGCTGCAGTTTTTTTTTTAATTTTTTTTTAAAATTTAATTAAACGCTGCCTTCGCAGCGATTTACAATTTTTTTTTAAAATTTTTTTTTGTATAGGCAGCGATTTACCTTTCTTTTTTTTAATTTTTTTTAAATTTTAATTAAGCATCGATTTATAATTTTAAAAAAAAAATAATTAAATCGTGCGATTTAACATTATTTCCATTTTTTTAAAGTTTTTTTGGCAAAATCGCTGCCTACGCTGCGATTTAATATTTAAATTATTATAAAATTAAAAAAAAAAGTGAAAATCGCTGCGTAGGCAGCGATGTTACCAAAAATTTTTAAAAAATTAAAATAATATTAAATCGCGTGATTTGATTAATTTTTTTAAATTATAAATAACTGCTTAATTAAAATTAAAAAAAAAGGAAAATCGCTGCGAAGTCAGCGTTTAATTAAATTTTATTTTTTTTTGACTTAAATCGCTGCCTTTGCAGCGATTTAAGTTAAATAAATAATTTTAAAAAAAGTTGTTACACAAATCGCTGCCTAGGCAGCGATTTGCTTTATAATTTTTTTTTTAAATTTCTAATAAATAATTTTTTTTTAAAAAAAGATTAAGATAAATCGCTGCCTAGGCAGCGATTTATTAAAAAATCATTAAAAAAAATCTTATATTGATTTCATTTCATTTTTTTTTAAAAAAAATCATTGAATTTAGCAAATCGCTGGTGTTGCAGCGATTTTGCTTTTTCCGCCGAGCAAAATCGCTGCTCTACCAGCGATTTTGCCATTTTGGTTAAATTTAAAATTTATATACCGTTTTGGAATTTTTATTAACATTTTATATCCATTAGGCTCCGGACTCAGGAATATTTTGTAGAGATAGTTTTGTGATTTTGTTTGTTACATGAGATAAAGTGTTCAAAACATTTCTAAATTTGACGTGAATTATTATTTTAGTGTTCCAACTATTGATCATCTTAAAAACACTCTTTGACTTGATTAAATAATTTTAAAACACCCTCGTACGTAGTATGTCATATATAATGAAAGTTCGACATATACAAAAAGGTTGATGACGAATGGTATAAGATGTGTGTTTTAAAATGATTTAATCGTTATTTTTAAAGTTGTTAATAATTAGAGGACTAAAATACTAATTCATATCAAGTTTTGAAGTTTTTTTTTTTTAATAATATCATAAAAAAATGAAATTCCGAAGATTTTGTCAGATATTACACATACCTTGAGAAAGATTGCGTTAGCATGAGGAATTTTATCAAACATATTCCCGGCAACAAACTCCAAATTTTTAGTTCCCTTTCGATCACCTATAGCATGAGGGAGATCAAGCACAGTATATTTCAAGCTCGGAAAAGCTCCGACAATAGCCATCGCTATGGTGCCGGTTCCACCTCCAACGTCCACCAACGAAGTTAATCCCTCAAAAACACCGGCACAACAATCAGAAATTAACAAATTGGAGATCAATTTCGAATCACTAGCCATTGCATCGTTAAAAACACCACTAAATTCTGACTCTTCAGCGCAATAATCCCAAATGGATTTCCCGTGTGCTGTTTCAAAGGCAGTGGGGAGATCGTTTTGTAACCAATCACTCATGGAATCAACTATTTTGAACTGTGTTAAGAAAGTGAAAATTGACCTCTTGTTAGAGGGGTCATTTTCCACAAAGAGACGGCCAACACCGGTGAGTGAATAACCGTCTCCTTGTTGTTGGTGGTAGTAGTTGAAAAGCCCCAAATCAACTAAAATTCGCATTAAAATTGGGATAAATGTAGTTTTTGAAGGATTCAAATTTGGCAAAGCGGCGATAAGATGAGAAAGAGACATGATTGGATCGGCATTTTTGTGAAATATATCAGGGATTCCCAATTGAATTGCGCATCTTATACATGGAGGACGCAAATAGGTCAAAATGTAATCCCAACTTTGAGCTTCAGCTTCTATTAGCTCATTAGCACAAATGTTGTTGTTATTGGCCATTGAGTCAAATAAGAAATACAACGTTGTATGAAATATGAATTACTACCTACTTTTTATAGAGAGCCGGGTCATCCCCATATGGCTGACAAAATGTTGGACTGGATAAGATTTGGTTGAATTGAATATAAATTGAGTAAAAATGATTTGGATTACAATTCATCTAAATATAATATATGGATAAATATGATTCTATCCTATTTAAATAAATTTGTTCTTTTTAAAAAATTTTACCCCTCTCTCTACAGGCACCCCCACCCCTGGGCGCACCCCCTCGACCTTCCACCAACCTACCCACTTCCCATCCCCCCACCTTCCACCAACCTATCCCTCATTTTTTTGTTTTCCAAAAACAAAAAAATCTACTTTTTTTAAAAAAATAAAAATTTATAGCCCCCCACCCTGCGGCCCCCACTTTCCACCAACCGATTCTGTTTCAATTCTCACTTATATGGGCTGAATATGAATTCTCATGTTAACCTATTCTGTCTATATTTGTATGAGTTTAAATAGATTGAAGACCATATTAACCCATTTAAAAAAAGAAAAGAAAATATGAATGATTTATTTAATTTAATATGAGTGATTTCCACCAACCTACCCACTTCCCATCCCCCCACCTTCCACCAACCTATCCCTCATTTTTTTTATTTTCCAAAAACAAAAAAAATCTACTTTTTTTTAAAAAATAAAAATTTAATAGCCCCCCACCCCGCGGCCCCCACTTTCCACCAACCGATTCTGTTTTAATTCTCACTTATATGGGCTGAATATGGATTCTCATGTTAACCTATTCTGTCTATATTTGTATGAGTTTAAATAGATTGAAGACCATATTAACCCATTTAAAAAAAGGAAAGAAAATATGAATGATTTATTTAATTTAATATGAGTGATTTCACCAACCTACCCACTTCCCACCCCCCCACCTTCCACCAACCTATCCGTCATTTTTTTGTTTTCCAAAAACAAAAAAAATCTACTTTTTTTTAAAAAATAAAAATTTAATAGCCCCCCACCCCGCGGCCCTCACTTTCCACCAACCGATTCTGTTTCAATTCTCACTTATATGGGCTGAATATGGATTCTCATGTTAACTTATTCTGTCCATATTTGTATGAGTTGAAATAGGTTGAAGACCATATTAACCCATTTAAAAAAAAGGAAAGAAAATATGAGTGATTTATTTAATTTAATATGGGCAAAACAGTTTCATTTCACTTATATGAGCTGAAATTGTCACCCTTATCTCCAACCCACCTCTATTTTACTCTCTATTTCCTATATTAGGAGAGTAAAATAGAGAATGAGCTCTCCATAGGACATTTATGGAAGCAACGAATAATTTTGAAAGTTGAGTGTTTATGCAATGTTTATGTAATTGTATTTCACTTATATTTAAATTTGTCTATTATATAATATTTTCATGCAATTTATGTTATTTAGAAATTTAGAATAAAATATAATTTTATATTAAATAAAAATTTTGAAAAAATAAAAAATTATATCACATGAAAATTATATAAAGTAATTACTTATAAAAAAAAGAAAAAAAGATTTACATCATGAAATTAAAAAATAAGAATGAAATAGAAATAACAATATAATATTGAGTAAAAGGATTTTTTTTTTAGAGAGTAAAATAGAGAATTGAGTTGAATTTAGTTGTCTGAAAAAATACAAAACTCTATATTTAAAGAGTAAAATAGAGTTTAGGGTTGCGATGCCCTGTTGCTTGGAGTTTAGGGATTATTTAAGGCGGAATGACCTGAAAGACCTATGTACTTGGCTCCATTTCTCACCCAAACCCTTCTACTCACGACTTTACTAACGGAACACTTAAAGATATTAAAACACGTTATTTTAAACTCCTTTGACCTTTGACTAAGCTTACGTGGTATTTTTTTGCTGACTCAGATCAAGAGAGTGATTACACGCGTTTGAAAAGCAAGTGAAGACAATTATTATTATTTTTTTAAAAAGAACAATTAAAAGAAAAATATAACAATTAAAGAAAGAAAAAAAAAACATTCCAAAATATTGAACTTTCTTCTTCTTAACACAACCATTACCATCACCACACACACATCTCCAATCTCTTCCAATACTTTTATACACAATTCATTCTTTTTCTCTTCTCATATGCTACCTATCATTTGAGAGTTCTATAATGATTGGGGAAAAAATATTTATTTAGATTTGAGTAAAAGAGGGGAAAAAAGAGGTTCTAAATTGTGAAATAGATGCAGATTTTAGATGGGTTTTTGAAAAACATATGTTTGAGATTCTTTCTAAATGTAAGACAATTTTATTGAGAGCATTTTTGAAGAGTTTTCTATATGACCATTTTTTTTTGTCTCATTCTTTTCTTTCTCTCATCCTCCATTTTAGTCACTTTAGTTCTCACCACCATTAAAATAGAAAACTTTATAATGAAAACAATAACAAAGTTTTCCTTATCTCTAATTCTTCTTCAACATAAAAAATTCACTAGGAAAGAAAAAAGTGAATGATTAGTAGCAAAATAGATGAACAATATGGGAAGAGAAGAAAAAATGGTAAGAAATGATTTTGGAGATTAGTTTGAGATTTCTTTTTTTTTAAAATATTATTTGTAATAAAAAATGATGTAGCAATATATTTTTGATGTAAAAAGTGAGGTGTTATCCACATCAGCGTGATTTGGAGACCCACATGATCCGAGGGAGTTGCAAAATTATGTTTTAATAACTTTAAGTGTTCAATTGGCAAAATCGTGAGTAGAAGGGTCCAGGTGACAAATTGAGCCAAGCACAAGGGTTTTCCAGGTCATTCCGCCATTATTTAATGCTACTGATTTAAGTGATACCCATTCGTCCACTTTTATTTGTCATGTCGCGTTTTTCCTAAGTTAATTTGACTAATTTTATAAGTTAAATTAGATTACATTAATTTGCTATTTTAAACAAAAAGTTTAGATATTCAAAAACTATATGAAAAGTACTATAAATTGCAATTTTTTAAATATCAATATGATGAAAAAATACATCTCAAAATGTTAGTTTAAGTTTTTCTAGTTAGACTCTAAAAATAGAAATTATGACAACTAAAAGTGAATGGAGGGAATACTAACTCGAATTAGGTTAAGTTGCATACCCATTAATAGCAAGTACCAACCCTACAATATAGAATAAAACACATTTTAGTTAAAAGAAAAGAAGTGTTCTAAATCATATCATACATGGGTATTTTTTGATCTTTTTTCGTTTTAAAATAACATTATAAACAATAGTTGCTGATTTTTACTTAAAAAATTAAAAGAACTTTACTTACAATGGAGTTAAATTACAACTTATAACAGTAGATATTCTAATGTTTTCTTATTTTTCACGTGGTGTTTGATGTCAACCGTGAAATCTCAAGCTAACTTTAATTATACCAAAAGGAAATAGATAGGTAAATTATTCTATATATGAATGAGTACTTAGTTTGAAGTTCATCAATATGTAAAAAAAAGTAAATAAGATTAGTAATGACAAACGAAAAAATAAATATTTTATAGAATAAGATAAGGGAAATGTCAACCATTTAAAGTTAGTGGAGGTATTTGCTTTTTAAAGCAAAGTTGAATGGCAAAAATGATTCTTACCCATTAATCATATTATGTACAGTTTTTTTAAATTATTTAGTTAATTGAAGTCCTACGTGTTAGAAACTAAGAAAACTTAAATAATTATTTTCAATGCCTTCTTTATTTTCAAGAAGTAAAAAAATGAATTATATTTTGTTAAGGTTTTCGTGCTTATAACATGTACTGTATACGTGTGTCTTGCACGGGCATATAGTGAAAATAAAATAGTTATAAAGAAAAATGTGGAAATATGCAATATGATTAAAATAAATATCAGTGTTAACATATTTCATAGTATGTTAGATATATTTTGCTGAATATTATACATTGAGCTTTTTAGAAAATGCCAAAATAAAGATATTATTGAGTGTAGTGATGTGGCAGTTAGTTAGGACTGAGTAACTAACTTATGATTAGTTAGTAAGCATGAAATGTGTGAACAATTAGTTAGCTAACTAACTTCTGTATATGTAGTTTTAGCATTGTATATAAAGTGGTTGTAGTTCATTACTGTATTTTAGTTTTCAATAATGAAAGAATCAGTTCTTCTTCCTCTCAAACTGTTTCTAGATTGATTTCCATTTCCAGCTCTAAATCCATGGTGTAAATCCATGGTAGCTGAAGTTTACATGGTATCAGAGCATACGATATACTGTTTCTACTTTCTACTTCCGCAAAATATCTCTGCAGTTTCGCAATTTCGATTGTTTCGCAATTTCGATTGATATCTCATCCTCTTTTTTTTTTCTTCTTGATCTACACATTACAAACCACAATGAATGAGGCCCAGGCACCACCAACTGAACCAACAATTGATCACAATGATCCTTTGTTTTTGCAGAATATGGACACACCAGGGATAACATTAATCGCAATTCAACTCACTGGCACTGAAAATTATGCTTTATGGAGCAGGTACATGAAGATTGCTTTACTTGGAAAGAACAAATTGGGATTTGTTGATGGCAGTTGTGTAAAATCATCCTACTCTGGAGCATTGTTGAAGAGATGGGAACGATGCAATGCTATTGTTTTATCGTGGATCATGAATGTAGTCTCAAAGGAGTTGATGACTGGTATTGCTTATGCATCAGATTCTCGTAGAGTTTGGGAGAATTTGAAGGAGAAATTTGACAAAAAAAACAGTGTACGGACCTTTCATCTGCACAAGGAGATAGCCTTTCTCACACAAGGTAGCAATTTTGTATCAAACTATTTTTCAAGGCTTAGTGATCTCTGGGATGAATTTGACGCATTAATTCCTCCTCCGACATGTAATTGTGAGATCTCCAAAACATTCACTGAACATATTCAAAAACACAGAGTTTTTCAGTTCCTCACAGGATTAAATGATTCTTATTCTCGAGCTAAAAGTCAGATCCTCATGATGCAACCGTTGCCCAGCTTGAACCAGATCTATGCTCTAGTTATGCAGGAAGAGAGTCAGAGGTTACTCACAAATGTGATGCCAGATTTAGAGTTAAATGAGACGTCAGCCATGATTGCTAAGCAGACCCCCAATTACAGGCCTAAGAGATCTGATCTGTATTGTGACTATTGTAAGAAAGTCGGCCATACCAGATCTGTATGTAGACGATTGCTTGGCCAATCAACTGATAGAGGCTACCAAAATAACAGAAGTTATCAACATGATCAAGGAAACTATCAACAAGCCAGATATTCCCAAGACAACAACCATAAAATAAAGCAACAATATCATCCCAGGCCAGCAGTGAATTCTGCAACTGAAGATCCAAAACTGGCACCTCATGAACAAGCTGCTACTCCTCCTATTTTTTCCCCTGAGCAATATTATCAGATTCAACAAATGATTAAACAGGGACAGGAATATGCCACAGCAAATATAGCTACAACCAACCTTGTTAGCCAATCAACAACTGCTGGTTCTAGCTCAGGTATCACTTTATCCCTACTTTCTAGATTGGAGAAAGTTCATTGGGTGGTGGATACAGGAGCAACTCATCATATGGTCTCAAGATTAGATATTCTTAGTGATTGTCACAAGCTGTCTGATACTAGACAAGTCTATTTTCCCAATGGTGAAAAGTGTGATATAACTCATGAAGGATCTGTGCCTATACTAGCTTCACAGAAAATTCACGATGTTTGCTTCATTCCCAATTTCAAGTTTAACTTGTTATCTGTTTCTAAACTCACAAAGGAATTGCAACGTATGGTAGTTTTTTATCCTGATCTATGTATATTTCAGGATCTTTGCAATGGCAAGGTGTTGGGGATTGGTAGAGAATCAGGGGGTCTCTATTTGTTTGATGGTGGTGATCAGTCCACACATTCAACTTCTCCTGTTCAAACCTCTGTCACTTTGTCTGCTGTTAAAGATACTACTACATTACATACTTGGCATAAGAGACTTGGCCACATGCCTGTTGCTGCTATACACAAGATGGATAGATTTCTACATCATAAAATAGACAAGTCATTTGATATATGTCCTGTATGTCCCTTAGCTAGACAAACCAAGCTTCCATTTCCCATTAGTACTACTCATTCTCATGCTGTTTTCGATTTAGTACATGCTGATGTATGGGGGCCATATAGAGTTCCTACTTTTGATAGAAAAAGGTTCTTTCTGACCATTGTAGATGATTTTTCCCGATTGACTTGGTTGTTTCTAATGAATTCTAAAGATGAAACTTGTTGGCTGTTGAAATATTTTTTTTCCCTGGTTAAAACTCAATATGGTTCTACTGTCAAGACTTTTAGAACTGATAATGGCTCCGAGTTCCTTAATTCGGCTGTTCAGACTCTTCTTCTAACCCAAGGGACTATTCACCAAACCACTTGTGTTTATACTCCTCAACAGAATGGAGTGGTGGAAAGGCGACATCGATATATACTTGAAATGGCTAGGGCTTTGAGGTTCGAAACAGCTGTTCCTATATCTTTTTGGGGTGATTGTGTCCTCACAGCTGTGCACATAATAAACAGGATACCTTCCTCTGTGCTTGGAAATAAATCCCCGTATGAAATATTTTTTCATACCTCTCCTTCACTTGACCATCTTAGGGTGTTTGGGTGCTTAGCCTATGCTGTTAATGTCCATAGGAAGGACAAGTTTGTTTCTCGAGCTTTACCTACTGTGTTCATGGGATATTCAGCTATTAAAAAGGGTTACAAACTCTATGATATGCATTCCAAGAGGTTCTTTTATAGTAGGGATGTCGTTTTTCATGAGTCTATTTTTCCTTTCAAACAGATGACTGTCAGTAATGATCCCATGTTTCCTGTTTTAGATTTTCTTACTGATTTTCCACCCGTACCTGATCTTTCACCTACAACTACCACTCTTATTTCTTCACCTGCAGATCCTCCTATTTCTTTGCCTGCAGATCCTTCTGTTCAACCACTTTCCATACCTTTGAGACAATCTCAAAGACATAAAATTCCCCCAAAATGGTTCACTGACTATGTAGTTAACAATTGTGCTTATCCTATGTCTCATTATCTATGCTATGATTCATTATCTCCTGCTTATGCTGAGTGCTTAACTGCTCACACCTCTGACGTAGAGCCTCAAACTTACCATGAGGCCATCAAAGATGAAAGATGGATTCTTGCTATGCAGCAAGAAATAACTGCTCTTGAGGATAATAGTACTTGGGACATAGTGGATTTACCTCCTGGCAAGCATGCCATAGGTTGCAAATGGGTTTTCAAGATTAAATATCAGGCTGATGGACAAGTTGAAAGATTCAAAGCCAGATTGGTTGCCAAAGGTTTTAGTCAAAAAGAGGGTATCGATTACCAGGACACTTTTTCTCCGGTTGCTAAGATGGTGACGGTGAGGTCTGTTCTTGCAGTTGCAGCATCTAGACACTGGAATATCTTTCAAATGGACGTATACAATGCCTTTCTTCAGGGCGACTTAGTAGAGGAAGTTTATATGCAGATCCCATCAGGATTTCACCGAGGTTCTGTCCACAAGGTTTGTAAGCTAAAGAAATCACTGTATGGCTTAAAACAAGCCTCCCGACAGTGGAATTTGAAACTCACCAGTGCCTTGCATGATTTGGGATTTATTCAAAGTCATTTTGATTACTCTTTATTTACTCTAGCTACTGGTCCTGACATTACCATCATCCTTGTCTATGTTGATGACCTTTTGATCACTGGTTCTAATACTGATATTATTCAGTCTACGCGGGTCAAGCTGCAACAAAAATTTAAGATGAAGGATCTTGGACATTTGCGATTCTTTCTTGGTCTTGAATTTTCCAGAAATGCTTCTGGAATTTTGTTGAATCAACGGAAATATGCCCTTGAATTGATTGCTGATTCAGGGCAAGGGGGAGCCAAACCTGCATCTACACCCCTTGATTTCAACCAAAAACTTACTTCCTATGAGTTTGATGTGGCTACAGGATGCACAACTGATGACAAAGTGCTGGAAGACCCAGGTGGCTATCAAAGATTGGTAGGCAGACTCTTATATCTCACCATGACTAGACCTGACATTTCATACGCTGTCCAGGCTCTAAGTCAATTCATGCACAAACCTAAGGACTCCAAAATGCATGCTGCGATCAGAGTCATAAGATATATCAAGAATGCTCCAGGTCTTGGCCTACATATGTCCTCAACAACATCTTCTCAGCTATTTGCATATTGCGACTCGGACTGGGCAACATGTCCACAAACCAGGAAATCTGTTACAGGTTATATGGTTAGATTTGGACCTTCATTGATTTCATGGAAATCAAAGAAGCAAGAGACAATTTCCAGAAGTTCTGCAGAGGCAGAGTTTAGAAGCATGGCATCGACAGTGGCAGAGTTGTCTTGGCTAACAGGACTTTTCAAAGAATTAGGAGTTTCAATTACACAACCCATTGATTTACATTGTGACAGCAAGGCTGCCATACAAATAGCAGCAAACCCAATATTTCATGAACGAACGAAGCACATTGACATTGATTGTCATTTTGTGAGAGACAAGTTGCAACAAGGATTAATCAAGACCCTTCACATAGGAACAAAGGAACAACCTGCTGATTTGTTCACCAAAGGCTTAGGGAAGGCTCAACATCATTATTTACTTACCAAGCTTGGATTAAAGAATGTGTTCTTACCATTCAGCTTGAGGGGGAGTATTGAGTGTAGTGATGTGGCAGTTAGTTAGGACTGAGTAACTAACTTATGATTAGTTAGTAAGCATGAAATGTGTGAACAATTAGTTAGCTAACTAACTTCTGTATATGTAGTTTTAGCATTGTATATAAAGTGGTTGTAGTTCATTACTGTATTTTAGTTTTCAATAATGAAAGAATCAGTTCTTCTTCCTCTCAAACTGTTTCTAGATTGATTTCCATTTCCAGCTCTAAATCCATGGTGTAAATCCATGGTAGCTGAAGTTTACAGATATAACTTCTGAAATCTCTCAATTAAAGTAGGTTTTTTTAGGTTGAAACCTCTTTATTACCTAAAAATAAATTAAAGGAGTGAACAACTAACAGAATTCAATAATATGGTAAAGAGAAGTGAGAATGCATCTACAATCTTAAATTGTATAGAAAATAACACATCACCTTGGAGATAAGTTGTTTAAATTCGAGAAAATCTAATTGACAAAAACATGAAAGAAATTATCTCCTCGACTTTATTATGTTGTTTTCATTCACCTATAAAGTAATACTCCCTCCGTCCACAATTGCTTGACATATGTACCAAAAGTAGATGTTCAAGATTAATTGTCAATATAAACAATTAAGAAATAATTAGTTTTTTTTTCAATTCTGCCCTTAATAATTACTCTATTTTGTTCAATTAAAAAATTATGTAGACTTTTGATATTCTTGGTATAGTAGAGTTATATTTATCAAATTACACCTTGTATTAAATTTTCTTTAAAGGGAGTGCATAACCTTACCCTGACAAACAATTATGAACGGAGAGAGTATATTTTTATAAAGTATTACTAAGGATAATATGAAGAAAAAAAAGATGTAATAAGTCTCTCATTATTTATTAAAATGATAAAGTAAAATAATACATCAATTTTTCTATAGGAATCAAGTAAAATAATACAGAGTGATACTTTATAAGGTATCTCATTAACGTTTGACTTTGAACTATCAATTTTGTTGAACCACCCGACCCTCGGATTGATGAGCTAACAATCATGAAATATTTGAAGTTATTGTATACTATATTAATTTTGGCATATCATTTAAGAAATAATAAATAGATTATGGTAATATAGTATTATATATGTGTTAATTATTGTATTACCATTTGAATATTTTAATAAATTTAGTGATTTGAAAAATAAATATAATAATTAATTAGATTATGTTTACGAAAATAACAAATCATCTTTTAATTTCTTACGATAAATATCTATTTTTAATAGATTATAAAAGTAGACGAAGGGAGTACTTGTGAAATTAGGTCTCAGGCCTAATTCAAACACCAAAAGCTAGCTCATAGGGAGGGGGATTTGTCCAAGCCTTATAAGGAGTTCACCCATCTCATTAACCACCGATGTTGGACTTTTGTCATTTTTTGACACCCCACCTCACGCCCAGTGCTCAGCATCGGCCCTGCTCTGATACCATGTGAAATTAGGTCTCAGGCCTAACTCACACCCCAAAAGCCAGCTCATAGGGAGGAGGATTGCTCAAGTCTTATAAGGAGTTCACCCATCTCATTAACCATCGATGTGGGACTTTTGTCATTCTTTAACAATACTATACTACAAGTATTATAGTGAGAGATCGAGTTTATTTTCACGTGGACAAATTAAAGTCAATACATAGATTGTCCCTAAAATTGTTAACAACTGTTACTTTAACATTATAACTTGAGAGTTAATTTTTATCGCGCATTCCAATTTGCTGTTCACTTTTATTTGTCTAATAATTTAAAAGAATCAATAAAAATCAAAACTTGATTTACTTTAATTTTAATCAATTTAATTGATTTGATTTTTTTATTGGACAAATTAAAGTCAATACATTGATTGTCCATAAAATCAAAACTTGATTTACTTTAGTTTTAATGTTTAAAAAAGTCAATTTAATTGATTTGATTTGATTTCTTTATTAGACAAATCAAAGTCAATACATAGATTGTCCCTTAAAAACTGTTAATAACTGTTACTTTGACATTACACACTCCAACTTTAACTTCCTCATTTACTTTTATTTGTCTAATAATTTAAAAGAATCAATAAAAAATAAAACTTGATTTACTTAGGTTTTTGTGTTTTAAAAAATCAATTTAATTGATTTGATTTTTTTCTTTTGGGAACTTTTTTATTCAAACCAAACCATATACTCCCCTAATGTGATTTGGAGTGATCCATTATAAAATGGGAAATGGTATATAATAATAAATTATTAAATTAAATTAATGTTATAATTATAGTTTGATTAAATTGTAATATGTAGTAAACTGTTGTCATTTGCCTCTCTCCCTGAAATTTCCGCTCGCCACTCTTCCTCTCTCGCTCGTCAGTCTCTCCCTCGCCTCTCTTACTTTATACAACACAAATGTATAAATTGCGGTTTCTGTTTGTAAAAGTGAGAAAAAATTGTATATACACATGTAAATACATATATCTTCGTCTTACAAACTTATAATTATACAGTACAACTCTTTCCCTGCACAGTTCTGTTTTGCCTTTCTCTCTTTCTCGTTTTATACAAACACAAATTATAGAAAATACAATATATAATTTGTGTTTGTATAAGCGAGTGAGAGAGAGATTTGATATACAAACGTTTTATTTTGATTCAATTGTATACAAACTCAATTTTTTATGCAGAATATACAAACACATAGAAAATTGAAGAGGTTGCCAACGATTTATACAAACGAGAGTCTGTCAACAATTTATACGAATAAGGCTGTCAACAATTTTATACAATTTTGATGCCCCAACGATTTATACAATCTAATGCTCGATAACAAATAATTATACAAATTATAGCTATAGTATATAAATATGATTTTTATATTTACGAAAGTTGATCCATTATAAAATGGTTGAAATCCACCTTTCTAATTAAGGCCCAAAATATGTTAGCCCATGTCCTCTGCAATCAGCGCCCATCTTATGACCTTTTATATTTTTACAAATAAACAAGAGTAAAAGAAGGGAGAACTACGAGATTAGATTATTTAGACACATTTTACTACGGATTCGACTCCCCTCCATTACCATATATATTATATTATTATTATCAAAAGTTTCTATCGTATATTGATGAATATACACCTAAATACATCTATTTTACTATTAAATACATTAAAATAGAGACAAATCTAACTTATCTAAATTTATTTTGACTCCTTTATTCGACCGGTTTAAGTTATGTAAGAGTTGAGTTGATTTGACTTAAATATATGGTTCAAGAGAAATTTTGTTAATTCTTTTTTAAAATCTATATTTTTGTTTGATATCTAATATAAATAAATAAAAAGATCCATTCATCTATTTTGGTAATTAAATAAATAATAAGAAAAATAAAAACTAATAATTAAAATTTGATAGTTTTATCAACCCACTCATTTATAAATTTACTTATTTTAAATTTTTAGCCAACTTAAATTCACTTTATTCGAAGAAAATCTAGGAGCTCGTCATAGGATCTAACTTTTGCTCATTATCATGCTTTTTTTCAGTCTTCACATGAACTATCCAATCCTATTATATTATTCACAATAAATATAAGCCATTTTTTTCTCGAATTTGTTACAAAATATATATATATAATTAACAAGTCTAGATTTCCATGCAACAAAATGCATGTGCACACCAACTTTCAGTACTCATAATTCAAAATTTTAAATTAATAAAAGAGTATAAAATTTTGAGTATTTATTTCAAATGTTTTGTATATATTGAAGATAAATATAATAATCTTTATTTAATACTAGTATATATGATTTTAGAAGGAAAGCATGAGTTCACGTGCACCCAATGACCTCCTTATAAATACGCCTCTGTTTGAATGATTATTTAACTTGTGATATATAGTTAGTTAATAAAGTTATTTATTTTCTCAAAAATCATCTTATTTAAGGTAAAATATGATAGTAACTTCTGAAAAACAAACCAAAAAAATTGATTCATTACCACAAATTAATTAGTGACCCTTCAAACTTCAAACAATCAATTCTCGATCCCATAGACTAGAGAAACGTACATCTAGAGTTTTCTTAAAGTTTTATGCAAATAAGTCTAATAACGGTATAAACTAGCTAGAATATCCAACACGAAATTCTCATTGCAATTAATAGAAACACTAAATTTAAAATCTATATGCATAAATTAGTTTATTTCTTAAATTGGTGTCTGATGCTTGCATTAAAGTTTCGCATAAATTTAAATGGCATACTGCAAAGCTCATTTGTGGTGGCGTTCCCAACATGACTTAAACTCGAAATATCGGGTGAAGTAATCCTATTACTACACCACAATCGTGTTGGTACATGAATTAGGTTCTCCAACTAACTTTTCTAACTGCAAAAACTTTTGAGTACACTTCTTTCATATATGTTTGATCATCATCAATTTTTAGTACTCATCCAATAACTAACATAAAAATAATGTTTTCATCTTTTCCACTAGCTTCTTTAATTTCTTAAAATAGAAGCAATTCTTTTTCTCTTCCTAATTCTCTAAACTGATTTTTTTGCTTTATACAACTGAACTAAATAACCTTATCTTCTATCAACTTCCCATAAAGTACTCTTTAGTTCTCATAAAATATATTCCAGCCAAATTTAGTAAACCACCACCACCTTTAATTTAATTTCTAACTTATTAAAATGAAATATTACTATTTTTAGCAAGTTTCATTATACTCCAATCACTATAAATATTGGCCCCAACAAGTGACCAATACACAAAAAACACATACATATATACATGCATTTGTCTATCAAAATAATAATGGCTTATTTTCAAAGACTAATTAGTTGTATTTTTGTGCTTTTTCTTTTGTCCTTAGCTTTTGCATGTGAAGCTAGGGTTTTACTTGATAATAATGCAAATGATCAAGGGTTTGTTAGAGTCAATGGTGCACATTTTGAACTCAATGGATCACCTTTTCTATTCAATGGTTTCAACTCCTACTGGCTAATGCATGTTGCTGCTGAGCCTAGTGAGAGGTACAAGGTCACCGAGGTCCTTCGCGAAGCATCTTCTGCAGGGCTCTCTGTATGTCGTACTTGGGCTTTTAGTGATGGAGGCGATATGGCATTACAAATTTCACCTGGTGTTTATGATGAACGTGTTTTTGAGGTAGTATATTCATCTGTTTCGTTTCACATGATATTGACTGACAGCCTGACACCTTTCTATATTTGAAAACTCTTTAATTGATTATTAACATTAAACTTCTAACTATAATGTTATCCTTAATAACATGTTTTTAAAAGCCACATTTTAACACTACATGTTTTTCTTTTTCAACTTTTGACCACAAGTACTTTTAATAAAGACACTTTTGGTACGTAACAAAAATCCCTTTATTTCTTGAACTTTGTATACAGTCAAACAACGTATTACTACATTATGTAGGGTTTGGATTTTGTTATATCGGAGGCTAAGAAGTGTGGAGTTCGATTGATCTTGAGCTTTGTAAACAACTACAACGATTTTGGAGGGAAAGCTCAATATGTTCAATGGGCGCGAAATACAGGAGCTCAGATAAATGGAGATGATGATTTCTACACTAATTATATTACCAAAAATTATTACAAGAATCACATTAAGGTAACAAAGACCTAGCACTCATTAATTAATTAACACATGCTAATTTAATTAGGGTGATGTTTAATTTTGATTATTAAGTACAATTATTGTTAATGCAGAAAGTTGTTACAAGGTTCAATACCATTACTGGAATGACATACAAAGATGATTCAACTATCATGGCATGGGAACTCATGAATGAGCCTAGGAACCAAGCTGATTATTCAGGAAATACTCTTAACGTACGTACGTCTGAATTAAATGAATTAATTTCTCAAATGATCACTCGATCAACTGATTAATTATAAGTACTTGTTATTATTTCAAAAAGTAACTATTATTTGATAGAGTGATCATCTGAGAAATCAATTTCTTAATTACTAAGTACATAATTTAATAAATTTGCATAAATTGATGTTTTTATTTTGATATTATTTTAGGCTTGGGTTCAAGACATGGCAAGTTTTGTGAAATCACTTGATAACAAACACTTGTTGGAAATAGGAATGGAAGGATTTTATGGTGATTCAGTGCCAGAAAGGAAATCAGTTAATCCTGGCTATCAAGTTGGAACAGATTTTATTAGTAACCATTTGATCAAAGAGATTGATTTTGCCACTATTCATGCATACACTGACCAATGGTATATTATGTTATTCTTTCTTCATAATTCACGTGCTTCACTCTTAGTAAGATATCTTAGGTTCGAACCCTGGATATGAAATTTTTTTATAAGCCTTGCAGTACACGATCCAGATTTAAGCGTAAGGTATTCAATACTAAACATAATAAATTTTCGAAATTATAGGTCCAAAATTTTATGAATCAAGAATTCATTCTACCTTTGGACTAACAAAAGTATCACGTATGGCGCCACTTTTTATAATATAAAATATCCGTTAATGTCAAAATAAATAAAAAATTCAATATATATATAACATCACCCATATGTTACGTTATCTAGTGACATAATACCTAGTTATCCTTAACTGTTTTTTTAAAATTTTTTTAACAAGAATTAATTAATTAATTTTTTAATGCTGAATTATAGGTTATCTGGTCAAAGTGATGATGCTCAAATGATATTCATGCAAAAATGGATGACAAGTCATTGGCAAGACGCAAAAAACATACTTAAAAAACCATTGATTCTAGCTGAATTTGGCAAATCAAGTAGAGATCCAGGATATAATCAAAATATACGCGATACATTTATGAGCACGATATATAAAAATATTTATAGTTTAGCGAAAGATGGAGGAACGATGGGAGGAAGTTTAATATGGCAGCTCGTTGCACAAGGCATGGAAAATTATGAAGATGGTTATTGTATTGAATTGGGAAAAAATCCATCGACTACTGGAATTATTACAAGTCAATCTCATGCCATGACAGCTTTGGCTCATTTGGTTAAGATTTAGGAGTTATTATATATAAGTATACATTAGAGGACATGGAAAAAAATAAGTATACTTTATTAGTTCCATGAATTTTTTTTTTTTTTGGTAAATTATGAAATGTGTCTTTGTAATAATTGGCTAAGTATATTTAACATTCAAATAATTAATTAAAATGTATGTTTCAATCCTTTTATATATAAAAAAACGTGTGACCCTATATATATTTTCTACTATTTTTAGAACCATATCATTTAAGTGGCTATCGAAGAAAATAATTAGTACTATGAGAGATTTACATACTCAAACTATAAAAAATTAGTTTTTAGCGGCAGTAAATATTTATATTAATAAAGTGTGTTAAAGTCTTGTCGGCATAAATCATTAGTTACTTCGTCTGACCAACAATAGTTGTCCACTATTGATTAGGCACACCCCTTAAAAACTTTATAGAAGGATGATTTTACTATATCACCATTTGATATATTAAATACAATATTTTGAAAAATATACAATAGAAAATGACTATAACTAATGATAAGAATAAATTGAGAATTAAGTATAAAATCATCAATTGATTACATAAAGCGGACATTTGTTATGAACATTCCGAAATAACATAGGGGACAACTATGTTGGACGGCAACAGTAATTGTCATTGGATTCACTATAGACTTTATGGTCATTTATAAAGTCTTAGCCTCTAAAAATATATACTCCCTCCGTCTTGTATTGTTTGTCATGTTACATTTTTCGAAAGTCAATTTGACTAATTTTCAAAGTTAAATTAAATCACATTAATTCGATATTTAAAAAAAAAAAAAAATTAGATATTCTAAAACTATATGAAAAGTAGTATAAATTGCAATTTTTTGCATATTAATATGATGAAAAAATATATCTTAAAATGTTAGTAAAATATTATATAGTTTGACTCTAAAAATAGAAACCATAACAAATAATACCGGACGGAGAGAGTATTTTACAGTAATTAACTATCGGCATTAATTGATCAGCAAAATATAATGTTAGAATTTTTATAAAAGGAAAATCAAAGAAAAAAAATACTTTTTTTGGTGGTGTAAAAAAAATACTTCTAGAAAGGGTATGTACCTAAGTTCAACAACCAAATTAAATGAACGAAAAAAGAAAGAAAAAACTCCCCGGCCTAAAAGAAAAACATAGTAAGCAGCAATAAAAACAGTCAATATATAACAGCAAACAAAATTATTAGAATAACTACTCGTTTTATCTCAATTGATGTGACATAATTTTATATTTCAAGAGTCAAATGATTTATGCTTAACTATGAATTTAGGCATAAATTCTTCAATTTACATAAAAAAAAGATTATGAGTTTGGATATCGTTAAGTTGAATAATATGCTTTGATTCCTCTATGAATTCTGAAATTTATCATGGAATCCTAGTTTTGCCTCTAAGTATACAAACTCTATTTTGAAAGATAAAAAGAATTTAAGGACAAAAATGTTTATTTTGAATTTCGTAATGCATTAATAGAGCATTTATAGGAGCAACGTAATTATTTTAAAAATTGAGTGTTTATATAATTGTTTGTCATTTTTATTTGAATTTTCCCCCTAATTTATGTATTAGATTATATTTTCTTGTAATTTATGTTATTTAAAAAATTTAGAATAAAATATAATTTTATATCACATTAAAAATTATATAAAACAATTATTTCAGAAAAAAGAAATAAATGATTTATATTATGAAATAAGAAAATAAGAAAGAAATAGAAATAATAATATAATATTGAGGAAAGAGAAAAAATTTCTTTTTAGAGAGTAAAATAGAGAATTGAGTTAGAATTTGTTGTCTGAAAAAATAAAAAATTCTATATTTAGAGAGTAAAATAGAGTATTGAGTTGTAGATGGCCTTATATAAAACAAAGATATCTCATAAAACAAACATAAAAATAAAAATAATTAACTTGTAAAAGATTTTAAAACAAAATTTTCTGATGAATAATAATAACTGTTATAAAAAAGTTTGACCGATATCCATATGCTTAAAGAAAAATAAAAATTGAGCCTACAACGAAATAAAATATGTTGTTCTAATTAAAACGTCAGCTGGATTAGTGAGATACGTCACTAACATTAACTGATCCTTTTCGCGGCTGCGTTTTTTTAATTTGTTTCCGTTTCAATTTGTTTTTTGCTATAATTTGATCTCGAATTTAAGAAAAATAGAGATTCTTTTTGAATTTTTTTAAATATTAAAGATATGTGAAATATATTAAAATGCTATTTAATCTTGTATAAAAATAAACACGTAAGGTGGAAAATTAAAATTAAAAAATTGCTAAAAAAAATATTTTTTGTTTTTAAAACAAACAAATGGAGGGAGTATAGTATATGATATCACTTGTATCAAATAATAGAGCAGACTTTCTGCAAAGTTGTCCATTTTTACTTCCATTTACTAACTACCAATGACGTATATATAATCTTAGCCAAATTAAAAGAGAGAAGAGATTGGATTTTCATATTTTCTTCATATACTACATATATTAAGGGAAACTTACATAAATATACTATAATTAAAAAATATTTACCATTTATAGTAATAATATTTTTTTCCCACTTGATCACTTTTAATTTAGTTATAATACACGTTTAATTCATATTACAAAGAACAATCGTTTATTCACATATAATACAAATGTTAATGATAGATAATTTATTTATCACACGTTTTAATACACTTATAACACATGTGTCAAATTTTTACTAAACAAACATAATATATTTTAAAAAACAATTATAATTCATATATAATTCATATGTATTGCATACATAATTCACTTTTAATACATATTGCAGATTTAATATATTATTGCTATAAATGGTAATAAATAAAAAGTATTGCTAAAATCAGTAATTATTTATTAAAATGTACCCATTCATGTAAATTTTCTTATTAAGAATTTCAAATTTCACATCTTGGTATTGTTATATGATAAGTTAATTGGAAAATTTCTGTCTTAATTAGTATATGTTGTTTGTTAATGAACTTTTCGTTAATGATCTCGAGTTTTAGTTTCAACAGTACTACTCCACTCAATCTAATAGCAATTAGTTGATGACAATTATATTTCGTCATACTAATTATTTAGCCAAAACTAGATGTTTATTCTCTTTGCAAATTAAATTAAATATAATACTCCATGTCTTTGCCGTGAACCATGGTTGGAAATCATTTACAAATTGAAGAAAAGAAAATTATAATCTTTTCAGATCAATTAAATATAAAAATGAAGATACATAATCTCTTTTATAAAAAGTTCATAAAACTAAAAATAATCGAAAATAGGGTTACATAAACTAAATCTCCCTAATATTGTTTTCAAGAATATATTTCTCTTGTGGACGGAGCTAGGATACCGGAAAGAAGCTGGAAGGGATGTGGAAAATTACATTGTATATACAATGTCAAAATTATTCTTTTTTTTAATATATGTTTATATAGTAATATTCGAATCTCCTCGACTTAGCTTCTTCACATGACTACTTCGTTATATTTAGTGAGTTTTCTTATTGAAACTTATGACTCCACCACGAAATAAGTTTGTGTGCATATTTTTCTACGTCAAAATAGTAACTTGTTATTTACAAGTGGAAGTTGAGATAACTGAATTTATTACTACTACAACGTATACGTAGAAGGTGATGCCAAGTAGCCACATGGAATGCATGCATAAGCCATTTTCATACTCATATTTCTCTTATTATATACTATATACTATGTTGCTTCTGTCATGCATATTTTATGGAGTATTTCAGTTAGGATATCAACTTGAGGAAAATTGACTTGATGGAGCCAACTTTTAAGTTTCGTAAATACTGAACTCATTATATTTTAAAAATTATTGATTCGTATGTAGAGGTATTGACCAAACTAAGCCATTATATAAAGCAATTCACCAAAATAATATGTTTTTTTAAAATTTTACAAAACTAGTATGAACGTATTTCACAATAACGTTTAAGGATATATTTAAATTTTTAAAAACTGACGGCGTTAAATTGATATACGTTACTCACAGTAACGTTTTAGGTGTAAAACGTTACTCAAAATAACGTTTTAGGAGTAAAACATTACTTACAGTAACGTATATCAACATAACGTGGTTAGTTTTTAAAAAATGAAATATATCCTAAAACGTTACTGTGAAATAAGTTTATACTAATTTTGTAAAATTTTAGAAAAATATATTATTTTGGAAGTTACTTTATATAATGACTTAATTTGGTCAAAAATTCTCGTATCTAATATTTGTTTTTGAAAATTTTATGGATTTGATTGAATTCGGCGGTGAAGCACTAGCTTTGCCCCTACAGAGTTAGCGGAGTTCATCCAAACTCTCTTTCGCCAAAATAAGTACATTATAGTATATATAAGAATAATTCTTTTAAAGTGTATTAGGCTCTTGACACATGCAATTGTAATTAATGTTGAGATTCTGTAGCATGTGGACGTTGTAAAATAATATCAATAAAATAAAGCTATGAATATTGAATATAATTATATATGAAAGAATAATTTAAGTACATTGTTTCTGAATATAGGAGTTCATTCGAATTCTCTTTTGCTCGGACTTTATATTTAGAAAAAAAATAGAAGTACCTTCCTGGACTATGATCCGAATCTCATATTGTGAAACCTTTGAGTAAAACTAAGTATTTCCCTTGGGAACCCTGAACATAGATATGGTGAACGAGTAAAAAGTCATCTGAATCAAGGTTCGAACCCCTATTGTTGGAAACCCCTAAATTTCAAATTTTGAATCCGCCTCTCTTGTTTAAGCTTTCAACCTATCATATAGTCATATTCAAGTCCCTATGTGCCTATCAAATTTATAAGACATCACCCACATTGTATATTTCATGGCACCTCTATTTTTCTTATCAATTTCCTATTATATCTCTCTTTCCCTTTTTCCTCCAACTGAACTTTCACCTTCTGTCAGCTTTCCACAAAACTAAAGATAAAAGAAATTTGTTTTTGCCAAATTTAGCAAACCAACTATTGGATATCAATCCTGAAAATCCTCCTAATCACTTCAACTTCTTACTTTTTTTCTATTTTTAGTAAGATGTAAGTAACTATAAATACCCATACAAACATCTCTTGGCTACACAAATCATCCTTTCCATTTTACAAACTATAACACTCACTATACACATTGTTCTAACAAGTTAATTAATGGATTCTTTTAGTAGAGCATTGCTCTGCCTCCTCCTACTAGCTATAGTCACAGAAGCTAGGAATATAAACAATACTAAAAATGTAGATTTTGTTAGAACAAGAGGTGCACATTTTGTACTAAATGGATCGCCTTTTCTGTTCAATGGTTTCAACTCTTATTGGCTAATGCATGTTGCTGCTGAGCCAACTGAGAGATACAAAGTCTCTGAGGTTTTCAAAGAAGCCTCTGCTGCTAGCCTTTCTGTATGCAGGACTTGGGCTTTTAGCGATGGCGGTGATGCAGCATTGCAGATTTCCCCTGGTGTCTATGATGAACGTGTTTTACAGGTAGTTTATTATTGCTTAATTATTTATTTGATCAAGCTCATGTAAAAGTTAAAACTATTTGACAGAACAAACTTTTTGTTTACTTATTATGTCTCAACATTTATATCTATGGCGTTTAATTAAAATGGATCGATTCTTTATGATATAGGGATTGGATTTTGTGGTCTCGGAAGCAAGAAAGTATGGGATACGTCTAATATTGAGCTTTGTGAATAACTACAAAGATTTTGGAGGGAGAAGTCAATATGCTCAATGGGCAAAAAATGCAGGAATTCAGAATATTAACAGTGAAGATGATTTTTATACTCATCCAGTACTTATAGATTATTACAAGAACCATGTTAAGAAAATAGTGACAAGGGTCAATACAATGACTAGAATAGCATACAGAGATGACTCGACAATAATGGCGTGGGAACTTATCAATGAGCCTCGCTGCAATGCTGATTATTCTGGAAATACAGTTAATGTGAGTAAAAACTAAAAGCAACCACAATAATGTCTCATGTTTTTTTATTCTAACTATGTGAATATGTGATGTTTTTCGACAGGGATGGGTTCAAGAGATGGCAAGTTTTGTGAAATCACTAGACAAAAAACACTTGTTGGAGATAGGAATGGAAGGATTTTATGGCGATTCAATGCCTGAGAAGAAGCAAGTTAATCCTGGTTTTCAAGTTGGAACAGATTTCATCAGTAGCCATCTTATTAAAGAGATTGATTTTGCTACTATACATGCATACACCGACCAATGGTAAAGAGTACTAAACAGATCTCTATATTGCTAGTGCACATAACTTAAACTCGTCAAATATAAAGGAAAACCTTTTTTGGTTAACAGGTTGTCTGGGCAAAGTGACGATGCACAAGCAACATTCATGCAAAGATGGATGATAAGTCATTGGCAAGATTCAAGAAGAATATTAAAGAAGCCATTGGTTCTGGCTGAATTTGGGAAGTCGAGCAAAGATCCGGGATACAGTCAAAATGCAAGAGACACATTCATGAGTTTAGTTTACAGAAATGTGTACAATTTTGCCAAAGTAGGAGGGACGATGGGAGGGAGCTTAGTATGGCAGCTAGTGGCACAAGGCATGGACAATTTTGATGATGGTTATTCAATAATCTTGGCACAAAATCCTTCAACTGCAGGGCTAATTTCAGGGCAATCTCATGCCATGACAACTTTGGCTCATTTGGTTAATAGCCCAAATTTGGGTCAGCTACATGGACATCATCCATTAGGAATCGGGCATCATCCTTGAAGAATCGATGAGGTCATGGATAGGCACAATTCGTTTTTAAGGTGTCTGTTTTATATTTCGGAGTACTCCTATGGCCAATTTGGGATCTTTGCATTAGCAAAAGTTAGCTAGTGTACTGTCGATTAACTTTCTGAATGTTTCTTATTATTCCAACTTGTTTAGGATTTATTTATTGTATTCTACGTGTTTGTTATTGGAAATGGATTTGTTGATGAATTTGATTTCTGTCTTTCTCAAGTTTAAATCCCAACTCCTCTGATGTTATTAGCCAAACTAAATGTTGACATCAAATATACTGTGCCTTTAAGGTTTTCATTGGGAAGATATTTCTCAAATAGAAGGCCGTCTATTAAACTAGTCCAAGTTAAAAAACACATTTATATATTATGTGAGTTCATAGCTCGTTTAAGAAATTTTATATGATCAATTGTATAAGTTCATAGCTCCTTAGTGTAGTGTAAGAAATTTTATAAGATCAATGATCTGTATAACAGGTAATTAAGAAAAGATCAGTAACTAAGAAGCAACTCTAAAACTATTTCACAATCACAATCCAAAACGGAAATCCAAAACAGATTAAAATCCAAAACAGAGAGGTACTGAGTAAGAATGACCTATTTGTCGACATCCAATTCTGACATGGCTTCCACGAGGTGAGCAACTAAGCTAGATTTCTCCTTGTTCTGTTCAAACACCGCGGATATTTCATTATTTCCTAACATCAACTTGTCAAAGTCAGTGATCATACATTCTTCTTCAATTTGAGCATTAGATTCCATCAATATTGATTCTTCAAAAAATTTGATCATCTCATCTTCATTCTTACTCAGCGCCTCTCTCTTGTTTGGTCGTTGAGCAGCAGTTTTCAGTTTCCTTTTGTATCTGATTTTTTTGTTTATGTATATCTTTCTTAGGGCACAAATAACATAATCTGTACAAATATCCTTTTTGAACTTTCTAACAAGAGTTTCAGAAAGCTGATATTCTTGTATGATCCATTTTTCATCCTTTTTATCTTCCTCATAAGTCAGTCTCATCATTCGTCCGCGATTAATAATCTTCTTATTCCATGTCTCCCTCCACCTACCAATTTTTCCATCCACAATCCTCCAAAATGATTTGCGTTTTTTCTCCGAAATTGGGGTGATAAAGTATCGAACACTACTATTATCGTCTTTTTCGTCTATCCCACATCCATAGCTATAAGTTAACCATGGTGGTTGTTTGTAAACATCAAGCTCCGTAATAAAACCATCATCATACAAAGGTTTTTTAGTAATAAATCTCAAAAGGAATGTAAATAACTCTGATTCAGTAGGACAAAACACATCCAACTCCATATCCATTTTTTCGTCCATAGCGCTTCGCTTCCTGTTCTTCGGAAGAATCAACTTACGTCTCCCTTCTTCATTCCATCTACCAGTTGGGAATCTAGACATCAAGTAAGTGGTTTGACGCGTTGGAGTTTGCTGCTGGCACAACAGGGCGGTGCCTTACCACACCGTAGGCGGATGCGCGGTAGCGTTGTGCTGGTGCTTCAGAATTCCAATGTATTGCGTCCAAGATCAGAACGAGCTTGCCCGCGTCGAGAGGGGGCTGAATGCAGTTCCGATAAGTCGCAGGTTTATTTTATATTTATAAGTAGTTAATTCTTGCCTTGGTGGGAAACCTAATTGGTAAAAACTAAGGTGTAAAAATGGGCTCAAATATAATTAACCCATCCAGAATTTTGTGGGTTGAATTCAATATAATTTGAATTGGGTTCAATTTCAACTATTTTAGGCATTAACTCGTTTTAAAAGAATTTTTAATTGAGATTAATTTTCAATTTCAACCTCTTTTAATATTTTGTATTTATATTGATGTAATCTATGTTTCTATATTAAATGTATGAATTACAGTATATTTTTTTATTTTTTTAGGATTTATCTATCTAATCGTAACTTCTTTTTTTTAAAAAGATTTGAGTTGAAATTGAAATTATGTCTATAAAACTTAACTAACAATATGTTGAAATTATAAGAAAATTTAGCGAATAGCAAATTTATACTAGTTAATTAATTAATACAATTATAATTAATACAATTATAGTTTAAATAAGATACTTTTCACCACTAATATATACCATAATTACCGGAGCCACATCAGAGTTTGTATGAGAGAGTATAATTGCATTCCAACCAATTATACAAACTATACTTTCTCTCTCTTCATACTATTTTTACCTTATTCACTCAACACTCAAGTCTCAACAGAATCAGATTTTAAAATTTCAAAATTTTATTCTTTCCCTCTCAAATAGTGCTTTCAGATTTCAGGATAACTGTGATGTGGTTTCAGTTAGTATTAATTTTTTTTTTTTTTGCGGTTTTAATCTTCCTTTTTTTCTATTTGTATGGCAATGGTTTCTTTTGAATTTTCAGTATTATCATCGATACAATATATCATTGATATGTATCTATATTTATATCTATATCTATCTATACTACTTTCAAAGCATAAACTCCTTAATTTGAATGTTAAATTACTATAATAGTCCAACTTAAAACACTCATTTAGTGAACTTGTTGTATTTTAATATTATATTTATTTATTTATTTTGTTCTGTATCATATTCAAAGCTGACACCTTTTAAATTTTAATATTGATGGGTAGTGATTTTTCTAAAGGGTTGTAACTTTGTGATAGAGTTGTGACTTTTTCGATGAATTATGACATTTTCAAAAAAATGTAACTTTTTTGAAGGATTAGGACTAATCTGATAAGGCACAATAAGTACTTTTTTCATACTATCATTTATTGTCTATAAATAAGGGGATTTTCTCACACTTTGAATCTTGTATGTTTTCTATTCTTCTTCTTAACACAAGGAAGATAGGGATAGTAATTCAATTATGCAATTACAATACTTTATGTGACAAAATTAAATAGGTCAACAAACATTAATGCAACAAGGATAATGATATCACTCAACTTCAAACGAGAAGGGTATCTAGATAACTAATATCTACTCCTTTTCATAGCAAAAAATATATTTTTGCAACAACTTCAACTTTACAAGAATTTCAATAATTTTTTGTTGCACAAACTACAACTTGGTGTTAAAGTTGTGAAAAGGCTCAAACTGTAGAAGAAAAATGATTTGATCAAACACTTGTTTGAAGAGTCCAAATATGTACTTATTTTCATTACCATAAATATATTTTTGCAACATCTTTTACTTGACAAGAAGTTCAATGATATTCCATTACACAAACTACAACTTAGTGTTCAAGATGTAAAAAGTCTCAAACTGTTGGAGAAAAAAGATTTGATCAAAAACTTGTTTGAAGTGTCTAAACTAGATTTAGTACTCCTACGTTTTCAATTTATTTGTTGTACTTTTATTTATATTCAGTTTAATATGAATTTTCTTTTTTCTTGGTTGTTGGGGGGTGCATCTTTAAGACCACAAAGTGAAATGTCATTTTTATATATTATACATATCCTGAAAATTAAAAGTATTTTTTTATTAGTTAAAATTTCATATCAAAATTAAATTAGACAAATCTATATCTATTTTTTTTTATCTTCTATACTAACTTAGAAGAATGAACTACATAACTTAAGTGATAATTTATATAATACCACCAACTTAAAACACCAATTATAGTATATCTTATATAAAAATATACTTTATTTTATTTATATTATATTACATTAAAAAAGAAACCTTATCACACTGAAGGATTGTGACATTTTCAAAGAGTAATGATTTTTTCGATGCTTTGTGACATTTTCGAAGGGTTGCAACTATTCTATAGGGTTGCGACTTTTTCTAATAGTTGTGACTTTTCTGAAGGATTGTAACATTTTCAAACAGTTAGTCAAAGTTCTTGTAGTTTGACTTTAAAAATAGAAACAATGACACTTAAAAGTGGACGGAGAGAGTATACAATTACTTTTTTGTATTTATATATTATCAACAAATATACGTTCCAATTATTTATTTGTATAGTTTCGACATTTGTATATATATATATATATATATATATATATATATATATATATATATATATATATATATATATATATATATATATTTGTTATATATTTCAATCAATTGTGTGTTTTTTTATTAAGTTATTTTTTGACATGTTTATCTGCGATGTTGATAAGAAATTCTACTCATATATAATAACCATAAATATTTGTGGGATTGTTTTTCTTTTTAAACATATAAATTACCGCCTCATTAATTAAGTTAAGAATCCAATTTGTATTTTTTGTAAAATTCAGCGAGATAGATACAATAGCTATTGAAACTATAGCTATACTATGTAGTTAGACAAACAGTTACTAAGGAAGCTAATTATATTTTAACTCTTCGCTATCGTTTAGCTTCTCAAATTAAACAGTCTTGAACCTTTTCACCTTTCGTAGAATTGTAAATTTTGATTTGGATAGTGATTGCTTCTTTTTTTGAAGATCAACAAATTTAAAAGGGATATATATATAACTGAACTGAAAAAAAAAGTGCTTTTTAGCTAAAGCCATTTCTGGAAATAGAGATCATTATATTCTGTTAGGATAACTACTTTTTCCGTTACTTACTAATCATTTTCCAAATATATCTCAACTTCCTAATTTCCTCATGCCCTTCATGTTTTTCCTTTCAACACGAGTTGGATCCAAAATTTTAAAACTTTAAAGGTTCTTAATGTTATACTATTAAAATAATTGGTTCGTATATACTTGTTGAATTTTTTGTGGATTTTACTTTCACGACACAACTGGGAGAGGGGAGCAAGAGTGTTCACTTGTATCTCTTTTGCCTGAAAACTACATTGTACATAAAAGTTCAAATTTACGTTTGTATATATTTAGGAGATATTTAATCAATTGAATTTTCACGTGTGTTTACTTATTATATTTTAATGAAAATTCTGAATCTATTGCTGAGCCTTGTGTCCTAGTTAAATTCACATGCATGTCAATATTTTTTGGCTTCAAATCATGCAGGATAAAAGAAAATGTTCTTTAATTGTAATCTCTTCAACCTTTCCACTGGACATTAAAATTCCTATGAAGTTATCAAACTAATTAAAACCATGCACATTTATATGACATCACACTTAACATTTAAAAGGTTAAACAAATCAATAAATTAATAAATAATTGATAAAAAAATTTAAAAATTATATATAAATATTATAAGTGTATGACGTTAAAGTGCTGCCTTTTTTTTTTATTGTACGAATTACTTTCTCTATATTGATTGTACAACACACTTTATAAATAATTGCCATCACATAAAATCATACAACTATATTAAATACCGAAAATTTGAATAAGAAAAATAATACTTTACGAAAAGAAATACAATTTCAATTTTTTTTTTAAAAAAAAACAATTTCTGGACCGCCACGTCTTCCATTTGTTAATTTGATATAAGTATTTGTTTTCATCCCAAATGAAATGACCGTTACACTTTCAAACTCTCATTCTCTTCTTCAGTGGCAATTCTCTCTGCAATATGGCGATTTGACCGTTACAGAAGCACCGGAATAAGGCCATGAAGATGGATCTTCAACCTCCAGATGATCAATTTCCCAATTCCTTTCTCAATTCAGGTACTTTTTCTCATTTTCCTCTGACTTAGGGTTGGGGGCAACTCGTCGGAATGGGGAAATTGTTATATCAGTCATGGTAGTTAGCTCTCTCTTGTTACTGCTTAGAACTAGTAATCTGTGTAGATTTGTATTTGTTTGGAATTGGGGGTAGTTGGTTGATCGATGGGCTTTTTCGGGATTTTCGCTTCAATTGATGTATTACTCCATAACTCAGTTTCTCGTTTTCCTTTGGACTACGTCAAGATGAACATTCACCTATTTTCTAACTGATTTAGTTTCTCAATGGAGAGCACACTGATGTTAACAAATAGAAGAAAGAAAAAATCGTTCTGTTTCTTGAGTTTATCTTTATACTCTAGTATTTTATTGGTTTGGGCTTGGTTGAGTTCAATTTGCTGGTTAGTTTGACCAGTATTTGGGGAAATTGGTATATCAATCATGGCGCTTAGAATTAGTAATCAAAACCTTCCTTGTATATTGATGAACTTGTGTTCAATTTATATTTTCAAACTTTTCTCATTTGGTTCCTTGTCTGCTAACTGTTGGCAATTTCCTAATTTGAATCAGTGGAGCACCAACAACTTAGTTTATAGTCAAATGGGATGTGGGTGATTTCTAGATTGGAGGGTAGTTTGTTATTATGTGATCTCTAGTTGTAGTTGAATCTGTTTGTGTTCTTTGTCTCTTTTCAATCGTTTCAATCTTTATGCTTCTGTTGGGTTTTATTTTGTCCTAATAACACTTGTGAAGAAGAAAAAATGGTCCGGGGGAAATAAAATGAACAAAACAAGTATATGGTTGGACTTTGGTCTAGCTTGATTTTTCTGTATTTGATCTCAAGTTCACTGGAAATTATTTTCATTCCATGATGTTTCTGTTAATATGGGTCTTTCCAAGAAGAGAATATGTTGTGTTTTTTGAGAGAGTTGACTATCCCTCGATTTGCCGACATGATCAGTTTTAGTGCTATTGATTCCTTCTTGTATTTAAATGAATTGGTTTGAACAGACATGAATATATGTGGATTTAGTTTCCAGAGTACATTTATGATCTGCCGGACTTACAATAGTGGAAACTAGTTAACTCTTTTCAATTAGTGAGGATCTACTTCTGTAGGAGGTTTGGTAATTTCAGATTTTATGAAGGTAGTGTTAGGATGAGCTCACACACATCTCGACTATTTCATTAGGTACCTGATCTTCACCTGCTATCTGTATTAGTAGAAAGAGATACAGCATCTATGAAAGCATCAATATACCCACAGATAATGAGTTGACAATGGCAAATCGAAAACTAAACGTTTCAACCTTGCCAAGTTCAGTATAGTACAAAGTTAACCTATGATTGATGTACATCTAAATAACTTAAAAAGCTAACTATTTTGGTTCTTCCTGTATTGCACAATACATTGTTTTAACCTGAAGTAGCTTTCCAAGATACTGTATTCTTCACCAGGTGTGTGGAGGCGGACCAATACGCGTGGGATCGTCTATAGATTCTTATCGTCCTCCTCTGCAAGCTCCAACCTTCAGCAGCCAGAAGCCTGCTAATGACTCTTTTCTTTTCTTCCTCTGCTTTTTGCCGCATTATGTCTCTTTTCCTTAAGACAAGTGTATGTCGCTTTAACGTATTATTAAAATTCTCCACAGAAGCCTTTCTCTCTTTCGCAATGATTCGTCTTTCTTTTAAAAAAAGATCAGTGGGATACGGTCGGCATGAAAGTGATAATTGCATAACTTTGTAAGGACAACCCATATGCGTTAAACTTAAAAATGTTTTTCAATCAGTGTATCCCTTTCTGTGGCTTCAATCTGCATTCTGACTATTCACTAAATGAAAATGTGTTGTAGAACTGCTATATTTATACCCTTCCTTTATTAAGTTTTCACTAAACCTAATTGTTTTATCCCTCTTTTCTGACTGGGGCAGGTTAGAGAAATTAGTCACTTTTTTGCACCTAGGGTACTCGTTGGCAAGATGAGGCGTTAATTGCTATTCAAGAGGTACGCCAATTTCTCACCATAAAAAGTGGTGGATCTGTTAGCTGCTATTTGGATCATGTGCATTAATTTAAGTTATTTAAAGGAATCACATGTTCCTAGAGAGGAGAGGGAAATCGATTTATATGAATATATTTGCTCTCATAATATCATCTAGTAGTTTTATATGTCAATAACATATATAGTTTGAAACAGTATCTGCTCCTTAGACATATAAAATCATTTTAATGTATCTTAGAGTAATTCTACTATCAATTTCAAAATGTATTAATAATCTCCTATAAAAGGTTTCTCCAAGTTATAAAAATTACAACATGAACTCCATAATAATATAAAACATGTTCCAATTGTGTGGTCAGGGTAGTAACTGTTTATGAAAAGAGCCAACATATTATTAAAGTGATATTCCTCTTTTCAGTACCTAGCATACATTAGGTAAGAAAGGGTCTCGGACTCTTCAAAATGATCCTACACCCGTGTCAAATTCATTAAAAACGCACTAGTTTCTGGGAATTCAACATGCACCCGTCAACATTTTTAATTATCGTTGTACATTTTCCTCATCTGAGTCCTGCTCAACTGAATTGCTTTATATATTAAAATTGCAAAAATACTATTTAGGTATATTAATCTGGCAAGTTCAAAGTAAAAACTTATCTTTGATTTTTGCTTAGATAAGCTTATGTCTAGAATGGTACTGTCCAGTGTCCACAAATAAGATCTCATGCATGAGGCAAATTATTGACTTAAGATTTCTATTAAACACCTTTGTCTCTTTCATCTGTTTGGTATTGTCCAATTGGTAATGGTTCCATTCATAACAGATTATTTCTTTTATGTTCTTTGGTGTAAGCTTATTTCTTTTCTTTTTTTTTGAGTTTGGACAACATGTCTAGTTTTTACTCCCTAGTTTCTTCATGTTGCCCTAGTTTCTTCATGTTGCCCGGTCTGCATAAACAACTTGTGAATAATCTCTAGATATTTGTTATGAACTGTAATTTCTCTTTCAAAGGACAAACTTCTACTGCTCAACTTAAGGTTGAAAATTGAAAATCATATAACTTAATTTATTTCACTTTCATATCTGTCTTATTTTTTTTTTTCATTTATACTTGAAACTTGTTATACTCAGGGTTGCATCAAATGGATAGAATGCACTTACTGGAGCAGAGAAGGCAGCGGGAATGGAGTGGGGGGGGGGGGGGAAGGGGGGTTAGGCTAGGGGTCCTCGGGGAGTGGCACGTGGCGCTCGAGGTAGTGGGGGGGTGGGGGGAGCTGGGAAGGTCGGGGTAGGGTAGGGGGCTGGGTCGTGGCGCCGAGTTAGGGGGGGGGGAGTAGGGCAGGGTAGGGGGGTGTGCCTCAGGCGTGCACCTCAGAGGGTGGGGGTTGGGTTAGGGTAGGGGGGGGGGCCTCGGGGTGTGGCCGCCCTTGAGGTGGGGGTCGTGTAGTGTAGGGGGCCCTCGGGGTGTGTGGCACCTTGATGAGGTAGAGGGTAGGGTAGTGTGGGTGGGGGGCTCGGGTTGTGGCGCCTTGAGGTAGGGAATAGGTAGGGTGGGGGGGGCCTCGGGGTGTGGCGCCTTGAGGAGCGGTCGGGGGTAGGGGCCTTGGGGCGTAGGTTGCCTCTAGGTCCGGGGGGTAGGGGGCCTTGGGGCGTGGTTTTGCCTCTAGGTCTCGGGGGGGAGGGGCCTGGGTGCGTGGTGCCTCGAGGTCCAGGGGTAGGGTAGGGGCTTGGGGCGTGGTGCATCGGGTCCAAGGGGTGGTAAGGTAAGGGGCCCTCTTGGGCGTGGCGCCTTGCGTCCCGGGGTTTTATGGTTTTAGGGCGGGCCTCGGGGGCCCTGGCGTTCGAGGGGTAGGGGGTTCGGGTAGGGGGCCTCGAGGCTTGGCGCCTTGAGGTCCAGGGGGGGGGGGTAGGGTTAGCGGTAGGGGGGGCCTCGGGTGTAGCGCTCGAGGTTCGGGGGGAAGGGTAGGGTGGGGGGCCTTGGGGCGCGGCGCCTCGAACTCTGGGGGGTAGGGTAGGGTAGGGGGCCTCGGGGCGCGGCGCCTCGAGGTCCGTAGGGTAGGGTAGGGGGCCTCGGGGCGCGGCGCCTCGAGGTCCGTAGGGTAGGGTAGGGGGCCTCGGGGCGCGGCGCCTCGAGGTCCGTAGAGTAGGGTAGGGGGGCCTTGGGGCGCGGCGCCTCGAGGTCCG